>VZRX01014331.1:139171-210648 GCA_013398075.1 Notiomystis cincta
TATATATATATATATATATATGTATGAGGAGATGAAGACTTTGAGACCATAGGCAGGTCACATATGGATGATAATCTTCTTTTGCATAACACATGTTCATGGCAATAACAAGAGTCCAAGTCACTCTGATGCTCTCCCTGCCACTTCGAATCAGGCTGGAAGCACATGGCTGATGCTCACATGCAGAGAAAGCTTAGAGACAAAACAGATTTGGAATGCAGATGCATCACTACTAACTTTAAAAAACTTATATGATGGCTTTCATTTGAATTAATGTCCAATATCTCAGAGCTTTCACTGAGTCTCTGATGCAGTAAAGTCTTTAATATATATCTGAAATTAAGAATGGAGGGAAGCACCAGCTTTGATGGCCAAGGTTCTGAAAAGGAAACAAGGCTTATGGGGAAGGAACTTTCCCTAGACTAACTAATAATTGAACCAGAAATAGGTTTTGCACTTGAAAGTCTGTCTTTCTTTCCCTAACTGTGTCACTGGGTTTATCAAAAGACATTACTCCTCTCTGCAAAGTTTACTGAACTTAAAACTTAAAGACGCCAGTAATTCTCCCGAACCAATAAAGATATTTACATTTCAAATACATATAGTTATGCATTGTCAGTGAATTGTCATCTGAATTATACCTGACTCTAAAACAGAAAGCCAACAGCAGCCCTGTGAAGTGGACATCACCTCTCTTCTTTGATACTTTTTTAAAAATGCAATATCTGCATGTCAGGGCATAATTTCCACATTATGGTTGCAGCCAAAGCAGGTTTATAAAGCCAATAAGAAATAGGCATGCTTTATGTAGCCCCAAATGGTCAGGCAAATGCAGTCTCCTTTTTCATGGTCCAACTTCTCCTAAAGACAGACGATAACGTGTGAATCAGAATTGTATTTGCTCTGCAGTGATGGAGCTCCCCTCAGACACGCTTCCTTGAAGCAGGCTTGAGTTGAGCTGATGTTGCTGCTTCTCACACTTATGAGTGCCAAGGGGAAAAATAATTTAAAAGTTGTACGTTTAAAAGTAGCATGCACCATTAAGCTGAGTCTACTGTTGTGGAGATGTGTGAATTGACTGATATATTGACACGGTGCTTAGTGCAGCAGAGCAGACCTGCACGTGGCTTGGAAGTCGAATAGGGAGGGGGAGGAGAGCTATTTGTTTTGTTGTGTCAAACCATTCTGCTGCCTCTGAAAGGAAACTCATTTTGGGATAATGGAAGAACAGGCATAGAAACTCAAACAATAGTTCCTGGATCTTAAAAGACACCCACACGTAATTTATTTCCTTCCTTTTTTAATAGACTGTTATGCATTAAAGTGTCCATAGTGTTATTAAACTGGTGTATTCAGAATATTATAAAAGTGAAATATTTTCAAGCTGACAGGCAGTTGTACTGTGAACAGCTAGTATTTCTTTCCTTGATCCCAAAGATGCTGTCTTATGGCTCTAATTTTTTCTTCATTTTAAGAAAAGCATGTCTTCATTGTCTATGTTTACAAGAACCTCATTGTGTCTGTATTCTCATTAGGTTTGTTTGTCATTGAGAACAAAACATACATACAGAAACTTACAGAACGAAAGATATTTCACATTTGCATTGGTGAGTTAGAGTTTTTCACCCTCACTTTTATTTGGCGTCATGTTATCTGCACTCCTTCATCAACCCTTCATGTGGAATCCTTTCATAGTTTTTTTGTGCTGTTGATCAGATGTGTGGACTGTGCAAAAATGAGCCTCTTTTTCCTTAGCTATTGTGGCTGTTATTGAGGCAGCCAAAGCCTAAACTAGGTTAAAATTGCTATATAATATGGGTAAAGAAATGCAACCATCTTTTCTACACACTCTGTTGAGTGAACCAGCTGATTTCATATTGCAGTATTTGCATTGAATGTAAATATATTGGAGCCACTCTTTCTATCCCTGGACTATACAGAGGAATATTGTTTGAAAACCCAACAGGCAGAAAAACACCAGAGAAATATAACAGGGAAAGCAGTTTGCACTGTAAATATTATATTATCATGCCAAAAGGTAATTAAACTGAAATTATCAACTCCTTAACGTAATAAAAAGAGCATTGAGCATTCTATGGAGCAAAGAGGTATTTTTGGCATCTGGCTACAGCTTCTCTACAGGCACACTATATAAAATAAGTACCAGCTCAGGAGTGCTTGCTAAAAACATTGTGTTAGAATAATGTTGGAAAATCATTGTTGTTGCTATTATTGTTGATAATATTACCAACACTATTTTTAAAAAAGGGTTTCTTTGTAATACATCAGAGATAAAATCAGGAAGAATAAGTGGTATGATAGAGGTGGCTCCCTAAGGCTTGATTGTTACTATTCACTTATACTTTTAGACTAAGAAATTTTTATTGGCAACATTTGTAGGGAAATTGGAATTGTCTTATAAAAATGGAAAAGTTTCTAAAGAAATAATGTGAGCTACTGATGTTGAACACAGATTGTCCCATTCTTCTTTCTCTCCTCTCTGTTTGATTTCTTATTTTTTCCGTTTACAATAGCTGACCACATAATATGGTGTCCATGAGGAGAATGTCAACAATTACTGGAAATAAGAAAGTCCTTTCTCTTCACTGAGTATTGCAATTAATCTTAACAGAAGGATGCAGTGAATCACACATAAATGGCTCAGTAGGTTAGATAAAAACTGGGCAGTAACTAAAAAGAAGAAAAACAACACAGGAAATGAGATTGGTGCAAATAAATAGCAGAAGAATTTAAACAGGAGCTACCACTTTGATTTGGCATTAAAAATATAATACAACATGAAATGGACGGCAACTTTCAACTTTGTTCCAGAAATGAACTGGATACTGTCTTCATTTTGGGCCAGCTGATCCAAATGTAAACCAACCTTTTTGAAAATCTAAATACATAAAAGAGTATTTAATTCACAACTGAAATCTATACCGAGGTTTAGATGTCTTCCCTTTAATGGAAAAATGATTGCAAAAAGATATTGTGAAGCACTATTTGACACTGAGGTCACGGTACTCACATACATTACACACAAGAAAGGACTCTTTATGCTTACTTAGTAGAAAAGAGTTGCAGTTACTACTTGAACTGATTAAGGTATTGTTTTAAAAATGCACTTCTGCTTTCAAAATGGTTTCATTACAGCCAGAGTGACATAATACCACATGTCTGTAATTCAAATTTGTTGCCACTGAGGCAATAAAATACAAGTGCCTTTTTTTTTCTTTTTTTTTCTTGCCTTTTTTTGGCGCGTTAAGCAGATTTACTCTTTAACAGTGAAGCTTCAGTGGATGATTATGACATCAAAGTGTGACAGACAGTGATTATGTACTGCAGGGGAAAAAGACAGATAAATACAGACATTTAATTCCCTTAGCTTAAGGAGACATTATTCCTGGCTAGTAGGAAAAATAAGTATTCCACCTCTATTTCATTTAGGAAAAATCATGTACAGATTCAACCAACTTGCCTTGTTTAAAAGATTTACTTTTAAAAATCTTGATTGTAACTTTGTTTCCTTTGTTTTAATATAATTTCAATCAGTATTTTCTTTTTGTTTTTAATACTTTACTTGAAGGCTTAAGGCAGCTTGTTGTCTCCATTCCAAAGACCTCATCCTTAACTGTGCCTAGGCATCACCTTCCCTGCCACTGCAGAAAAGGCATAAAACTATGAAATCAATTTTACAGGGAACATACTGGACATAGAGTCCAAGGAATGTAAGTAATTTAAGATGATTTAAGAACTTCAGTCTTCCTCTGAAATTGGGAATTACTTTTTTACATGCAATTCTTAAAAAGAAAAGAGAGAATACAAACCTTGATGCAAAAAACACAAGATTTGATACAGCTACCACTGATGTTACAGGAAAGATTTTTTGTTAGATTAGGATTTTGTTGCAAATATAACTCCATCATTCTAATATTTAACCTATATTAACAAAACGTTTGAGTTTGATCTTAAGTTGCACAAAATAAACAGAAAAACAAATTGCTGTCAGCTCTTAAAAGAAGACACAGAAAATACCACAGATTAAATTCAAAGCAATTTTTGTCTTTAGTTCAGAAAAAATTGTTCCATTAAAGGTAGGAAGAGAGAAAGATGGGGTCAGTGAGGAGGTTGAGGATTTAGTTACTGAGGGGGGTGGGAAAGACATCAGAATAATCCTCTTGATCTAGAGCCAGTACATAACAAATAAGTGCCAAACTTCAAGCACATGCTCTTTAATGAAGACTTTTTTAAGGGATAAAAAGCAAAATAGTAAGTCCAGTAGATTATTTGCTCTTTAATATTGCCCAATAAAAAATATTGTCCCTTGTTTCTTCTTTCACACATAGTGCAACAAATACAATGGCTGATGAGGGCCTTTTCTTTTTGACCCTGCTACTGAGTGCATTTTTATGAAGAGAAAAAGGTTCATAAACAACTTTTTGTGAGGAACAGATGAGTAGATGACATGAGGAGAGGAAAACAGAGATATATAATTAAGAGTTAAAGCTGAAATTGCTGAAATTGTGTCTCGTGTGCTGAGATTTGCGTTGCTGTGTTAGAAAGCAAAAAGGGAAGGGAAGTTTCCAGTAATACATCGATGTCGAGAAGCTGGGAGAAAATCCTGCCTCCACAGAAATCAATGGCATACAGCTATTGATTGCCATGAAACCTAGTTTTCATCTAAGTTTTTGCCAGCTAGCAATGATGTGTCCAGCTCAAACACTAGACATTGAATCAGTCTTCAAGATATATTCTGATTTTAGTTTAAAACTCCTTGTTGATGAAAGCCTTCTCTTCTGCTTCTAGAAAACCTCCATATTAAGTTTTTAACTTATCAACCTAAAAAAGGTGTCTGTTCATGCAGTTCTTGTAAGTTTGCAATTTTTCTTGCCCTTTTCCTTCTCTTCAGCCTTTTCTCATTTCCTCTCCTGGCTGAAATCTTGAGGCCTGGTCCTGCAGTGACATGAATAAGAAAAAACCCCACAGCATTCCAAATGAACTGCTTCCAAACTGTAATGCTTTATTACACAACACAGTGTGTCCTGAAAGTAGACTGTCATTCCATGCAGTTGGAAATCCTTTGACCACTGAACACTGGATTTTTGTAGCAGTTTTATGAACCTCTGTGTTACACACTTCGCAGTGGTTCAGAGTGAACATGCAATTGGGTGAGTTAGCAGTGTGGCAGAATCATTACAGTCTAATCTAACACTCCTTGAGAAATGTGTCAGCACTGCCTGCAAAACTCACCAAAACGTGGTGTTTTGTTAAATAAAGAGCACAGAAACTGCTAATACATAGTCTGCTTTTATACCTTACCTAGAACAGCGAGCCTCCAAAGCACCAACACAGAAGCACAGTCTAAAGCCTGGCATTGCCTGTGATCTTCACTGGGGTGATTGCATGAATTTCTCACACAAATCACACTATCGTGTGTGAATGTGAATGAAGAATTTGAATCCCTATATATATAGATGCCTGGAAGACATTTATAGAAAAGTGTCATAACATGCACCTGATATATTCCCAAACACAATTTTGGCATCATTATACATTTAGGAAAGATTTTTTAGCTAATGGTTTTAGACATGTAAACACGTCAGTATCTTTTTCTAAAAGATCAAGACAGGAATAATAAATCAAAAAGCATTCAGGTGATAAGAGAGGAGATGCTATGAGTTATTGCAATGAGCACTGAATGATATGCATGCATTAGGAAGACACCTCAGAAAGATTAGAACATATGGCTCTGATTCATTTTAATGTAGGTCTTTATATTAAAAAATAGAGTTTTCAGGGGAGAGAAAGTAAGCACTGTTGCTTGTGTTATGTATTAAACCTGCAACATTTTTCATTCTTATGTTGCTACCCATTTTATCTTTTATAGTCTAGCTTCTAAAAATGTAAAGAAATTTGGCAGACCTCATGGAATTCTGATTTTAAGAACACAAAACAGGAAGCTATTTTAAATGCTCCCTCTTGATCCATCTTTGTGCTGGCAGCACAATGCCTGTAAAATCCACCTGCTGGAAGTCGGGTGGTTTATGCAAAGGGATGTCATGGTAATTTGGAAACTGCTGAATACAGAGCAAAGCCTTTTCCTGCCCCCAAACCTGCCACACCAGTTTTTCTAGCTCATTACATGCCAAAACTTTTGATTGATGTGCTCACTTCAGTCATGGGTAATTTTAACTCCTATATTAAGTAGCTGCTGCTTCCACTCCATTATATTACCTCGTATGGGGCAAATCAGAGCTCAAGCTTGGCCTGTGTTGGCTTGACCTAAAAGGCAGAGTAAGCCTTTGTTCAGTTTTGTGTAGGCAGCAAGCCAATATTTCAAAACAACTTAGACAATCACTCTGCCTTTTCTTAATTGTCAAGTTCCCTTGAAGATGGAGCTTTTAAGGACTACTACATAGCATTTTTTTTGGGAGTCCTGAAGAGATAAGAAAGTTGATAGAGGCTTTCTAGACATGAACACAATTTTTTTTTTTCATTAAATTTGAGCAGAATATTAAGCACAGCACGGAATAACTTGTGACTACCTTGCACTATTGTCAGTGGGATGGAACTCCTATTTTGCACAGCCTTGTTGCATAATTCCCTGGGTAGGTTTGGGACTGAAAAGAGGCTGAATAGAAACATTGGGTGTTTTCTCAGAAAACAGTCTCTACCTATAGTCCTATAGAAGTCAGGCTACATGAAAAGAGGGAAGTGACGACCTAAAATAAGATTAATCTATCCCATGGCTCTTTAAAATGAACCTTATTGAAATTGACTGTTTAGGTTCCCTATCTTGCAAAGAGAAAACTATCAGTCCTTCAAGTTCATCTCATCATTAAATTGGTATATAAAATGGGAGACATTTAAGTGGCTGTGAAGGGCTGTGAACTGATATATATGTAATGTTTCTGAAGTCTGATCTCCACTGTCAGGTTTAGGGCTATATATCATCCAGTCACCTCAAGATTTGAGAATGATACAGAATATAAGATTTTAGCCTGCAAGCAGATTCTCCTTTGTTTAATTCTGTTTCAGACATCACTACTGGGAGGAAAGCTGTTAGTTTGAGATGTGGCTTGGCTTTAACAATAGGATATCTGGGAGGGAGTAGTCCCCCTAAATAGTTTTTGGACTTCAGTTTCTGTGTAAGATATGCAGTATCTATGTAAAGCTATTTGGTGGAAGATTAAACATTCAAGCTCCTACCACTGCTTCACTGATTAAGTTCAAATGTACATTTCAAATATAACTATGTAGAGATTGTTGCTTGCTGACAAAGCACATTATTCAACTGGGCTGTTATAAGTAATAAAGACACAAATTATAAATTTGTGCATAGTCATGCCTGGATCCATTTTATGCTTATTTGTACAGCACAGACCTAGACACCTTCAAAATTATCTTCTGGATGCATTATTTAGGCATTGTACAAACACCTAAGATTAAAACTACAGTACAGTAGAGTGGAAAGAGTAGGATTCATTTAACTAAACATACAAAAACTGCACAAATATTGATATATGAAGCCTTGAGCTAATTATGAAGATATACCCATCTTTGAGCTAATTTTGTAATACTGAGAAATGAACAGGTTCTTTCTGAGAATAGTGAATCTCATTCTAAAATATTCAACTAATACATGCCAAGATGAGTACTTTCTACAGTGAATGATTGTCTCTGTTTGGAAGAAAGGAGACTCTTGTGTACAGCTTGGTGTATTTTTCCATATTGTTGATGCCAAGAGTTAGATATGATGAATCCCTTGCAAAGATCCTTAAAAACCTAGTGCTGCATCTGGCAACATAAGGGTTTAGGTTTTTGACTTCAGTGTCATAGAAAATTGGAATCTGCCTGCTGAAGTTACTTCCCAGGGTTCATTCTACTCCTTTCCTAATGTTTATTGTCTTTGCAGTGGGACAGTTGACCTAAACTATTATATTAAACTGGCTTTGATTTCAGTTCACAGAACTGGATATAATAATTTAAAAGAGGTCACAGAGGTTCTCCTCGGAGAAAAGAGAAAATTAAGAAGTAATTAAAGGACTTCTTTTTGTCTTGTTCTATGTTTGGAGAACTGGAGAATTCACTGTCTTGGGAACCTGCAGAGGTCACAGAGTGTAACATATTAAAACATGGAGTATGCTTTAGCATGGATGCTTACTATCCACTAAACAGTGTTTTCTCTTATTTTTCAGGGCTCCATGACATAGTATCAAGTTTTACCAAGATAAGAACAATTTTAAAGAGCCTAAATCACAATCCACCTACTTTTGCAGATATGAAAGGAAAAAAAATAGGTAAGAGGAACATCCTCAGTGTGCTGCATTCCCTACTGACACTTTTTTAAGATTTTCAACCCTTGTGTTGACATGGGCCATTTCCACCTGGCATGATTTTTTCACCCATGTCGAATAGGTGAACATTCATTGATAGATTACAATAATTTAATACCCAAAAGAAAAAAAAAAGATGAAAGTGATGTTTTTATTTTAGAATTCTGGAAGGTAAGAATTGACACATAATTTCATTAAAATCAGAATAAAGCTTTTTGAATATTATGTATATAAGCTATAAAATTTAAATATGATGTGCAAAATAAAACATAGGAAAATTCACTCCAGTAAATGCACAAGGAAACTTTAAAAGACTTTACATTGACTTTTAATTCTGGAAAAGTCATGGTGTAGAAACAGTCATTGCTTTCATTTAAGAATTTAAGTTTGAAGACAATGCTAATTTTCCTTTGACTTAGAGATGCTGAATCAGTTCTTGAAATACTATTACTGGTAACACAGGAGCAAGAGATAATATTTCAAACTCTTTTATTTAAAAGCTTTTTTTTTTTAATTATTTCCTTCTTTTTTTTTTTTTTTCCAAGAGCTTTAAACTCTCAAATCATCAACATACCTCTTGAGGAATTTTTTGGTCTCTTTCTTCCACATCTTAACTTTTACATGTTCCATTTTGTTGCCTGATTAAATCATTCTGCAAATCGTGTTTAAAGTCCTTTTCTTCACAGAGATTCAATTGATGTAAGCACCTCATACCTGTAAAAAGAGAAAGAAGCAAATACAGTTACTCATATACTCTGGAGGAATTCATCTTGACTTCAGGCATGGTCTGTGATTTTTGACAGGTATGTGTATGGCCTTCACTGCTCTTTAGCCCCAAAGTGCCATCATAATTTTTTTTTTTTTGAAAATATTGTATATTGGGATTAAAGAAGTCCTTTTATTTCACCATTGCACAGGGGGTTCTATATGTGGAAAGCTGTGGTGATACTCTTATTCTGGGTGTAATTCAGATTTGGTTCAATTAAATGCATGGAAACATCTATACTAGAAACGCTCCACCATTATAGAAATACCAATACAGTAAACCAGCAAAGTGCTCCTAATGGAGTCATTATCAAACTGAACCTTTGTATCAATGTAATAAATTCACTGTCATGAAGCAAATCAGGCTAAAGAACATTTTTTTTTTTTGCTGGTAAACCAGAACTAGGGGTTTATGTTAGCTCAGATGTGTGAGTTTAAGTTCACTTTCCACAGCTTGGGTCTTTGAACTGCATCAAAGTCTTTAAGGTAGATATAATCTAAGTTAATTAGGAACCAGCTTGGAGGAAATGGCTTAAATTAAACTTCAATAAACCAGCCTGACATTGTAGTGGATTAAAAAATGGTTTAAATTTTGTGTAAATGTGATGAAAATGTCTTGTTTGTATATGCAACCTTTGTGCAGTCAGCTGTCTCCTTATGGCTTCTCCCAGTTCTGTCTTGAAATATATTTTATTCAAGCTCAGATATCAGCTTTCCTTCAAGTATAGCCTTCACATATAAGCAAATGTGTGTCAAGCAATTTAGGAATATGCCTGAAAGAAATATGATTTTCCCTCCTGAATCAATCAATCCTCTCTTCTTCCTATACTACCTATACAATTCTTATAAATGATACCTTCACAATTCTACTGGGAGGTTAAGTAAGTGAAATGTTAATGCAGTTCTCGTATGAGAGGAAATACATGTAGATTCCCAGTGCTCTGTAATCATAACGCCTCAAGATCATATTCATATCCTTGAAATGCTGGCTGCATATTACGGTGTATATTTCTTTGAAAAGATTAAAAACAAACAAAAAAAGGAAAGAAGCAGGTAGAATCAATGCAATTGTGTGAGAACCAATGTAATTAATTCAGTACAATTGGAACCTTGCAAAGGATTTACAAACAAAGGGGTGGGATTGCAATTAACATGTTCTCTTGTCCCTGAGCAAGCCTCCCCTTTGATCTTTCCAGATGACAGAAGATGTGTCTTAGGAATTAGAATGTAATGCAGGCATCAGCTGTGATTGATGGAGGGGTATCAGGGCTGAGTGAGAGGAAACTCTTCAGGCAAGCAGGCATGTGCCACTGTATTTATTGCACTGCCCCTCCTCCCAGTTCTCTCCTGAAAGGAACCTTTTCACCTAGGTTTAGCTTGTCATTAGCAAGGGCACTACAGAGGGGTGTTTTTGTTTTTTAGTTATGGTCTCTGGAAGCTGTGTTCTGTCACGTGCTCCTTTCTTTTGACCTACTTAAGATTACAGCTTTGCCTTAAATAAGAGCACAGTGCCCTTTTCACAGGTTGATAGTCATGAATATAGATACACACTGGGATAAAAAAAATATAATGTAGATATAAAATATCGAGTATTTAGATTCCTACCTCTAACCTGAAGCGAGGAAAGCAGAAATATTTTCTTTAGTTACATAAATTATATAGCACAAGTACTGGAAATTTTTAGCTAGACTATGCACAGACTCAGTTAGCCCATTTCTTGTTTATTAATATTAGTATTAGTCCACAGAGTATCTAATTTAAAAAAAAAATGCTAAAAACTCAGTCAAAAGAAATGTCTTCAGCAAGCAGTTTTCTCAGTCCTTGAGCATATAAAATTAAATGACTCAACTCTCTAGAAGAGTTGCAGGTGCTGGCATAGCTGCACCTCATGGCCATTACATAGTCTTTGATAAGTGCCCCCAAACAATTTGCTAATAATTTAAAGTATGTTTAAAAGGCAATAAAGGTAATGTGTTCATAGCAGTGGCTGTCACTTTTTGCCTGACCACTTGATGGCTATTTTTCTTCCAAAGTTATAGTCAGATTAATGACATTGTATCACAACAGCCTCATGTCCTAAAGAAAAAGAGGCCTTTCAGTGTAAATTGAATGTGTGATTCTTCTACTATGCAGCCTATGCATGAAACTCTGACACAGAAAATCCCGGTCCAATGGAAGAGGATATGGAATAGGGGAATTCTGGAAGGAAGATGACACATTTGCTTTGCATACCAAATACTTATTTTAGAGTTTTTTGTCATAAGAAATTTGCTTATCATATTAGTGTAGGCTAGTTTAGTCATTCCTACAATAGGTGAGTCAACAGAAAACATAAGCAAATGATTCATTTTCATTATATCTGTAACTCAATTCTTATTCAAATAATCTTATGCTTTATTACATATTATACTTTATAGAATATTATAAAAACATGGTCTGTCCTTAAATAATTTAAGTGATTTGTCATTTGGGATGTAAGAGAAGAATGAAATTAATTTTCTTAGTTTGAGAGAGGAAGGAAAAACCCTTGTGTTTTGCATAAACTTGTCTAAGCAGTTTATGTAAGACTTGTAAAACTTCTACAAACCTAAAATAGCGTTTCTTAAGCAACTGTGGCTGAATGGGAAATGTAGCAAAAAGCAAGAATCTATCCAATCAGAGCTTTTAAGAGTGGCACGTGTCTGTACGGCAAAGGGAGAATTCCCATGTTACGAAAGCGACTTTGTGGCATTAGTTCTTTCCGGGATTTAGCCTTCACTAACTAATTTTTTATTAAACTCTACCAAACTTCAAGGAGGGATCTCTCGGGTGGCGTATTACAAGAGCATACAGCAGCCTTTTGTAGACTAAATATAATTAGTGTTAGCTGATTGCTAAGAGAGTTAGAGGAAAAGCATCATGGAAAAAAAAAAAAAAAAGAAAAAAAGTGCCCCTGTATTTTAAAAGCTGTATTCAAAGCTGCATGTGTGAGTATATATAAAAGTTTTAATAAGTAATCACTAAGGATAGCAGATATATACCATACTGGTTAATTAAGCCATCATGGAAAAAATGCTGCAGTAAGCAGTCATTAGTGGCTTTCAACAGATTCACCTCTACGTTTTTTCTCATTTGATTCTACTAGACTTTTTATTACAGTTGAGAAAAAGGAGGAAAAATAATCTGTGAAACCTAGACTGGAAATGACAGTTGCATCTGAGTGTAGCATATTTCAGGACTTATTTAATTTCTTAAATATAAAGGAAATGGCTTAATTGGTGAGAAGTCAACAACACAAAAAAATCTGGGTTTTTTCTCTATCCTTTCAGAGTTTTGTCCAGGATTTCTGTCTTTCTGGATATTTAAAATGGTTGAAAGGCAAAAATATTTCTCATGAAAAACTATTGTGGCTGATCCGAACATTTTCTTTTGTGGAATAAATACCCATATTCCTCTCCCTGCATGTGTGTTATGTGATCATGGTTTGTAGATGAATAAGATTATTCATGGAAATTAGAACAGTACACCTGACTTCATTTGATGCCACATAAATTTAAATGTCAAAAAAAGGTCTTTTTAAGGAAAATGAAGGTACAGGGAGTGGGCAGTAGAGTGGACATAAGCTTGACAAGGAACAAGTTCAAGGCTTGACTAATATAGAGGGATAAATTTTCTCTTCTATGAGCATTTTTAACATCTGTGCTTCTAAATTAGGTCCTGTTCAAGGTTTAATTTTTTAAGATTGAATGGGGAAGCTGTAAAGCAGCAGATCTTTAGAAAAAAAGAAACTTAACACACAGTCCTTGGTCTTCCAAACTCAAGCTGCACAGTAGTGTTCTCTCTCATCATCTGAGATCTGAGCAGTCTGATTAAGCTCTCAGACCTGAGAGGGATAGATCATAGAATGTGAATTTCAGGATTAAAATAAATTTTCATAAATGCCATTTGTTCTTAGAGAACAAGTTCACATTTTACTGAACACAGAGGAAATTAAAAAATCAACCAACCAACCAACCAACCAAAACCAAACAAAAGCAGTGTTTCTTTACTCATGTCTTAAAGCCACTTTCATCCAGCAAGTGTTTTTCCTGTGTGCATGTCATTTTCCATTATTAATTTCTTGAGTTTTTCACTTCCAATGGCAAAAAGTGATGATCTTTCTTTCTCTTTCCCTCCCTCTCTTCTTCTCCCCCCCACCCTTCACTCCGCCTCTTTCTTTAATTTTACATCTTCTGTTTGTGTCTATATGGAGGGCTGGTATTTATCTTCTCCCATCTGTCCAGACCTGGAGAACTATGGTTGTGCAGTATGGTTTATTTCACATCCCTGATCTCAACTATCCTTCCAAGATGAATTTGGAAATACAGGAGGGTACTGTAGATCTGGGTCTTCTGACACACACATATATAGTAGTAGTGGCAAGGCTGAGGTCTCAATATAATATAGTATACCTGTTCTTCCTGTGCTGCCTGGACACAGTTGTAATTTTCTAGAGTATCAGGCTTCTGGATTAATGAAGAAGAAACCTTTGACTACTGCTGTTACAATTCTTTCTTCTCAAATCCTTTTTTTCCAGGAACAAGTTACACATAGTTTTTCCTGATTTCAGTGCATTAATATACAGGCCTTTTATTATTTCTGTTGCACATACAGTGCCATTTATAAAAAGATAAATAAAAGACCTATATTCAGAAATTAACCAGGCCTAAGGACTGAAGTGTTTGTGCAAATTATTATAAAAGTCTGTACGTTTTCTCCTTGGGTGAGTCATTCTCCATTCTATGTCCAGAATGAGCAGTGGATAGCATGACAGGGTTAACTCCTGTCAAGCAGTTTGGATGCCACAGACATAATTCAGGTGATAAAAAAGTCTAACCGGATAGTTAAGCAGCATACCAGGACAGGTGCTGTCAGAGGCAGAAATAAATGCCATCTGAATCTTCCAGCTGAGTACTTCAGAGGCAGCCACAGTGTTAACAGTTGGGCCTTAGTACGTGCAAACCACCCATAAGTGAAAAGAAAGTCTTTGGAGATTTTGGAGACAACCATTGTATTAGCATCAAGTAGCGACTTTGTTAGCTTTTGTCTTGGGTGGAGGCCATCATTGTCTCAAGAACTGATTAGATTTCCTATAGATTTCTTCATGAAAAGGCAGCCAACCAGCTCATCAGTTATACATTCTTGAGTGCCATCTACTGGCACCTTCTCTAATACAAGCACACGTACACATTTGCATGCATGTTTACATATTTATATGTGCACATAGGCAGACATACATACCTGTATATGCATATATACATGTAAATCGGTCCGTAAGTCAGAACTGCAAGAACCAAATTACAAGGTGCATTCACCCATCTAAGGGCTCTCAGCTCATTGTTGCTGTGCTTAGGAGTTAAAGCTAAGTTAAATTAGCAGAATTAATGAAGCCAGTATTCCTATGAGATTGTATCCTGTATTCCTAACCAATTCCATACCCCCTCCCATATGCACAGAATTCACAGATCTGAGCTCCCAGTCTTCCCAACATCGTCCTAGGCTCTCTGAATTGACCGAGATATAATTGTTCTTTCCTCAGAGGAAACAATAAATTCTGTTCTTTACTCTGTCTCCAGAGTTTGCAAAAGTTTTAGAACAGGCACATCTTTGAGCTGTCTTTCCTTCTTCCTTCTTCTCAGACCTCACTGGAACTGATCACTGAGGACATAAAAGTTACCAGGTAGACCAGTACAAATAAAGAGGCTGTAATCCCACTTCTCGTTTCGTTTTAATTGCATTCATTTTCATGTAGCTCATTTTAATTAATTAGTTGCCCTAATAATCATTAAACACGGATTGACAGTTAAATAAATATATTATTTCTTCTTGAGGAAGATTTAAAGGCTTTTTGGTTTTATTTGGAGCTTGGAGGTAAATCTTCAGGCACTGAGAAATATACCAATGCCATTGGCATTTGTATAAAAATGAACATGTGAAAATGAGCACAGACTTTTTTTTACAGGAGTTCAGACCAGTCCCTTTTTACTTTGGCATTGCAAGTGGCATTCTCAGAGAATAAGCACACAGCTTTAAGTTTTGGCCAGCAACCCAGCTGTTTAAAAAACAATGCTAAGGAGATGGTAATTTTCTCAAATCTATATTCACGATTAATCTTTATCATTTTTTTCTTTCCCATGGAAAAATCTTTGTCCTGTTTCCACTAGACAACGACAAATAAATATGAGAAAAAGACATCCACTCTGGAGATCAGGCAGGACTGTAGAAGCTACATGTCTGTGCTCTGTCCAGATTACAAACTATCAAGCCAACAAACCAGCAGCAATCATTTGTGCCTTTTCAATGTGGTCCCTGTCCTACTCCATGTGTTTCATGCTTCTATCAATAGAGGCCTGGAAAAAAAAAATCATCATTTCATCTTTCAGAAGTAAATTTTCATGATGAGCCCAGAACTCAGGCAGTTAATAAACAGCTGTTGAAATAACATTCAAAAAGGAAAAAAAAAGCCCCTTGCCATTTATAACCATTTGCTAAACTGGAAATCAACAACCTTGGTATAGAATCAAAATGTATTGCAATGTATCAAGATTCGGACTCAAAATGTTTTCATCCCTTTCCTTTTATTAAAAAAAAATGCTCGCTACATGAAAAGAATAAATTTTGATCTGTAATTTTCAAAAAAAAAGAATAAGGAAGCAACCATGTGCAACTAAGTTATGATCCTTTTGAAAAATTAGATTAACATCACAAATATGAGCAGTTCTTGGAAACTTCTATGTAAAAAATAAACACTAAGAAAGGCTAGAATTCTCGACTAATTTAAAGCTAACATGAAACAAGAAAATGTAATAAAAAATGGAAATAGAAATAAAAATATATCAGCTTATGCAGATTTTCCCCTTTTCCCTTTCTCTTACAGTTTTATTTCTGTATTAAACCTCTATCTATTTCAAATTTTATGAAATCTCTGCTCTTCTACTTTTGAATTCATTGAGTGCTTTAACTTTTGGCTACTTCTAGTATTGTGCTTAGGAGTTTTATTTTCCTACAAGACATCTGTCTTATCTTCTGATGTGTGCTTAGGAGTTTTATTTTTCTACAAGACATCTGTCTCATCTTCTGAAATATGTCACATTCCACATTTTCATTTAATTTTAAATTAGATCAAAATACAGTAGAATTATGAACTAAAACCACTATGTGTTTTCCTGGTAGCTACTTTCTTTCCTTTATGTTTTTCCCTTATAGTTCAGGTGCTCTTCTTGTCCTATTTAAATAGTCACAAACTATAAGCAAGCAGTTAGAAAATAGGTACAAGTGGTTCTCTGTGAAGCTGAATTTGTGTAAGATGTATCCACTCCACTAACCCTCCAAAACAGCTTGTATTAATGATACCAGAGGTCAGTGGAAACACAACTATTGATTTTGATAAGCTTTGGATTAAGATGAAAAGAAACTGGAAGTTTTAATAGGTCATTTCTCATGGGAGGTGGAATAAGATATTCACCCACTGCTGAATCATAAATAAGGAACAATATAGTGATTTATTGTTTAACTCTATCCTGACTTGAGAAGATAATAGTTTTTTGTTGGAAGTAGGTTTTGGAGAACAATACATAAAAAATCCCAATGGTACAAAACTAATTCCATACATTATGATTTTGAAAATACGAAAAATGTGAAGAATTTCTTACTTGGTAAATAAATGCTCATTAGTTTATCTCACAGTGTATTTTAACTCTATAGTTGACTAGAGACAGCAAAGATGATTTCTGCTTGTTATAACAGGATATTACCAACCCATATAATTAAATGAATCATATTTTCCATTACAGTCCATTATAGCATATCATAGTTTTCTTAAACTTACCGTTTTTCAGATTGAAATTTTGTAGGTTTGTTGGCTCTGAGTATGATGTTTATTGTTACTGTCATTATACTCATTACTGGCTATGATTTTCTGTGTGAAGATCGTTTATGCAAGATGTTTGACAAGTTTTGAAAGATAACCAAGATAGGAGAGAAGAAGATAATGTTTTATTTAATGCAAATATTCCTATTTTTAAGATTATTTAACAGCTTGAATGCTTCAAATAAGGACAATAAAATTTTAATTTTCCACTGCATTGTATTTATTGCAAGTGTATTTGAATGTTCACGGAAAAAAAATGGGGTAAAAATCTGAGAACAAATAACAATGTTAGATTGTGCTATATGAGAAATATTATCTGAACCTGTAATTAAAGACTGAAACAATGAATACATGCAGAGGCAAAGATAAAGTTGTATATGCTACAGAGCAGACTGACTACTTAGCACAGCTATCTAGGAAACAGCATTATACAAAAAGAATGCATTATTTGACCTGCAATAGAACTAATCCAAGGAAAAAATGAAAAGGAGTATGCTACAATTTCGGGTTTAAAAGTCCAAGTTTTTACTAGAATGTATTTTCCATCTACTAATAATGTACCATAAAGAATATGTGATGTAACTCTTGATACTACAACTTGATTCATATTTTTACGTCAGTTCTATAAAATAGAGTAAGAATTTGGGGGGTAGTTTGTGTTTCTGGTCATATCTTAAACCTTCTCGCTAGCATGTTATCAATAGATGTCTTTTTAAATATTCCCAAATGATTTCTTTTTTAACCTTCTTTTCTTTCTTCTTCCCTTTTTTCCCTCTTTTTTTCCCCCTCAATTCAATTTGCACTTTGTCTTTGAAGTTTACTCTCTGCCTTTAATTACCTTTGATGGACTGGTAAGACTCTTTCCACGGAACAGTTCATAGACTTAGGCTAATATATCATAAATGAGAAATCTTCTGCTTGAAGCACCATTTTAAAGCACCATTTAAAACTGGAAGGACACATCACATTGACATACACTCAATAATAACATTTCACAGCTTTTAACTAAGCTGGTAGGCATGCTTTTTTTCCTCTTTTTAATTTTTTTTCCCTCCTCTCAGAGACAGCTGCCTATTCCTGTTCATGTACGGTTTCTGCCAGTGCTCTGATGTCTTTATTTAGGGAATTATAAAGAATTGCTTGGAGTCTTCTGCAGTTTGAAAAAACTTGCCATTGAAGGGGAGGAGGATAAAACTTATTCAGAAGACAGATGACAGCTTTTCATCTGGGGATCATACAGAAGGATGCTTCCTTCTATAAAAATAGATCCTGAAATGTTATTTTCTCCTCACATTTTCAATGACCAATCACTCTTAAAAAGAAAGAATACCCTTAAAACTGTGAAGTCAGCTGAATCCTACAATTCTCATTCAGCCAAACCGGTATTTTTTACAATTATTACTATTTTACACAGTAAGGCATGCAGAATTGGCTCCTAAAAGAAACAGATTGTTCTCACAGCCACCCCTCCCATCCTTCAAGAAACAATACCAGCCTGAGTCAAATCAGCTTGCACTAATTTTGTTCCATAAAGAGACCATTTGAATTGTATTTGTTGACAGTATCTTTTTTTTGTCTGTATCAGAAAACCAACAGAATTGAGAAACATTGTGATCATTATTAAATAAACTGTCATCCTATTTAACTGAATGGAGTGATTTAAATGTCACTATAATGAGCTGTTTGGAGTTTATTTTTTAGATTATAATCTGTTAATTAACTATTAATGTGTGCTTTTAAGACATAGCCCACTGCAGGAGGTACTGGTGAGGCATTTTGCCTCAGCAGGAGTGCTAGGCAGTAGTTAACACAGAATAAGCAACCGGGACAGATCCTCAGCTGGTTAGGATTTAACTTTGTATTTTCTAGAGTACAAAAGAAACTAGACTTTCATATGGAAATAGGCCACGGAAGTGTCTTTCAGCAAGTGGGGAAAGGGTAGGGCTGTAACTTGTGAGGGTACTAGGCAATTGTATTCCCCGGGGATGGCGAAGAAGTGGTAACGCTGCAGTTTCATTAGCAGCCCAGACGAGCGGGGATGAACCATTTAGCTGACCTGCTGCTACCAATTATACCAAGTACTGAAGGATCCCTGACCGTGCGGTTCCCCAGAACAAGTGTTTCAAACACAAATAAAGAACAAAGCAAGCAACGTTTGTACTTACATGTTGGCACTAGGGGAGTTATAAAGATTAGCACTCTTATTTACCTCCAGGTCTTATGAGGGGTTGATGGCCTGGCTGAAGTATTTGTCACTGAAATATTCAGCTTCAATTGAGCTAGCTTGTTATGCAGAAATGTGAAGCAAATATGCTGATATTTATTTACTTTTAGTGTAGTTATTACTGACCACACTCTAGTGTGGATGCCATTTGTCCATATAACACCAAAAGCTTTTCAATCCGCTACGATAGAAATTGGAAATTTTAATTTAAAATGGATGCACACACTCCACTCCACATACTCAGAAAAGATGGTTCTGCATTTTTAGTAATTTTGTTCAAATTCTAAAAGACAGAAAATTATTGAGAAAGGTTTTCTGAACTTTTTTTTCATTTATTTAATGTATAAAACCAGTGGACATAGGTTCATCAGTTAATGTCAGATCTTTAAGATTACACAGCTGGCAATTTTTTTATCTCAACCAGCGTTCACCTCAAATGTACTGGTATTGCTTGCTTGTCCTGAAGAGTTAGAGGATAGCAAATATGTCTATTTTGTAAATGAAGAGTTAGCAGACATTAGAACTAAAATCAAATTACCCCAATTACAAATATGCTTAACTGTATCTAGAGGGATTGTTTTACACTATAACTAAATGTCTTTTATACTGATGTGTTCATCAGCTGATTTTTGCCATTTTCTTTTCTTTTTATACTAGTCCTTAGAGAAACATCAAACTCAGTAAGTAGTATACTTGCTCCACAAAATCTCAGTGTGGATTTTCAGCTGTACCTGGCACTTGTAAAAAGATTTCCTCTATGCTGTGCTCAAGTTTCCAGCCACCTGAATGCTTTCCACACCCTGCCTACCTCTACACAGTTATGTGCTGTCACAGACCCAGAATGGATAATTTACATTTTTCCCCTATATTTTTTATGCCTCTTGACTTATATACAAGCTTTTTTCTTCACTGCATTTGAGTTTCCTAATATTAAATCTCTGTACAAAGTCCTTACCATATTCTACATTTTTTTTCTGTTTCCTTGTCTAAAATATATTTTTGAAATACAGTTGTAAACAAATAGATATAAACAAAATCAAGGTGTGATAAAGAAGTTCATCACAGAGAAATAGAGATTTTTTTAAAAGGAAAAAACTTTTTTGAGCTTAAAGGAAAAATACTGCAGAAAGAGCAGCAGAAAAAGCAAGAGGAAAATATCTTTTTGAGATTATTTGGAAGCATCGTGGCTTTAATTTAAACAGAGCCATTAGCTACGCTGGCTGCCACAGGACAGCTTGTGTTCATGCCACCAGAATCTCTACCTAATTAATGAGAACTGCTGGCCCACAGGAGCTACTGACCCTTCTCCAGAAAGCCTGGGGGAGAGAGTGCTGGTTGGCTCCAGCCAAAACTGCTCCAGAACTGGGGCTGATAATGTGAGACCACAACAAATGAATGTGTCTGAGAGGATAAATATGTGTGATTCAAGTTTATTTTGTGGAGCTGCTGTATAACTCTGCACCCTCTCCAACCAGCCTTTGAGGTTGGAATTAGAACACCTCAGGTGCTTTCTGTTTCATCTCAAATGTGCCTTCAAAACCCTGCATAGGTAGCATCCTTGGTATCTTCACTAGTAAATAGAACATAAACACAATGTCAAACTAGACTGATGGGATATCTTATGTATTCTCTACTCCCTCATGTGAAATTTGACTTTTTTCTTGAGAGGGAAAAAAAAAGTATCAGAAATAAAAATTACAACTATTGATTCTACAAAAATGGTTATGTATTTTTATTATTATTATACCGAATTATTGGGTTTCTTTCTTTTCCTTACTAGGAAATCTGATGTTACACTGAACACATGATTATTTCCAGCACTTTGCTTATCACAATGCAGTTTTCAGACAAATAAAATAACAGTTTATTCTCCATTCACTACAAAGGGCAAATTCAGAGATAACAGTGGCCTGGGGATTTAGAAATTGTGCTAAATTCATATGGTAATGAACATCTGTGATGTTTTGATGACTCACTTGCTCAAAAGCATACAATCCCCAGGTTTAACCATTGTCTTTGAAAACTTGCAGGAAGTCCCACACGGAACACTGATGACAGACAACACAGGATGGTTTTAAGCAGACTCCCAGTAAGACAGAGGGCAATGCTGGGCTATATCCCAGTGTGATACAATGGCTAATGTCTAAACATGGAAAATGTCTCAATATTTTAATGTTTTAATGACATCCTAAAATATTAATGAAAATATAACTTAATGAATCGCCCTGAGTGCTGTTATAATTTTTTGCCTGTTTGTTTGTTTTTCTCCATTTGTTGAAGTGGCACAAATCAAGCCACCTGCTAGGAAACTCTCCTCTGAATGGCTTAATTCCTTTCTTTTGCCTCTCCTCCCACTCCTCCCTTGACAGAAAAGACTTTTTTCAAGTGTGTTCTGAGAATTTCAGAGCATGTTTACCTAATAAACCATTAAGACACTCAGCCAACTACACTGGACAATTTGCCTTTTAGAAATAGAAGTTTTATAAGATCAAAGTGAGAAAAACACCAAAAAGCAGTTTGCAAAAGGAAGTAAAAAATTTGCTTTTCAGAGAGTTGTGGAAAATCCAGGAAAGGGTAAGATAATGCAGAAACTACTCAGAGTAGAAAAGGAAGGACTAGGAGAGATATTGTGACATCAAAAGTGTGGTGAAATCAGAAAAAACTGTTGTTGTCTGAAGCAATATCTCTGCCAAAATTGTCAATATCCTTGGCAGAAAGGGATGAAGCTACATGAAGCCCATGCAAAGGCAGCACATGCTGCTTTCAGTCCATGGAAGCCTGTGGTCACAGAAGTGTGAATGTAAGCTGCCCACATGGGAAACAGGTAGCTGGACAGCAGCAACAATGGACCAGTGCTTTGTTTAACCATCTCGACCTTCAGTATGGGTCTTGACCACTATTAATCTTACTGAGTAGTCTCCAGCAGTATTTTTTGCATTAAAGCTCCTTTTTTAAATAGGGTTAACTCTCTCTCTTAAGCCCTATTAGTAGGAAATAAATAATAAATAAATAAATCATTCATTCCTGAGCGGAACATGAGTTCATCACATGCTGCTTTTGAATTCATCTTCTTTCTCTCCTCAGGAGTTTTACCTAGAAGATTATTTGCAAGCATCTTTGCAGTGACTCACAGATTAATGAACTTATAGAATTAAAATACATGGAAGTACTCTATTGAGCAGATGAGATGCTTGAGTTTTGTAAACCTAAGAATAATTCATGACCTTCATAAAGTGACATTTGGGTCAGAATGGAAAAGAAGATTTAGATGCTGCATTTTTGCACACATTTTTCATGACTGCTGATTTTATCATGCATTTAAATTTTTATTTTGTGCCCAGTTATCCTGCTCCTATCAGAGTCTGTTGTTTCTGAAGACATAATAAAAAATAAATTAATTTATGGATTTATATCAAGAGTACTTGGGACGTTTTTAATTAACAACAATTTTATTGCGGAGATCCTTACCTTAAGGCTTCAGACTTTATGCTTTCTGTGATATCAAAGATCAGGAATACACCTAACTATAAGTGCAGATTTTGCTACAGTCTCTTGCTCTGGGCTCTTGGATCTTCTTTCTGCTGTCTTTGAACTGGCCATAATAGGAGATAGTCTATCAAATCATGTTTGGTCTATCCCAACAATTACCTTTTCCCTAAGAATGCTTTCAAATCTATTTTAACTTTCAGGTGGTTTGGCCAAGCTATCCTTTTCTATCACAGCTCTCTTAAATCCTGGGTAGTTCAAATTGTTCCAAGATTTGTTGAAGGGATTATTCTTTTAATTGTGATTATACAATGGATATTTAATGATCTGTGTTCTCTGTACAATCATAAAAAGTTTTAATCCTAAATAAGATGTTGAATAATAATTAAAACTACTGAAGACTTGATTAAGAGTGTTCAGGGATTAGAAATGAGAATTAAAGGTGGCTATTTGGTCCAGGGGCAAATTCAAGGACTTTAGACATCTTTACAAGTTAAAAAAAACAGAACAGCCCCACACATACCTAAAAAACCAAATGAAACATGTTTTTCAAAGTGATTAAGAAATTTCTTGGACTAAGGATTTCTTTTGGGAAGCCATCTAAATAAGCCACATAAAAACAATAGAATGGACTTTCTGAGCTCCATAGAGAGGTCATTGTGTATCATGGGAGGCATAAACTCTGATTATCTTCAGAGGGTCTTAAATGCCTGAACAGTCAAAGAAAAGTGTGAATGTGGGAAGTGGAGTAAGAGAAAACTTTGAGGAGAAAGAGAAAATCAGAAAGCAAAGGCTGAATTTTATTTCCCATCAGAAATGTGACCTGTTTATAGAGTGAACAAGTATCCAATTCTTTTTCTATTTTTCCCCAAAAAGTGGCATTACAAAATGAGCTTTAAGAATACTTCCTTCATATAGATTAAACATGTTGGATAATATCACAAATACATTTGCAATGAAAGTGGTGTATTTTTTCCTGATAATGACAGACTAAAAATTAATCCTTTTAAATATGGTTAGAACTTCTTATTTTGGCTAAGCAATAATATACACATATTTACATTTAAAAAATGTACATAAATGCATATCCATTTGCATGTATGTACATATATATTTTACTTTTTACTGCAGCTTTTTTGCAATTCTTCATCACAGCATTAAGCCTTAGGATGATTGCATTATCCTTCATTTCCAGTAAATTACTAGAAGATGTCTACTGAAAGTGTAGAAGAAATCATAAATATGTGACTCTTGAGAAATGTCTTCCAAAAATATCAGTACATCTGTGTTTTTAAAATAAAGTTTTATGGAAAGATTCTCTTGTGGTACCAGCTAATGTGACTTCAGAGATGCTAAGACTATTTCTACCAAACAAGGCTAGTTAAAATGCCTCAGCTCTCTCCTTCTAATTACACATGTGGTCAATGCCCATAGAAATGCTCATTTCCTAACAAAATCACAGGATATTCGGAGCTGGAAGGGACCCATAAGGATCATCAAGTCCAACTCTGAAGTGAATAATTATGAGCATCAAACCCACAACACTGGGGTGATTAGCACCATGCACCAACCAATGGGGCTAATCTCAGGGTCAGAGACAGGGCAAGAAATGGTTCCTCTCAAAAAAGTAATCCTCTGACATCTCTGAGACAGTGGGGCTTCTAGCTGGAAAATGTGGCAACCAAGGTCTCTCTGTGATTTCCTGTGTATAAATTTACCTGGGAGTCACAGCAAATGGGACTTGACTGCTTTGAAATTGAACCCTGCTCTTGCACGTTTTCTACATTGTAGAATAAGCTACCCTGTATTTCCTCATCACTGTATATTAAAAGCCTCCTGGATATGCAGCTGTAATTTTATATTGGTAAATGATGAAAATAACTCAGAAAATCAATTAATTTGCCTCTAGCAAAGTTTCAATTTTACATATGAATAGAAAAACAGTAAGTCTTTCTGCACTGCCATTTCCCTAATACCTTTCTCTTTTCTAGGTTCTGTTGTTGTTGTTGTTGTTGTGGTGGTTATTTTAGTTCTGGTTTGTTTTGTTTTCTTTTGGCTTTTTTTTTTAAATTTTTGATTCCAGACTGAAAATAATTGAAAAGGTTAAATTTTTTTTATTAGCAAACAATCAATTTTGATTTGAGCAAAAAGTGTTGTTCAGGTAGAAGTAATATGAATGTGATTTGGGCATAATGTATTGTTCAAGCTATGTATTGAAATATGACTTATTTTCAAAGAATTAATTCTAAATGAAAACTTGAAATAGCAAATATAAAATGCAGAAATTGAATATATTTACATTTTTAATAAGTTTTGAGGTTTTTTAAGTGTCACCAGAAGATATTTCTTCCATTTTTATGATAGAAGACTTGTTCATTCTTTTAAAAGACCCTCACAAACCCAACAGGGTTATAAGAAGCATATTTCAAAAAACGCTTTTTTAATTACAATACAACTTTGATTAAACTGTCCAACTGGTTGTGGTTTGCTTTAACTGTATGAAGTATGGATCAAGCCTTTAAAGTCATGAAGGCTTAATCTCTGTGACCATCTCTGATATGGTACTTTATGTGGCTAGCACTGATTGATAATTGCCTTTGCATGTCACTTTGAGAAGGAAGTAGCTTGTCAGGCAACAAGAAATTATGATTTTTTTCAGTGATCTCCCAAGCTGACATTGTAGATTCTTGACAGAGGGAAGAGTTGCAGTACATATAGTCATTGCCCAAGTGCCTACACCCAAAGTACAAAGATAATACCTCTTTGCTTTTTGCAGCCAACTGCAAAGGAAAACAGTGCACTGTAAAGCAGAACAGTGACACACCAGAGGATACATTCAAAGTGGGAATGACAGCATCATTGTGAGTGACAGCAGATACTAAAATTCCCTGCGGAAAGACACAGTCTTAAGTGATGTCCCACAGACAGATTCAGAGATAATATGGATCCCATGGTTTGAAACTAAAATTCAGGGGAATTTTATAATTCTAACTGAGAAGCTGGAAAAAGGATGTATCAGACACTGTTAAAGCATCTTCAGGCAACACTCCAGGCTTGTATCTTTTCTAAACCTGTAATTTTGACGGTCAATTCGTTATTTGTCACTATTCCATTTATTGTTACAGGTGTTTTTAAATACTAACCCTGTAACCGTTTGCCGCTCTGTCTTCATTGGCTCAGACAATTATATCTTGTGTTCTTCAGCATACTGAGAACTAGGTGTTTATCAGAAAAGATTTCAAATCATTCATGATAGTTTTATAAAGAGTTATTAATTGTGTAAATGTATTATTTTTCCTGATAACTTAATTCTGGCTGCATACATGCATTCTTCTTCGTCTCCCATGGAACTGTCTATTATGCATATGCAGTGACAGGTACATGCAGATGGGAAATTACAAGTGTTCTGTAATTTGCTTCTGTGTATTACTTGCTAATGTGTACATTTTTGAGTTTGCAAAATCTCTGAATTAATGAGGAACCTGCAGGTTTTCTGTGAATTTCACTCTGTTTTTTTATGGCATAAACTATAAAAAGGATGTTTTGAATATGTCTAATGAAAGCTGTATAGCTGATCTCAAGATATTAAAAGAAAAAAAGAGACTTTGTATATAGGCAAAGTTAATAAATGAAAGAGAAAAAAACCTCTGTGTAGTATAATGCAAGTATGACTGGACCTTCAGTTTGTTTAAAATAAAAATTCCAAAGGTCACAATCTTTCAATTCACAATTCCATTTCATATCAAAATTTATCTGAACTATTTGAGGCTCTGAAGCTTTCTAAAATGTTATAATAAGGATTTATATGAAGCATCTTGTCTGTACTCCTTCTCACTGGATCATAATAACAAGAACACAAACAGGTTTTGGTATTTTGCAGAAACATAGAAGTAGGGTGTTTTTCTGGTTTTTAACATCTTGATCCAAAGCCAAGCAGATCTACATTAGATCTAATGCAGTCAAAATATTTAAGGTAACGAGGAAAAAAAAAAAGCAAATTTATGTAAGTTTTCTAACAGGGTTTTTTTTTTTAATTTTAGTAGAATGACTACAATTCACATATAATTTTTGAATTCTAAATCATCTTATTAAAACACATAAAACAGTTCCTCAAGTCTTCCATCAATACAATTTACTTATTCACTAGTACATATTTAATTTTATATTATTTATTGTTTTGCTTATGGGTGGAGAAATTTAAATTAAGGATTATTTTTTATTTTTCAAAATTAACATGACAATTGCAAAAGGATAAACTGCTCCATATGCAGGAATATATCATACCCATAGGGGCACCTTTCTTCAAGTTCAAAGGGAGATTAATGCACTTGTTATGATGTAAATTACACTTCTAGCACTGACACGAAAGAATTGTTATAAAAAATGTACTGTAAATACATATAACTTTGGCACCAGATAATAGTTGTGTGCCATTAATTAAAAATGTGTATGTTCCTCTCTAAAGTCCTCCAACAGGATATAAACAGTTTTTCCCTATGTGTCTTTGTTCCCTCAAGAAAAGATCCATTCTTTCTCAGTTACACGGTGACTGAAATGGAAGTTCACATCTGTGAATTTAGAATGCCAGGAAAAAAGTGTTGAGTAAAAATTTAAAAGTTATTTTTAATCTACTTTTTACTTTGCAATGTATTAATTTTTAGATGTGTGAATTTTAATAATCTGTGTGAGCACTTTCATTTTCCATAGAGATAAAACATATTTGATACTCAAAGATTTTTAAAACCATTTGGAAAGTAACCAAAACCACAGGGTTCCTTATAAATTTTACATTTTATTTGTGTAGATGAATTGACAATATATCCTCAGTTGACATTTTTTCTTCTACTGTAAGCAGAATTAACAGTTTAAGCTGGGTAACCTATGACCCAAGGTATATGAGATCATACAGATTGAAACTTGATGACAGACTGAATGGAGTAAGCAATCTGAAAGTTATGATGGAATGTGACTCATATCTAGAATATTTAGACTGAAATTTTTAATATCTGGTGTTCAGTGTAAAGGAAAAGCCTGAGATATGAAAAGAAAAGACACCTGAGTCTACTGGAAATCCTAAAGTAGCAATAAGTGGAAAACCTCAAGGAGGTTAAGAAGCACTGCTGAGGTTTGGAGAAAGGGTGGGACCTATGAATTCTAAGGAAGATAGTCTCTTAGACCTTCAGATTACTGAAAATCACAATGAACTGGTCTTCAGTATGAAAAAAAACCAGCATTACAGACTCAGAAAAGCAGCAGAAGGGAGGAAAAAGATACTCTAGCAGGGTACACAGAGGTGGAGTGCAGGACATCAAAGGTAGAGAAATTATTCTTAACATTATTGAATAGTGTTTTGGGACTGGAGGCTTGTACCTAGGTCAATGGCTAAACTCTGGCCTGATGTTAATCAGCAGAAAAATAAATCTTTCTGTTGTGTGTGGACGAGCCTTTTAGCAGGGGCAGATCAAGGGGTTTGTTCTGGAATCCACCACAGCATCCATCAGAGGTTGTGGCTGTTACGGTGCTGCTCACATACAGACTGCACAAGGAGTTTTAGGAATGAGCACCTTCACAACCAGCCATGCCTACCTTCCCAGAGCTGTGTTTACAAAACTACTGACCTGAAAAGTGGGTCCCTGACAACCAACACGTTCAGAGGAAATTCAGCTTCGCCAAATTGACTCAGCCTATAAGTGTTACGTTAAATGTAACACAATACTGAAAAAGAGCCAAAATGGGTCAGGAAATGTCTGCTTTAGATAGTGGCAGTGTAAACAGTTATGCTGGAAGTAACAGAGAGCTATTGCACTGTGTAAAGTTTTATTAGATTTAATCTCCCTTTAAAGTTAGTTCCTTTGCAGTTCAAGAGTAAAGAATTATTTTATAAGCACTGTGGATCAATATAAAATAGAAGCTTCTTTTCCAGACAGTCTAGTTCTCATGAAAAAAACTTATATCCTAAGGGGAACAAGAAGAAACCCAGGATACTAATACTAATCAATGACTCTGCAACTTCATATAACAGGCTAGCTCAAAAATCCTTAGTATTTCAAATATTGCCATTCTGAACACTGTATCAAGGAGTGCTGTGAGAGAACTGGCCCTGTCCTGCCTTGGGGTGGCAACGTCCCCAGTGCTCGGAACAACCACACTGCAACAGTCCCAGGCCAGGAGAAGGGGAGCCAGACCCTAGTTTTAGAGGTTAGGACACTCATTTACAATCAGGAAAGACAGGTCTCCCTTCCTGGGTTCCTGCCTGTTTTCTTTCATCTTTTATTCTATGCACACACATTTCTGAAATCAGGGACCCCATCTGCACAAGGAAGACTGAGATGAACCCTTGGAAATCCTTAGGTTAGGCAAGGAGATTCCTCAGACACCTGGGTAGCTTCAACTGGCTGCTGAAAACCAGACAGTGTGCTTCTTTACGTGGAACAAGAGTTTTCGTGGTCTATCTTCATTCAAGTGAACAGAATCTCACTCAGTGCCTCAGCAGGAGGAAATCCCATTTACTACAATAACTTCACTTAGCCCTAATTTTAGTTTTTAATGAAGGATGTGTCTTTTCCCATTTAAAAATATTTCCTTTAACCCATTTTCCAGACAACTAACCAAATTCCCAAGCTGTAATAAAAAACCTTTAAAAATTGTGTTCAGGATTTCAATCATAAACATCTGTAACTGTGAGTCAGATATGAGATGGGTTCTGAGTTAAACATTTCTCTTATTTTGAAATATACTCATAAGTGTAGCCCAGTCTTTGTCCAGAGAATTCCTGGGCTGAGATAAAGACAGTTTAATAGAGAACATGAAATCTGATCACACAAGCAGAGCAAAGTAAGGAATTAATACACTGATTCCCATGGGCAGGTGAGTGTTCAGCCATCTTCAGGAGAGCAGGGCCCCATCACAGACATCTTCTTTGGGAAGACAAACACCATCACTCCAAATATCCCCTCCTTCCTCCCTCTTTCCCCCACTTTATTGTGAGCATGATGTCATATGATCTGGAATATCCCCTTGGCTAGTTGGGGTCAAAAACATCTCTATATTATCAACCTTGTGTTCAGTACAAATCTAAAACACAACCCCATACTAGACACCATGAAGAAAATAAAGCCCATTCAGAATCAGCACACGTTATTTCAAGCTTCGTGTTTTTATTGACTTCAAGCTCTGATACAGAATAAAACTATAGGATTTCACCTCAAAGTCTTTTTCGGTACTGTTTTCCTCTCTTCCCAAACACTTGTAAATTATTAATAATATTTTAATAAAGATCACTTTTGTTTTAATATTATAAGAATAGGATTATAACCTCTTATAAAAGGTTATAAACTTTTATAAATATTTTTTCTATATGGTAGAGCATATTAGTCAACTGAAAGACTAGGGGCAAAAATTGTCTTTTAATTAATTTTTTAATATATCCTGTAAGAGAATAGATTTTATACTTTTATTGTTCTGTAAAATATATCCTATGCCTGAGTTCATACCTGTTGCATATTTCATTTTGTGACTAAGCTAATACAATAAAGTAATCAAATACAATATTTATGGTTTTAAGATCATAATATTCAGAAAGTAACAGGACAAAGGAACTTGAATTTAGCGGTACTATCACTTCAATTTTTTAGGATTGTATCACTTGTTAATTTTTTTATTAATAACCTATCTTAGTAATCTCAAAAGGGTATACTTTTCAAACTGTACAGATATTTCAGAAAATGTAGTCCCACACAGCTCTTTAAAATCTATGGATGTGCTTTGGATATAACCAAGCCTTGGAACCTTACAGAGGTTCAGCAGGCAGCACTAAGATGAGGAACACAACCATCTAGGAAAATGACATCACAGTGGTATTTCCCACAGCTGTAGTTACTGGTATGAGGAAAGACACTTTATTTTGGGAAAAATATTAGTCAATCCTGACAAAAATTTATTCCTGCCTGACCGCACTGAAAACTGTAATGGCCTTGAGCATTTCATCTTGGGATTAAGCAAATCAGAGGGTAGGACTGTGGGAACATGGCTGCTTTCTGTTGTCTGTAGGCAACTCAGGTAGTATGGCCACAGTTCTGGCAGTTCAAACTGTAGACTTTGAAACTGTTAATCCTTCATACTAAAAGGGCATTCTTAGTTTCAGTGCTCTGGGAAGTTTATTTTCAAGATTTGCCAGAGTACAGCTAATGACCTTGAAACTGATCCCCAGCTAGCAGAAATCAGTGAAAGCAGTAATTGGTCATGATTTATACCATCTGAGTTTCTGTATTCTTATCTTTCTAATGTTTGTTTTTTTTTTTTTTTTCCAAAATAGGATTTTTGATATCGCTCAAAGCTATAATGAGATTAAAATTTTAATTTTCTTTACATTTTCTGTTCTATTTCCAGAATTTAATCAGATAGGTTGTTGTCCTTCCCATTACTGTTATGATAATTCTTGCTGTTCAGTCTTAAAGAAAACATGTTATGATCATTTGAGCCCAAACTTTACTTCCCATACTCACTTGTTAGCTAGCTCGTTGTCATGTATGTCTCCTCTGATAATGGCATGTATGTATTTATTGTTGAATTGGATCTTCTACCACACTTGACATGCCCTTGTAATGCATATTCCATAAACTACTAAGTAAGAAGAGCAAGAAAAGTTTGTGGAAATAACAGGGAAAATGTTTCCTCATTCTGTTTATCTGGACAGCAAGAGATAATTGCACTGAAGTTTGAGTTTCAAACTTTCATTGCAAAATATTTTGACACCGATGCATTGAAGATTTGGGCAATTTGGTAGGGAGGTATGTTGCTGTCTTGAGTTTTGACAGCATTGTGTGTGTTAATGTAACTATCAATGTGCTTGACATGAGACTTTTTTTTTAACCTAGAATGCTCCCAGATATTTGTCAGAATATATTTCCTCAAAAGAAGTCAAACTGCTAAGTTCATTTTGCCTTCTAACATGAGCCATCCACACTGTAAGGAAAAAAGCTAAATCTCTGTGTGGAAACAGCAGCAGGAGATATAGAAGACAATTTTAGACTCTGGTCATTACTGAACACCACTGTGAGTAGCAGCATTGTCTCATTGCCAAAGTATTACTTTTCATGAAGCCCTGTAAATGAAAAATAAAAAAAATCTAACCCTCCTCCTGCAATGTCATTTAATGTCTGTTTCTCAAATCAAAGTGAAGCAAAAATTTAAGAAAATAGCAAGTGTATCTAGAGAGTATGGAGGCTTTATTCTCTTGAAAAAGCCTGGGAAATCCAATTATTGTGTTAGGCATGTCATATGGCAATTTTATCTTAATGAAAGCAATGCAACTTGCATGCTCCTAGTAGAAATTAGGCATTTCCATTAATTTCATCATAATGTACTCATGGTATATATATGTGGACAGAAATACAGCTTTTCATGCTTCATATCACTCAGTTCTTGAGTGACAGTAAATACCAAGCCTTTATGGTCACAGTGCTTTGTCTGATCAGGGATAGATAAGTATAGAACACAAAATAGGTAAACATTTTGTGATTTTGAATTGAGGAAAGCTCATCTAGCTCAACTGTCTTGCTGTAAGGAGAATTCTCTCTTGGCCCATTTGGCATACTTAAGCAGTTACAGAGTACACTGAGGTAGAAGACAACTGGGGAGGAAAGTTCCTGTGGTTCAGAAGGAACTTACTAGCACTGCTCCAGAAGTACTGCATTCATGGAGGGGTAGGGCAATGCCATCACCTTCCTGTGGTAAGTGTTCCATAGCCTGGTTTGGGTGCAGAATGGTGAAACTGAGACTGTACTCCCACAGAATCCAATATGGCTCACATGGACACAGACTGAGTCTCTTTCACCTGCTATTGGCCAAGCCTGAACTCATACCTCATGCCTGACAGCTCAGGTTTTCCTCTCTTCAGTTCAGTACATTAAAAATATCCAGCTGCTTTTTTTTTTTTTTTTAAGGAATAAGGCAATTATTTCCAACGGTGAAGCTCCTCTTTTGTCTCCAAGCATATGCACCTCATATTTCTTGTGAGATAAAAACAATTTAGGTGTCTGTACACCATAGCAAAGGAAATATTATCTCTCATCCAGCCACTAACATTAAAAAGTCAAATCCTTTTAACTTATCTGATAATTTTTGCTGAATATTTTATCTCAGAATCACTTTCATTATTATGGAACACATTGGACCATCTCCTAGAGGAAAAAGACAGAGTGGAGCATCTTAAAGTGTAATTATTTGTATATATTTAAAAATTTGCATCCTCTAGGTTGAAACTGGCATAAATGTCTTCTTAGCTTCTAGTGTTTTCTTGCAGGACACAAAGGCAAACCAAATAAAAATTAAAATAAAAACAATCAGAAAGCAAATAGAATATTGAAAAGGTAGAAGTTTTGCTTTGATATGTTAGCATCTGAAGCAAAGGATTGAATTTCTATTTGTATAACCTGGCCATCATTACTAGATTGCTATGACTCATCACATATCTATAGCCAATTTCAACCATGTTCAATAAATTAACAGGCAGACAGAGCTACGGGGGACCAGCCTGTACATCCACTGAGGGGTATGAAAGGAATATTCAAGCAATGGTCTCACTATTTCTTTGATGGATACTTACAAAAGGAAAGAAGTGGAGAAAAGAAGTCTTTTGTCCTTGATTGGTAAAGGATGGCCCAGTCACTTGTGCAAGAGAATTCCTGACCCACAGAGTGTAATCCATAGTATCTGCCCAAATCTCATGTATGTTTGGTTAAATAAAACTTTTCACCAGGATGAGCTGTAGATTGGTGTCCCTCTGCATCAGTATTGCTACGCAAAATGGGATGTGGTCACTTGCTAAAGCACTGCCCAGTGTCCTCAGTGTTTCTTAGCAGGATTGCTGGCATGGGTTTGGCATCAGCTGGCTCACCCTCGCCAGAAGAAATACAGATATGTTCTGATACCTTTTTCTCAGGGAAAGGAATTCCTTCAAATGCACCTGAGTTAAGCTTTGCTGTTCATCTTCACAGTGAGTGAACGGGCACTGATGCACTGTGTTCCCAGAGGAAAAAGTCTCCCTTGAAGCAAGAGGGGTCCTACCTTATCTCACTGGGACTGCAATGATAGATTAATGGACAGGAACTGCCCAAGCATTCTTTGTTAATGAATTTAGGTATTATTCAGGTATGCATACTTAGCACCACTAGGATACTTCTATACTACTGACCACTAAAAAGGTAAATTGAGCAATTTAAACAATGCAGGACCACATTCTGTCTTCAATTTCTGCCTGTAGACACTGGATTGCAAAAATAGAAATTCCACAAACATACAGAAGGCAGAATCCATGTAATTTTAAAACATATTTCTACATTCAACATGCATAATTTCTGGCACAGCTTTCTCTTTTATACTAGTTTTCCTTTCTCCTACATTCATAAAATTTATAATCACATCATTGACTCCTAATAATTTATTTTGCACTTTTTCCATACTAATCATTGCCTCTTCGTTTCTCACTGATTAAAAACACACACATATATATATATATATAAATTTCTAATATTATTTTAATTTCTTATCTATGAGCTTACATTAATTGCAGGTTTTAGGGGAGCTAGGCCCTCATTCTTAAACTGAAAATTTGCTTTTGCTCTAGTACCATGAGACAAGAGGTAGCAGCTAATGTTTATAATATTGATTAATCAGATACTGAAGGGATTAGGTTCTAAGATTGTTTAGTACAGGAAAATCCATACTTATTGCATTAAAACAGATTTTAAGACCTTGTTTATTGGCTATATTCATGGTCAGGCCTCTGGGATTTATTCAATCTGAAATGTCTATATTATATGTGAACATAAACCAATCTGTTAAGAAGAATATCTAATGTTGGTCACACAAAGGCAAGTAATTGTAGTAAATTACAGATCAGTAATTGAAAACGACCACTTACATAAACACTTGTGAATTTAGAAAACTGCCATAACATTAAATATATTTAGTTAATAAAGATGAAGTTTGGACTAGTACCTGCTTTTGGCTACCATTTTCTTTGTTTAATGGATTTTCTATTATGCATTAATTTTGTATTTTTCATGGCTAAAAAATTTCATTGGCTTGGCCATAACTTCTGCATGTGTATTCAAGCAGAACAATATCTTATTATTCTCCAGTGTATAATGTCCTGACTAGTACAAGAAAACATTGGTTGTTTCTTTGAAAGAGAAAATGTCATAGCTGTTTACATATGTGGAGAGGTTCACATGTGTGGGTCTTCATGTGGCTCAGCATTTTCAACATTGTACAAGGTAATGACTTTTTGAGAGTGGGACGCACTAATAAATTGAACTAATAAACTGCATAAAGAAAATATTTATTTGGTGAATTTAAAACATTGCCATATTGAGAAACCATCTGCAAAGGAAACTTTGTGTTTCCAGGTTTGTTCTAACTTTTTTGTAATTTGATGTGCCACTTTGACACTTAAAATAGGATGGTGTACACAACAACTATTTTCAGCTTCCTGAAAAAAAAGTCATGATAATTCCAAAGCTCAAAAGTCATGTAAAAAAATGTTGGTTTGGATTCTAAAAAAAGATCTTGAAATTTTTGCCCAGAAGTATTTTACTGTTTTTCTAACTTGAGTTTCAATATCTATTGCAAACACTTGCATGGATGTACATAATTCTGCTTATTAAGAGTATACTTTTAATTCTGTATTTCTCCTTTGATTAACTGATTCAAGGAAAAAAAATACTTGCGATTTTTTTCCTGGATTTGTTTCTGTTTGAAGACATGATATCATTCAATCTTACCTAATAGTGTTTCCGATTCTAGTAAGTGATTTCTGGTCCACCTTTTTAGTTGTTTTTCTTCCTATCACGAGTGATTGACTGATTCAGTTCATTGCTGTATGTAGTAGCAATTCTATGGTCCTTACAGCTTTCCATCCTTTATTTCACTTATGGACAAGAGAATTTTTCTCTTCCAAAATGACAACATTTTGCACATCACAAGCATTTCCACCGGCCCTCTATCTGTGAAGTTCTTCCTGCTTCAATATTATTCTGTTTAAATGGCCTGTCTTTGAAAGTATGCAATATTCCTTTGCCATACTGTAGGTGATGGTGCTTGCAACAATAGTTTCACACTACCTATTGCTTGCTGTTCTTGCTCACTCTCTTCTATTTCCCACCCACGAGGCCTTCATTAAATGGATTCAAATAAGTAGGCGATTGTATGCAAGACACGTTTTCTTTCTACAAATGTTCTTGCTATTCTGTTTTCATTTCTATTAATTATTGTCAAGAAGAATCTTGGCACAAACAAAGTCATGGCTCATGGCTTATCATTATGAGCTCAGTGTCTTTTAGTTCAAATGCCCTTTAAAAAAAGTGCTTTGATCTCATTCCTTACCTTTAATAAGTAAGCCCCTGTTATGTTGCTGGAGGTGTTGGTGACAGAAAAAGTTTTATTCCTTACATCAATATAGTTCTGAGTTTTTTAGAAATGGATCTCCTGTGATAGGAACCTTATTTAAAAATAAAATTGTTTCTTTAGTTTAAAATTCATCCTAATTTATATAAGGGGGAATGACAAAACTTTCCTTACGCATCTTAAAAATGTCTTCATGAACAACTAACATCAGTATAAAAATGCTGATTTCAGTTAACACACAAGATTATTTAGAAATATTTTCCTATATAGAAAAGGTGTAAACTATAAATAAGAATTTAAATTTGTTCAGATATAGAAATAGTGCATGTTAATCTAGTATTTGGAGGGCAGGTAAACAGACTATGGAGCTGTGTCTTTAGGAGAAGGATTTATGACACGAGTATTTTCCTTGTAAATGTGGCTGTGGAGGCTGTAAAGTACATACAGATCATCACAGATCCAAAATATGCTACTAGTATTGAACTTAGAGAAAGTAAATAAACTTGGGAATTTAAACATTGCACTGTAGCTAGCTCATATGATTCAGATAAACTATGAAATTATAAAGATGGAAACTTTACCGTGCTGTATGGTATATACAGTTTAAAGATGTCTATTCTGTATTCTTTGTCTTTTTTTGCCATGACCTCTCTTCCAGCATCAGATGCTGCTACACTGTCTAGATGATATTCAGTGTATTTTCTCATTCCAGTACTGTTTAATTCCTGTTTAATTCTAAAAGAAATGTTGCTAAAAGCAATTTAGCTTTGCTTGGATTTCCAAGTGCCCTACTATTGGCAATTCAAGTGGTAGTTAGTGTGATTTTGTGAATCCTTTTTTTCAGTTCCACGTAACTGTATTTTCAGTAATAAAATAAGCATTTAACATATAAAAATGTAGTAAAGCATTCTGAAAAAGGATGAAAAAAATAAAAGAGAGTGCATAAAATACTCATGTTAGTAATATTAGCAAATACTTGTCAGGTTTTTTTCTTCCTAGTTTCCTGATCTAGCAGCATTTAGATTGCAGGACCATTTACAAAGTTTAAAGTAAGAAAAAAATCCTTTTCACATCCTAAATCTTCGCAGTTCTTTTCTGTCTTTTAAGATAAATTTGAACTCTTGCTATAACCAGTGCTTCAAGTGATAAGTTTTGATGATTTACACTTTTTGATGTCGTGCATTTCAGGGACATCATGCACTGCATTGTCCTCTACAAAGGGCATCTTTGCCTGCTGTGCAGGAGTGTTAACACCGGTGTTGCAGCATGACCAAAGCCCTCCCCTCGTACCCTTTCCATCTGACTGGTGCACAAAGATGCTCCTTGGAGATGGATCGAGTCTGCTCCAGGGCACTGCTCTCTGAACAAGTTCACTCTCCAGAAGGAGAGAAGGCAAACATGAAATGAGAGTCAGCAGAGCTTTTGCACCACTCCTGTCCTTTATTTGCTCACCACAATAGACTTCATGTACTCCTGCCTTTTCCGCCCTTTCTTCAACCCCCACCCACAACAGCAAAGAAAACAATCAGGAATGTTCTCTCTCTGAGTCATCCTTAGAGAATCTGGCCATTTCTTCTACTCCTGTCAAGCTGATCTCAGACTAGCTCTTGGAGAGTGTTACCAAATTTAAATAGTTCTGTGCAAAATAATCAAACCAGGAAGAATTCCAGCAGCTTTCCTCCACAACAAACAAGCAAACAAACAAACCTTGCATTTGTTTCTCCTTTGGAAGTCTGCAGATTTAGAGGGTGACAAAATGGGCACAGTTTGTCTCCTAACAGATTATGAATGCCATGTGTGACATTACTTGAAAAGATGGAAAATGTTTATACAAACTGTCAGAGATAGCTAAGCTAATTTGTGGTATGTGGCATTCATGTTTTTGAACCAAAAAGTTTGTCATACACCTACTGTTTGGCTGTAGAATGCATGAGAAGACAGATCTTGTTGACACATCGCAGCTGCATTTCAACTCATTGTGAAATGCTTTGACTTCAACAAAATTCACACCATGTGCCAAAGAAGAAGAAAAAGGAATGTGACCATTTGCATCTCTCTTTTAGTGTCTTTCACTGCAGGTGAACTAGTCTGATTTTGCAGGTGTACAAATGAGGTAAGTAAAGAAGTAAAGCATCTTGAGGTTTTGGTTTTTTTTTTGTTTGTTTGTTTGTTTGGGTGGGGTTTTTTGTGTATGTTTTCTTTTTTGCTTTTGTTTCATTTGTTTTGTTTTGTTTTTGTTTTTCTCTTTGTTTATTTCTTGGTTTTGCTTTTGGTTTGTTGGGGGTTTTTTTGAGTTCAATCTCCAAAAAGAGGTAAACATGACCTTCTAGTCACTGCTGCTTTACAGGAATAAGGGATGGAATTCCACCACAGCTAGAGGTTGCCTAGAGAGGCACTGGTAAGGGAAGTGGGAAGAATTGGCAGGTAGAAGTGATGGTGAAGGATATGCACAATGGAACAAGTACCCTTGAATCCCTGCATAGCTTTGATTTGTGTCATGAAAAGGCTAAATTGTAATAAAAATCCATCCCTGTCTGCAAACATGCCTTAGGAATCGAAATACTCGGTATAGATTTGCATGGCTTTTAACAAGACTGGGATGCAATATGCATTTACAATGCTCATCTAAAGTCTCCCTCAACCGTCAGACTTCCAAACCAGTGAATTTTCCTCCTCCTTTATTGGATAAAATGTTCTTCTGTGGACATAAGATAAGTGGTGAAGGGAAGAACTATAAATGCATAAGTTGAAAATAGTCTTGTTCAGTGCAAATTGCTGAGTGAAGTCCTGACCATATATCAGCCATAAGTGAGATGTTATTGGCTTTCATTATTTTTCAGTTCTCTACATCAGCATTCCCATGAAGACAGTCCATAACTGGCACCAGATGTTATCTAGTAAATTACTTTTGTCCTGCAAACTCTATATGCTTTTCTTATATGATGCTGTTTCAGTCAGACTTGCTCATTTCTATATGTTTTTCTACTTTGTCATTTTGCTTCCATGAAGCTCATTATTAAGTAAACAATCAGTAAATATATTCAGAAGGTAAAGTATAATTTCCATTAATTTTAAATTAGTTACATATTATCTTTTGGAAAATAAGAATTTTTTCTATTATTTTAAAATATTGATAATTTGTGTATACATATTTTTCTTAATGCAATATGTTCTCTGCTGTTTTGTAATCTAGGCCTAGGTTTTTTTACGATTTCCTTAAAAAGATGAATTATTTTCTTAATAAAGTTTAAAGAAAAATTATCATGATTATATTCTATGTCAAACAGATATCTGATGGATATTATAGAGTGTTTTCTATGAATGAACTCTTATTATGACCTTCTAAGTTAAATTTTCCAACAACTTGAAGTGACATTTTCACTGTGGCTATGAATGCCTATATTCCAAGTCTACAAGTTCCTCCTGTTTAAATTAATTCTACTGTGGTTTATGAGTCTATCCTGACTAAATATCTGGCATCTTAAGATTTGCTAATATGAATTATTAAAAAAAATTTCTTAGGAATCATTCAGAGTAACTATTGAAATACATAGACAGTGATGCTTAAGGATCAAGTGGATCACTTCCAGAATGAAGAACCAATCAGAACATAAAAACAATGAGGAAAATTCTGATGACATTTACCAGTCTTGAAGTAATTATATTTCTCTTTTATCATTATATGTTCTCCTCACATACTCTCAGTATATTCTGGATGTTTCTCCTCCAAAAATTTTCAGATGTGGCTAAACATCCACCTACTGGATTAGTTCTGTAGTATCCACTGTCCTTGACTGGACATATGCATTGCAAACAAACTCTCTCATTCTCAAATTCCTAGAAATATGAGGAGGTCATCAGATGACCTTTCCAGAAGGAACTATAAAAGAAATTATTTCCTGTCATTGGGAAATCCATGACAAACTCACCATATTTTGGAGCTTTGCATCTTTGAGTTCGTTGCAGCCAGATGGACCTAATACAACGTGCAAGTGAGAAATATACCTAAGGTGGGAAGACAGTATGTGTCATAGTCCTTGAATATTTCTGATGAACAAGGTAGAAGGTAAACAGACCCTGAAGTCCTGCCCTAATATGAGCAGGGATTGAGGGGAAGGATCTAAATGTGGAAGCAAGGTTACTGTGATGAGCTGATCTGTCTGGATAGCAGGTGCCCACCAAAGCCACTTTATCACTCCCCACCTGTGCTGGACAGGGGAGAGGAAATACAACTGCTGTTTAGGATGTTTCAGTCTTGCTGAGTGGCCAGACCTGTTACAAGCTGCTGTGGAGTTGTTTCTGTTGGTTGCACTCACCTTGATCAGAGTTACCTCCCTCCACTCCCTACTGAAGAGCTTTATTTGATCCACTGCAGCTTCGGGGAATCATATATTTTTGCTTTCATCTGCATGATCACACATTTTGTCTTAGATGGTGTATAAAACCCTTATTGAATCTAGCCCTCATTTTTTGATGGGATTCTTGTTCATAAGGAAGATATCAATAATGCTGACTATCCTGTCTGCAATCATCTTTGAGATTAAAATTTTGAAGTATTATTGTGAATTCTAATTCAAGTATTCATAAACATTCAAAAATGGAACTAATGAATGAGTATCTATCAATTTGTATCTTTTGAAATTGCACTGAGGATGAGTCTCTGAAGCCAAAAGACCATAATTTTGTATAGTTTCCAAGTATACCAGATACTGTACAATTTTCAGATGCCTGAAAGTATCTGTTCAGTAATTGCTCTCTGGAGAGCTCTATATTTGCTTTCTAACTGTTATCTTCTAAATTAATTTTCATTTAACCTTAACTAGTTCTTTCTCTAGGCTTATAATGTCAAAATATTTTAAAGTATTACTTGAGGTTTTTGGAAGAAAAAAAGTCATAAATTAGACAAAGAAACAAATATAAAAAAAGTTATAAAAAGAACATGTACAAGGAATTAAGAATGTTAATTAAGAAATTAACATTTCTTAATATGTATGTTGAAGCAGTTCCTGACCTGAGACTTCATTCACTGGACCACATAAAATCATCTTCTGATAGATTTTCAAAATTTAAAAAGGCATTTGTCTTTAGAAAAAAAAGTCAAAGCATATGTCAAACAAAAAAGCAAGGCAGATTGGTAAAGCATGGTTCTAAATGAGCAGTACTTGACTTAGCAATAACCACTGATTTTAACTGTGCCAAAGGAAGATTGGATCTATGAGCTCTCACAGAATAGGATGAGATATGAAGGACGTCAGAAGAGGATCAGAAGGTAAATTCTGCTCTTTATAAAATGAAAACAAACTGTGAAGTTGGGGGCTGCCAGGCCACAATATTTACCAACAATTCTCCATTCTTCCTATTGCAGTGTTGCAATAGTCTAGAGACATTGAAACCTGAACTCCTGCCGCTGTTCTCAGCATGTAGGGAGAAGCTGTTGGGATCATCAGGTTGCTGATATCCCTGGTGTTATATTTATTTGCATATACTGGCATGTGGAAAAGTGAGGAAGAAAAGCATATCTGGGAAGTGGGAAAAAGGAGATCTGATACAATAGGTGCAATCATGAAGGGACAGTTTGTGGTGGGCAGACCAAAAACATAAGGATTTTGATTAGTCTGCCCTATCCTGTCTGTTTCTTTAAGAGCAAGGAAGGAAAGTGTGCTGATTTCTCTCTTGCTGGTCCAGTTGTTCTCTGGGGCAGGAACATTACAAGTCACTGTTTCAAATACAGGCTGTCACTTTAGATGATAGAACAAAGGGAAGTGACTGAAAGTAAATAAATCTTGAATTCACACAGGTATAAAAGGACCTTTTTCTATAAGAAGGCCATTCTAAACATCACTCTGAATGGTTTGTGAGGCAAAAATAATGGGCTTGTTTGAGAAGCAATTGAGGTACTTTCTGACAAAAATAGTGTATTAGGAGATTAGTCTCCAAGGGGTGGATAACCTTTTCAGATTCTAAGTATTTCTTCTGTTCTCATGTGTGAGCTTACAATCTGTTAGTCTCAAAATATATCTACAAACCCACAGGCCCACCTTCCTGACAGCTGCTCAAACAACAGAGCGGGGGAGCAGAGAGAAAACTCTGCCCGGTCACCCGCCCAGCAGTTCTGAAAAGCTTGGTAAGTTACTCACACAATCCAGAAATGCCAGTCAGAGCCAGTCAGAGGGGCACAGAGGCAGGGGGGAGAGAAGGCTCTTAAAGTGCAACGTTTGCAGCACACGCGCTAAAACTAAAGGGGCCAATTAGTATAATAGGTTTGAAATCATTTCAGCACACTCCTAAAGACAAAAGAAAAATTGTCCTTCAGAAATGGGGCTTTATTGTTCAGATGAGTATAGAGATGAACAATGAATTCTACCAGTTTTGGAGGCAACATTCCTTCTTCTTCATACCGGACCATACATTATTAATGAGCACTATTTTCGAGTGTGAAAGAACTGTTTGAAAAGCATTAACATAGTCTATTGGATGTGATTGACACTGTCATCCCTTTCATTTTGCTGTTGGCAAGAGGCATCCCTGTAGATTTATGTGCATCTGGACATTACTAGTATTCTCCTTGTTATGCACTCTGGGCAGCTGTGATATGGAAATTTTTAGCACGGTTTTTAGAGAAGGAGTTTACTGTTGCTATTTGAACAAAAAAGGAATAATTATCCTTCTCTGAGATTTTATCAGCCAAAAATATTTAATGTCTGGTTCCTTAATAACCCTAAACTGTTTTCAACATGTACCCTTTTTAAAGGAATTTCATCAAGATTACATGGATTCTCCAGATATTTCCAGTGACTCTTTTCTAGACAAATAGTTTAGTTTCTGGGACTCATGTCCACTCATCTTGATTCTATTTTAACCTCCAGTTCTTCAAATAGGTTACATTTCTAATTAGATTGGTGCATCAGGACTACAGCTAGTGTCTGTCTGATGTTTAGAATCACCAAACCTTTTCTGATTTGCCTGTGTAATGGCTTTTAATCACAACAATTAAGACCAGTGAAATTAAGAACCACTGAAACATCTAAATGACATATAAGAGAGAATTACTAGAGGTTATGGAGTTTTCTTTCAAGATAATAATATTTGCCTTTGTTTTATACATAGATTTAGAATTATTTTAGTTTCTCAGGCCATATAAGAATGTATGCCATCACTTTATATGCATGCATATTGTAGAAAAGAAGAGAGGATAAAAAACTACATAAAAGGATGGAGACTGATACTAAACATTAATACCTAAGGAGACATTGCATGAAAAGAATTATGAATATGGGGGTTCTGTTCCTAATCTAGATATTTTTAGTGTTAGCTTTGATGTATCTATGTATAAGTATATAAAAGGTATAGATGCACAAAATCAAATGCCTTATTCAGGGGGATGAATTAGGGAATTAATTAGGCTATAATTTTGGAACCTCTTTTAAAGAGAACCCTTTTGCTAAGCAGCTGTCTCATGGGGATAGATCTTAACACCAAGGATCTGTCTGTACCTTTGGGTATGAGGCAATATAACACCATTGGGCTAGAGGATTATTACTCAAGGCTATAATATTTTAAAATATGTTTTCATATCATTGCATATTGCATCATATGCAATGATGTAGTAGGGAATACCTGAGGTTTTATCTCAATGCAGAATTATCTTCTCCTCCAGTCTGCTCCAAAAAGCCTATCTTCATATTCAAAAAATATCTCACCTCATCACTGTTTCCTTTACTTAGAGACTTATGCAAATACCAGTTTGCATCCACTATCAGGGGCTCATGACCAGTTGCTTTCTGCTCACATTCAGCAGGTCTGCATTTTGAGTGACATATGCACTACCTTCCTCAGAGGTCAGGCCCAGCTTCTCCATGGAAGGTCCATTGTTGGCCATCCCAGGCTGTGAGAGTTCAGCAGGAAGGTCCCTCCTGCTTGGCAGCACAAGAAACTGCCACTGCTCCACTAGACAGCCTAATTACACCAATCAATCACATAAAATAATTTGTGTGGCTAGAAGTGGAAAGGTTATAACTCATAACTTGCCAACAGAAGAGGTAGTAAAAGAAATTGTGGAGTCAACATATGAGTTTAAAAGACATTCAATACAAGAAAATATTCTTAAACTGTTCATCTGAATTAATTTTTTTTCTTTGGACAAAATTCTAAATGGCATATTTAGGTATGGATAAAACCTTATAAATCAGTAACTGGTTACCAGACTTGATACTTTGCTTGTTTTGATGTGCTATGAATTTTAGCAATTTCAGATCCATAAAAATATGCATTTAGCTGTTGTAAGGACTGCTTTCTTCCTACTGAGATATCTTTGTGCCATCCTGCAGAGCATAAGATAGCTACTCAGAATAGTCAGCATAAGTCCTTTAATCAGAATTTTGAGGCTTGCATAGTTTCTTAATTTTGTTCCTTCAAGCACTTTTTGTGATATCTTAATACTTTGCTTTGGAATCATAGAAGTGGGGCACATGAGATTTTTGTGGTTACACTCAGAGGGACAGACATATAAAATAAGATTCCTTCAACTTTTGTCGAGAAATTTCTTGCCAATTCTCCTGCTTAATGTGCACAATTTACTTCACTCCCTTAGTAGAAGGGTGTGTTTGTGTGTACTGGCATCAAGAGAGTCATCTGCATGGCCCCCTCTCTTGCATCGAGTGCCTCCTAGAAACCATTCTTTGAACACGTCCAGGACCCAGATCCATTCCTTCGTATTTCTGAAGACATTATAATTAAAAACAAGGACATAATGTATGACTGACGAAGGTGTTTGCTGAATGACTTATCTAAGAGTGCCAAAATACCATCTTCTAAAATGACTGTACCAGAAAATTATTTTGATACTGCACAAGTTCTACAAAACTAACTTTATAACCTTGATACATTCAGTACCAGTAGAAAGCATATGGAGATTAACATCTTTCTGTTCATTTTCTTAGGAATGAACACCTTTTTTTACAAGAGTTTTGAAGTTTGCAGTGTAAAATAATAGATTTTTATGCAAATATTTGGTACTGAATTAAAAATTTATCCTTCTTCCAGTCTGAAATAGAGGTGTTTTTAAAAAAAAAAAACAAAAACAAAAACAAGAACAATAATTTGATGGTGGTTTGTGCCTATGTGAAAATTTAAAGTAGAAAAAATTCTTTATTGGAGATTTCAAGGTTAGTCTAAAATTCTTAAGGAATCTGGAGAATTTGGATAATGAAACTTTTCAAAGTTTGTATATTCACCAAAGAAAGAGAAGCAGTCACATTTCTCAGTGTTACAAAACCACTCCTTCACATCTCGTGGTACAGAATTCTTGCACATATTCTATCACATTGGTAATCCATGGACGTGGAGGATCACACGATTTACTTTCTTTGTCTCTCCCACGTTGCAGCTTTGTCTTTTCCTCATGGAAAGGATAAATCACAAGGTAGTTCCCAATGGGTTGCTAGAGAGGCAGTTTATTAGATTTTTCTTTTCTATGTTGGTATAAGTTCTCTAGATTTAGATTTTTTTGAGCTGAATCTCTTTTAGGAAAAAACTGGAAATTTGTGATAGAAAATTTAAATACTTATCCTCTGCTGAGTCAAAACAGGAAGAGGAAAAAAGTGTATTAGGACCACAGGCTGTAATGCTATTATTTTGTATTTTCCTTGTGCAATGTGCCTGAGTAATATGCATTCATGTCTAAATGGAAGAAATTAATATGAGACCATATATTTTGTTACATTTTGGTTGAACCAGACTGGGATATTTACATATCTACACACAAAGGTAAAGACAGATACTGGAAAGTGTTGTGGACTGTAACAATTAGTCGTGTTCTTCTACCAAAATTTGAGCTACACAAGAACTTGCTGTCAAAACATGTCACCCCTGAGAATGAAGTGCAACACTAGATGAAGAGCTGAATTAAGGAGTGTATGAACAATTGTTCAAGATAAAACCAGAAGAAGGTTTCACTCTCAAAAAATATCTAATGGAAAGGTTCTAAAAATATAACACTGTAAGAATTACAGAAATTATTCAAAACAACCAAACTTCCATAAAGAAAACTATTTTGGCTACCATGCTCCAAGTCTTCTGGTTTTTTGATTTTTTTTCCCCACAGGAGTGTTACATAAAGAGGATCTTTAAATGCCATCATAACAAGTTATGCATCCTGCATTTCATTTTCACCTTTTAAGATCACTGCTAGCAAAGCTCATATAGATCAAGACAAAGATCCCTAAAACTGAGTTCCTCAGGAAAGAATCAGAAGCTTTTTCTCAAGGGAGATGCATTTCTCCCTTTGTTGAGTTGTCTCTTGCCACTACCACTGTAATGATAACTTCCACCATGTCCATCCATAATAGATTCTCCAAATTCTTCCTTCATTAAAAATGGGAAAAAAAAAAAAAAAGCTAAAAGATAGTCACCTAAAATTCAAGTATCGGTCACAAAGTTCAGAAAGAAACTAATAAATGGAAATAATCACTTAGAAATTTTAGACTGTGTTTGGTGTAGTTTAACTGTTAAGACTAAGGAATAAAGATGAAGAAAGCTGTACTTACATATGAATATTTAAAACCAATTAAAGTTTTCTCTTAGGAATCAGAATTTTTTTGATACCTTTCTAATTAGTAGCCAGGTGATGCTGTGACTGCAGGTTTTTGACCAGTGAAGATGATTAGATATTAGTCAGATATGTCCTTTACCATTTGACCAACAATGTTTCTGTGTCAATCACATTATTTTCCAAGTTTAGACATAAAAACATAAGGTTAATAAATTCACTCTTGTTAAACGTTGACATAAAAACAATGTCATGTTTTTATATACAGTTGTCAACCTTTAAAAAACACATTTTTGAAATTGTTTTCAATTTGAAAATGTTTATTTACAGCGCTTTGATAACTCTTTACTAATTCTTTAATATTAATTGACTTTATACTTTTTTAATTTTTGGGGAGGAATATTTCTGAACCGTCTGAAGCAAATTTTAAGACTTTCATCATAGTATTTCAGTCTGCTTCTCCTGAGAACTTCCCATGAAGCAGTAAATACTGCACACCAGCAAAATATTCCTATGATTCTTATCTTTTTTTGCTGTTTAGTTAGGTTTGTGGAGAGTTATTTTTTTATGTTGGTAATCGATATGCCATGGCTGATGATTGTGATTGAAGTAAAAAGAGAAAAGAATATTTCCCACAGGAATCTCCAGGGAGAGTAATGTTCAAATGTATATAAAAAATATAGAGTGATTGCAGTTATATGCCTGAGGAAATTCAGGAATAGAGGATATTGTAGTAGGTATTCCAATCACTGCAAAATAGTTTTAAGTTAAAAAAAAAAAGTTAAAATACTAAGCTTACATAATACAGTGTACTTTGGAGTTGTTGGGGTTCCTGCCTACTCACTCCTGCACTTCTGTTTTGTAATTTATTTTCTCATTGCTCAGCTACACAAAGGAAAAAGAGAACTCAAACCATAATACTGCTATGTGTATTTTAAGTTGACATGTAAAATATTTAAAAATAAAAATAAACAAATAACTGTGTGAATTCCTGGGTATTTCCTCATGCCTTCACTTGACCTCCTTTTGCATGTGTGATCAAAGGTTACGTCTGTAGCACGACAACCCTGGTTATTAGTAATCTGCCACATGGGTCATGAGGTCTGTCTGGTTCAGAAGGGTGCACAGAACATTTCACCATCTCACATGCCCACATCCCCAGATAAAAAAATGTCCACAAGATATTTAGAAAGTTTAAGTCTTGCAATAGAACAGTAGGAACTTCTCAGGAGGAAGATAAGGTCAAATTCATTGGCAGTGTCTTTCTGCTATGGAAAGGGATTAGTTAAACTAATCTTTGAGGAAATAGGCTTGTCACATACTCCTTCTTAGAAAGCAGGTCACTAATTCTTTCCTACAGCTCAAATCCATTTCTTCCCATTTACATAAAGTATATCTTTACTCCAAATCTAGTGACCTAAATGTGAACACAACAGATCATCTCAAATTGTATTGTATCCCATTTCTTCCTTTGTCAGTTCCCAGTGATTCTGAAGAAGTTCCTCTTCTTCCCTAGAGTCCTCCCCAAGTTTTCCAGAAGATAAGGGAGAGAAATAAATCCACCCTGGATCTGGAAGGTTCCCAGCACAAGCTATGAGCAAATTAGCATTTACAGAATACAAATAGGGTGGAAATATTGTAGTGCATTCTTTTCAAAGTGCCATGGCAATATGGGGTACACAGGACTCTTGCTGAAAGAGGGAGCTTTGTATCAGCGTGCCTCAAGTCGTTTCTGCACTTTGAGACATTCATTAGTGGACAGTCAAAAAATCATTTTGCAAGCCCAGTTAAGGATTCATTCCAGTAAAGGAACTAGAAACTTCTTCATCACAGAGAGTACACAATATATGTCTTACTCTCTTTGTTTTTTTTTTTCCTGGTTTCATAATAGACCACAAACATGCATTATATTTATAGGTATAAATAAAGAGTTCAAAAAACTCCCACTTTGTGGATTGCCTTTGAAATAGCTATTGAGGGAAATATGAAAATTGTCGTTCATATCAGTAAAAGAGGTCTTGAGTACTTTCTTTTATTATTTGCCTGCTCTACCTTGAAACAAATAATTTGACAAGTTGTTTAATTCTACAGGAAGAAAAACAAAATAAAACACAATTTGGAATAACTGTATTTCTAAAGTATAGAAGAAATTAATTTACTATGATTTTAATTTTTTTTTAAGATATCCACAAAACTGTCCGTTCAATAACAAACTTGAGGTTATCCCTTGATCTACTAAAATTGATTGGAGTTTTACTACTTATTTTAATGGGAACTTGGTGAGGACTAATTTATTGTCTTCAGAGAGTTAGTGCTTAATGAAGACAGAGTGGAAAAAGAGTGAATGGATATCACGAACCGATGAAACTGAACTTTGTCCAGGGTCTTACGAAGCACTTTTATTATTCTTATCATCTTGAGTTTATCCAAGCATCATTTTTTTCCTTCTCATTCATCTGTTTCTATCCTATTTCTTTTCTTTTACTCCATATCTTTTTGCCATTATCGTAATTTAATTATGACAGAATTCTTTCCAACTCTGTGGGCTAGCAAGACTTTAAACGTAAAGATTTCTGTGTTTATTGACCTAAACTTTTAATCAGATAGTAATTCTGATTATAAATGTACTTCACAGGTATAGATTCTTTCCACCTAAGAAGAACCAAGTCTCCTCAAATATTAATTAACATTCATCAGAGTCAAGAAGTTGCTGATGTTGTTAGGATATTTTCAATTAGTTGTCACTAAGGCCAGCTATAATAGAATTCATCCTGAAATTAAGACAGTAGGACTGAGTGTCTGGACACAGACATCCACAAATGTGTATATTATCAGGCCTTTCATTATGTCCAGGGGAGATTCAGTCAATGCAATTAATTCTGATTAGAGAGCAACAAATGTCATCTAAGCATAAGCAACTAAGGTGGGACTTGTTTATTTAAATATTACTGTCTTTTGCCATTTCAAATGAGTACCCAGGGTATGTGCAAAAAGCTGATGTGTCACAGTGTTACACCTGATCTCTTCCTCTCTGGAGCAGCAGCTGGAGATGGGCTGGATGCAGATGCAGGACACCACGCTTTACAGTATCTGAAAAAAATTTTGTATTTAACTCCTCAAGCTTTATTACTTTTATGGCTTAATTCTTCACTGACTAGGATATAAGTCCTAGCATAGGTGACAGATAACTTCTGACACCCTTGTGGAGAAGTGTAATTTTTGATATTGCCCTGACTCTTCAGTCACTTGTTAGTAAGCTAAATAAGTAATTTGGGAAGCAAGTTAAAGATGTTCATTTTGTTAAATGCTTCATTTTAGAAAAATAAATCACACAATGCTCAGGAAGCTCCGTAACTATGCTGCTGATTGAATGATTTGGACCTGGTCTCACTGATCTTAGCATCTTAACTTTTACAAAACTGGTAGCTAGGCAGCCAAGGGCCTTTGATGCTATGAGTTCATGCCCATAATGATCACATTAATTGCTTTATACCAGAAATTTTCTAAGTATGTGCAGTGAGAGGGTAAGTGCAAAGTCTTCCCATGGAGTACTTTGAGAGAATCAGGCTACTCTGAACAGAAGTTTCCACAGCACACAGGGAAGTCAGATGAAACCAGCATGAGCAGATAACTCCAGCACATCTTAACTCATGTGTCTCAAATTTGAAGACTGATATAACTACTAAAATACTAGTAGTATGTTAATGACAGGTCTTTTTATAATTTTTAGGTAGATAGATATAAATTTAGCTGATTTGAGTTATTTTGTATAAACCTTGCCCCAACTGTTTTGAGACATTTCATCTTGAATTTTTTTCTTTCAATTATGCTTAAGTGTATTTTATGTTCTCTTCTGCTCTTTTCCTCGAAGATTTTTGTTTTATGTTGTTTACAATCCTTCTGGTATCGTTCCAGAGTGATTTTCTGGTTTCAGTATAATTTCTCAAGATGCATATTGGTGAATATACTAAAAGAAGATTTTTTCATAAGTCTTCTCCTCCTGTGTGTTTTTAAATATTTTGAACTTTCTACTATCTTGCACTAGTCCTTCAGCAAGAGCCTCTCAATCTCTAGGAGCGCTTTCAAAAGCAGTCTTATGTAGTTTAGGCAAAAAGAATGCTTGACCTATTCCATAATGGGAGCATGCTATTTGCAGATAAGGAAGCATGAGTTATAAATTTCCTGCCAGCAGCTCATGATGCATATAAGAGTTATATATTCACATATTCTAGCAAAAAAGTGCTTCCTCTGTACAGTGGAGAAGGAAAATAAACAATCAAAGAAGCATTTTGCATCTTATTAATTGCACATTTGGAGACGCTGCCACAAAACACTACAAAAAGGTAGTCCAACATTGTCCCACTGTAAAAATATACTATGTGTATTAATTATTTCATACAGCTTTAAAATGAGTCATTAATAAAAAAGAACATAGGTAGAAATTAGATTTCTTTTAAAAGTAAGAATGAATATGAAGGGGGATGTTCCTTGGGGAGGAATTGGTAGAAGATATGTGTCATTTTTAATGGCAAAACTTTAGTTGACGTGTACTAAAATATCAAACTGTACTTTTACAGCTCTTTTAAAAAACCTGCATTTCTCATTCCTTCCATCTGTTTATACAAATAGAAAGGCAACCTTGAAAGGCAAACTCCACTTTACCAAGAAAGTTAGTACACAAAATTTCTTTTATTGCTTCCTTGATTTCTGTGAAAGTATTTCAGCAGCATGTAGAAAAGCAACACCCAGATTTCTTTATGTTGCTATAGGAAAGCTTTATTTAAAAGCCAGACATGTAGGAATATTCTGAGAAGTGTTACAAATTCCAGTTCTATTCCCATCTGGCTCCTCAGGACAGGTGTGGTGCCTCAAGAGGAGCAGTATGCCATTGCCCCCTGTGAAAAGCAGGCATCAAGGAACCTCAGACTGGATTTGCAGGAAAGGGTGCAGTGACCTAGGCTGTAGCAATGCCAGTTAGGAAAGGGTTCTATTTAACCACAGTGCTCTGCAATCCTTCCAAGGCCAAAGCTGTGTTTAGAAGTCGAGTTCAGAAGTGAGTTAACACACTTGATCCTTTTGCCTGGAGAAAATGGAAGTGGAGAAGGTGAAATGCAATTCAAGCAAACACTGTGGGTTGTAACAGAGACCATTGATTTATTTTCTCGTGAGCTACCACAGCACTCCAACTTGTACATTTGCTGTCTGCTTTACAAAAAAAGGTAAAGGGAAGAGATAAATTAATTTTAATTTCTTTTCATGACCTTTACTGGTCTGGATAAATGAGAAGTTTTAGCATAAGGCACTCAAAAAGGTTTATGTTTTGTTTATTTTATATAGAGGTATATTCTAAATAGGAAATAAGCTTAAAATACATTAAGAGTAAGAACAGGTTCATTTCTCTCATTATTCTATTCCTGGAGTGGACAGATAAAGATAAGGAAGTGATGATTTTATAAGACAGGTTGGCCTTTCAGAATATGATGCAGATTCATAAATGGCATCACTTTGAGTTCAGTTACTGTTTTGTTGAACAATAAATATTGATTCTTCAGGACACTGACACAAAAAGTTTGGATTAATTGAAAGCAGAGTGCTTCAGCCTCTTTACATTTGAGTCAAAGGACTAGGACAAGTTATCATTATCTGTTCCCTTTCTTTTGTTAAAATTTTAATTTATATATTTATTTTTTCCTTTTTGAGGAGGAAAATGGATTTTTTTTTTTTTTTAATTTTAGGAAATTCTGCCATAACTGAATCTGTACCTATATCCAAAAGACATTAAACATTAGTTCTTCTGCTGTAAAATGTTATGGTCACAATTTAAAGGATCCTATAAAATCTTGCGCCTTCAGATATGACTTAGATTTTGAGCCAGTAAAAGTTACCTGTAGGATTATGAACCATCAAAGCCTGAGATTGTATGACTGTTCTTACAAGAAAATGTGTATCTTTAAAGTTGACACTGTCCCATAAAATAAAACAAAACAAAACAAAACTAACATTGACAATAAAATCACAAATTGAACAGAGAATAATATATAATAAACAGCCTGTAGCTGAAGACCATGAGGAATTTTCTTTCTGCCTGGGTGGTTCTAAGCAAGGTAGTACTGACAGATGTAATGGGCACAGGTTTATTAAAAGGACATGTGCATAACTATGAGTTTAGAAGATGAGGAATGAGGTATTCAGGAAGATTGCATCATCCTCAGACTTCTTCTATAGAACATAATCCAAAATCCACTAAGTCAGCCAAGGTAGATCCTTATATTTTTGACACTGTGGAAACTGGAAGATCTGGAAGCCTAAATGCCACCTGGTACTTTGTGCTGAAAAAGCATGGCTCAATTGCATTGCAAGCTCTGTCTGAAATGAAAATTGCTCAGCATTAGATTTTATGTTCTGCCAAAACAGGCCATAGGTATCTGTGGCCTCCTGTGAGCATTCAGGAGACTAGAATGCCCCCAGCAAGTAGTGTAGTGAAGGTCAAACACTCTCTGCAGACAGTACTGCTCAGAAGCCTGAATGTCTCTCTGACATGCAGGGGTTTAGCTTCAGCCCTGAATGTCACGAAAGAAATGACATGCAACACTCTGGCTGGAACATGCCTCCTGCATCACTTCATCTTAAAACACTTCTGGGAATTAGGCAGAGTTTGACATAAATTTGTGCAGAATCATTTATGATGTTCCGCAGAACACTTTTATGAAAGAAATATTATCACAAAGCATTGCCTTAATAAAGAATTAGGTTGATTTCAATCATCCCCTTTCCTTAGTTAAAAAGAAATACACGAAGTCTTTGCAGTAGTGCATGAATCATAATGGCTTCTGAATCGTTAAATATCACTCACCACACTGCAAAGCTAAAAGCAAGGATGCAAAATCAAAATAGATGCAGTCACATGGGGAGTGAATGTTATTTGTTGTGTAGAATCCACGTCTGTGCCTGTGCTAATAAAGCAAATGCATCACAAACCATTCTTTGGTCCTGCTGCCATCTGCCTTGGCTCATCTTATTTCTGTACAGAAAAATTCTCTTTTGTCCCAAACTGTAGTAACTGCATTCAGATTGCTTGGGAAGAGGTGTTCCTGGCCCACGAGAGCATCAAACTGTGCCTGAGCATAGTCTCTGAGAGTGCTGGTTGATTAGTCCTAAATTATTTCAGGGTCCATGCTAAGAATTTAACAATATGAATGAGCACATGTCCATGTCTGTGCACTGGCCCTGTTTAGTTTGCCAGAACATATGCATTCCATATTGTTTGGTATCTGTCAGTGGTGTTATATGTGTTTGTGTCAGGAACAATGGAAACAGAAAACATGACAGTACTGAAATCAGGAATAGTGAATCGAATGTGCTTATGGTGAAACAGAAGCTGTGCAAAATTTGCAGCATTAGTGGAGGGCAAATTTTATCCTTCATTAACCTTCATGTTAAATAGCCAGAAGATCCTCCTCATGTGTGTGAAATTCCTTTTAATATGTTAGCTATTCAATACTGTCTAGCACTCCATCTTTTACCCTGAGCTGCCTAACATAATATTTATCCTGCGTGTGGATGAATAAAAAAAAAATGTTTTCATACATTGAAGCAATCCATAATGCGTTCCTTCCACTATTGGCAAGAAAAGGAAAAAGGTACACAAAACAAGTACATATGAAATATGGTCCTTTCTGAAACCACTTCGATATGATCAGCCTCCAACAAGCTCTGAGGTCATTGAGCATTATATACGATGTTACACAATGGATGGCACTTCAGGGGAGTGCACAGTTGACAGCCAAACCTAACTGTGACATACAACACAAGTACTGCAGTCCTACAGAACAGAAAAATGCTCTCACCCTACTGTGTATGAGGCCCATAGATGTATGAACATATACTGGACAGAGGGCATATTTAAAGAGGGGCAAAACCTTTTTTGATACAATTGCCAGAGGGAAATATATGTGCAATATATATATGTCTATTATTATTCAACAAATCCTTTGTTGCTTTAGAGTATTTACATGATAAGGTGCAATGTATGATATATATGCAATGCTTATTGGGTAAAGGAAACAAGTTCTAAAGCTTAAATCTTTAATATTCAAAAAGAATGAATAATTGTCCAAAGAATAGAGAACTTCAGTCTTACTAAGGTTAGCACTAATAAAATTAAATTACAAAAACCTATATGCTATGGCAATACTGTATAGAACCATTATGCACTTCTTCCTTTATTTTAACTCTTTAATGCTGTAAAGAAAAGAGTAAAGCTTTTTCTGAAGTGTTTAAAAACTCACAAAATGGAAATTTGCAACATGCTTATAAGTGAAACTCTGGCAAAGTTATTACTAAGTCCTAATCAACTTTGCAAACATACCTTTTTTGGTTGGTTGGGCTTTTTTATAGTATAAAGAATATAAAAAAGAAAAAAAAAAACCAACTCCAAAAAGAAAACCACAAACCAAATACAAAAACACTGCAAATAATATATTTTGAAATGTATTGAACAATAAATCATCTGATGTTCTCTTCAGACTCAACTATGTTGTTTCTGTTACAGGTAAACTCAGTTAATGTTACAGATATACATCTGCTCTCTCTCAGTGAGAAACAAATTTAGAGTTTCTCTTTTCATCTTAATAATGTGAGCACAGTGTGTCACAGTCAGATTGCCCAAGACACAAAGATCCTTTCCAAATATTCCAGTTTGCTCTGCAAAACAATCTGAGTCTCAAAATTTGAGCCAATGTATTAATAGTTGGCTGGATCTCCTCAGATGTTGATATACTGGAAATCTGAGACTGCTCTCAGAATGAACAAGCTGTTAGCACATCCCTTCTCATTGTTTCTGTAATGTTTTAGTCTATAGAACAACATCTGTTTTGCTCATAGATCAACCAAATCCACATCTTTACCTCTACTGCTATTCCATCTTAAATAAAAGCAGGAAAATCCCAGTGTAGTGACTGTAGCTGCCTGAAGGTTTTACTGACAGCATTGCATCTAGAAATGACAATCGTTTATGACCCAATGCCTCATGTTACTCCATGAACATATCAGAGTGGACCAAATTAGCTCCATTAATAAAACTTTGGAGAATATTATTTTGTCATATTTCAGTCATGAGTGAATTTGACATATAGATTTGTCCCATAATATTGTCTTTAACTCATATAACTAAAAGTTTTACCATCTTTCCATAAGGCTGAGTCAGTTTTAAATGAGATGTAAATAACTGTCATCCAGTTCCTTATAACAAAACCTTTCAATGATTTCTTTGAAACTAAGATACCTTCTCACTATCATACTCTATTCCTGCATATTTCTGGATTCCTGTCTCACCCTGGTGTCTGTAACTAAGCAAACAGGTGAAATCCATTGTTTACATTCTTGTTTTTCTGTATTTCTTAGGGAAATAAAACAAACTTAAGGACTGTAAAAACTGCTTATTTCCACTAACAGATCTGTTAAACTATAGTCAAACTTGACATTTTATTTAAAATATCTATTACAATATTTTTCCTTATGGAAGTCATTTAATGCTGACTCCGTTATGTAATATGGATTTAGAGCAGCTTTTAATAAAAAAAAATATTGAATTCCAGTGGTTTGAACTTGTTAGTCTCTGTCATTCATACATATACCAAAGGAGTCACTAGTGTGTCTAACTACACCATCAGATTCCACAGACTCCCCTGTGCACCCTGAGAATAAGTGGCTAAAGCTCTCAGAAACACAGCTGTGGTAATGAAACCCCTGAAGTTCGTAGGAGCTGCATACCCTCGTTGCATGTAGCAGTTGAAGTTTTCTATTTACAAGTTTACTTCCTGCTGCATATGTTTCTTCCAGTCCTCCACTGACTGCTCTCCTTGGGAAAAAAACCCAAACTGATTTCCAGTGCAGAAACTAAGAGCACTGTGGTCTTCCAGCTGCCAGAATGCAGCATAGTGGCTATCTGAGCATCTCCTCACATGGCCATTCTAGCAGGTGTTGATGTTGATCCTGCTTCATTCAACAACTTCTTGTTTCCCTGGAAAAAGCTTACATCTGCTTGGGCAAATTCTGTCATCACTGCCATTTCATTTGCAAATGCCATCTGTCTTGGAACTCCCTCAGGAAACAATCTTTCTCATCTGGCTCAGGAGAGACTTCTCCATCATTTGCACTTTTCGAGCAATACTTTCTTGAAGAGCTGTATGTCATACCAAAGACTCACCTCAATGCCAAAATTAACAAGCACCATTGTTACCAACTTCACTACTCCCTGTTTGTAGCTCTGCACATCATCTTTTCCACTGATATTAAATATTTTTCTAGAGTAGACTTAAAAAACCACAGAGCTTTGATACAAAATTTCTCCATTCCTCTGCCCCTGGAAAGATGCTTTCTGAACCCTGAGCCGGATTCAAGCTAGTGGTGGTAGATTTCCCTGTCGGTGTTTTTAGCAACATAGATAAAACCTTGAGAAATAAGTTATTCAATAAAATTGCCCTATAGTTGGCATGCACAAGCACAGCTGGAGGTTTATTGTTTCCTCATCCCCATCTTTGGTCAAAAAAGGAGAAGAGCTTGGTCAAAAACTGATAAAATCTCATCTTCATTTTACTTACAGGAAAATCTCCTCTGTCATCTTCAAGAAAGTGTTGGTAACTGTGACAATGATGCCCAGAGATGATATCAGAACTTGGTTGTCTTCTAGTCCTATATCTCAAAGACAGCATAAACAGATATCATGTAAGTAAATTGTAAATATGTTTTTGGCAGCACTGTACTGATCACTGCAGTTCTTCACCACTTTGTAGACATTTCCATAGCTCTCAAGAAGAAGCAGGAAAATGTACATTTGGACTCACTTAAACACTATATCAGACAAGATTAAGATTAGTTTAGTTTAGCCTGTGATTCTGTAGCTAATGCTCTCCACAGAGTTAGAAATGAGATGACAACCAGTGTACAACTAAACAAAAACAACGGAAATAATATTTTTATTTCCACTGTGTCAGACTGATCTGTGATAATGCCTGCAATTGCAAAACTTCTTATTCAGTCTCTGTTTAAAACTAGTGCAGAACAGCTTCTGGAGTGTACAGGAACTGCTTTTTCTGTTCAAATATTGCCTAATACTAGTGTCCACAATAGACTTAAATGCCAATCTTATGGCTGAAGATAAAACTAAAACTAGAACAATTTGCTAATCTTTTGCTGTGCATAAATATCGTTAATTAGTCCATGTTTTTGCTTTTAAAGAGTCAGGATTTTCTGGCTGTTTAAAAACAAAAATGTGGATTTTCTGTCCAGGTAGAGGGGTGGGAAATGACTGAAGGTACAGAGAAAAATTTTTCCAGAGGAGAAGAGGACAAATTTTGAAAGCCTTTAAAGAAAATGAAGTTATTTGGTTAAGCAGTAAAGAAAGGCTGCAGATTACATTGTCATGTGCAGAGAGTAGATAAATTATAAATTTATACATTTATGTTTTTGTAGTTTCTGTTCTTGTACCTTTGTAAATAAAATACCAAATTTCAACACTCAAATTATACATCCAGAATGAATTAGGAGAATATATTAAAAATATGCTTACATATTCCATACTATAAATATACTAGACAAAATATGGGACATTGGCCTGAATCCAAGTGATGCCAGTGATCCTCGGGGCTTGTTTGCAAGGATTAAAGTTACACAAGTATAAGTATATATTTTGTAGATTCAGTCTTGAGTTGTGGAATAGGAATCTACTTAGTTGGACTCTATGACAACTTACTAATCATCATCATCTATATACATATGTAAAATTAAAAAAGAAAAGGTGCAGTATTTGCAGCATTTAGTTCAAAATTTCAACTTTGGAATGTATATATATATTTAATGTTCCTCATTCTCTACAAGAAGACAAACCAGTTAAATTATAGATAAGCAAGAATCTGACTATTCTCTCTGCACATCACAGAGAAAGACACAGAATACATCATTGACCCATACTCAGACATCAAAAGTTATTGAGAATTTTCAGGAAAAGAGGGAAATTCAAAAGGTGTATTATTGCCTTATATGTCTTTGTAGTGATCAACACTTTTTTATGGGTGTGAGGAACTTGTACTTTATTAACAGCATTGGTCAAAAACTAAGACATTTTTATGTATTTTTTCTTAAGTTATTCATGACCTTTATTTATTTATTTAAAAGCATACAAAATATAAAACCGTAGTTGTGACACTAACTTTTATAAAATTAAGCCCAGTACACCAAATTTGTCTACATAACTTAACATTGTCTGATTAGCTCAGGAGACTCCAACTCTGCAGACTTTCAGACAGAGGTAAAATTAAAATGAAAATTGGCATACACAGTAAATAAACCATCAATAAAACAAGTAACAATTTCAGAGGAGAACTGGACTTTAGGGTACTGTTATTTATTGCTACATTTTTCTTCATTGCTTTTAATGAAAGATGAGTACTTACTTAGCAGCACACAGTATAGTCAAATAGAGCTCATAATTCTTCCTTTTGGTAGTATTTAAAATAAAGTTTTTGTCTACATAAAAAATATTCTGTTTTTGTAAGCACAGTCGTAATACTTATTCAGCAGTTTTTCAAATCTTGTTTAATCTCACTAATAGAGGAAACTCTTGATTCTAGTTCAATTAGTAATATACATATCTTTTCATAAGAAATTTTAAAAGTATTTTCCCATATTTCCTTTGATTTTCAGGATTGATCAATTTTCATTTGAAAAGATAAAGTCCTGTGAGCCTCAAAACCAACACTAATTATATATTCAAACACACATTCAACCATAAAGATTTACCAACGAATGCTAATGATGAGAACATATTTTTTTTTCTGCATACCTTGATTGTTCTAATTGCAAACTGTAGAAAGTAAATAGAATCCCACAGTTTGTATTTTGTTTGTTTGTTTTTTGGGTTGTTTTTTCTGTGTTAATTCTCTCTTTTGTGAACATTGTATCTTAAAAAAAATTCTATTGAGGAATAAGATAGGATTAAGATTTTCAATATAATTAGAAATTGAATAAACTACAGTCAAATATAATTTATAAATTGAGAACATCAAACTTTGGCTATTTTGAATATTCACCACGTGACTGTGTTTAGCTTTCTTTTCCAATACATCCTCGTGTTGTCGCAGCTGTTAGTTAATATGGGAATCAAAGGCCAGTCTCTAGACTAGGTGGTCCACCAGGCTTCTAGGCATAAAGAATCATCATTTCTGAAATCAGTGAGCAATAAGAAAACAGCAATATATTCAAACACTTTTGACATTCTGAGATGGAGAACAATTCTTGTCTACAGATAGATCATCTCAGGGTATAGATTTTGGCACAAAATAGCCAGGGATTTGAAAACATGCCTGTAAATCTGGAATAAAATGCATGAAATGCATCACTGCCACACTCCTGTAAGCATTTGAATGAAAAGAGAAAGGTTTGTTGGTTGCTTTTATTTGTTTTGTAGTTTTTAAATATTTGTTAAGTTGTAAATGCGAAATCCTAGCACAAAATAAACATAGATGCTCTTTTGTATGTTTATCTTTCAAGGCTCTTAAGATGAATATATTTTGATCAGCAACACATTTCTGAACAATCATTTATTTGTCACAGTTATGTAAACATTTAGGCAATGCATATTTTTGTAAATTAATTTTTAGTCTTTTCTATCTATACATGAAAGGCAAAGTAGACATCATTGTTAAAAGGAACTCTAGTTGTGACCTTTAAATGAAGCAAATTCCATTACATATTCAAATGAATTTTTCCTTGGAATGCACACCAGAAATAATAAATGAGTTATTCAGAAAAAAATATTCTGAACACCAAAGAATATCTGGCTGTCCACAGACTGCCTAGTAATTTTCCTCATTTTGTCTCTTCTGAAAGCTTTCTCTGTTCCTCGTATGGGATAGAGTTACACTCCATGAGCTAAAGGAACTTCTACATATTTATACAGCATTTTTCTTCTTTTTCTGTCATGGAAACCAATAGCCAAACCATGTCTGCTTTCTGTGGGAATACTTTAGAGATGCAGAACTGCAGGGAATCCCCTTCTATCCTGAAGTTCCTCCCTGCAGAAAATAGGACTGGATTACTGTGCTCCCGGAGGTCAAAGGCAGAGGACGAAGGATACTGCTGGCAGTGGGGCAGGCATGGAAAAGGGCATGGCCCGAAGCGGGGTGCAGCACCCCCAGGAACCAGCTCTCCATTGTGGAGCTGTGGCTGAGAAAGCTTGTCTGTGTGTATTGTACAGACACTCATCAGCACTACCCAGCACACAGCCTGCAGTGCCCTTTGAAGTTTAGTGAGCGTGCTGAGCTGGCGTGTCCTTGAAATCCAGTAGAAAATGTAGGTCCAGCTTGCCACTGAGCTGGTGCAGCCTCACATCCAGCACTTCCAGCCCACCTCCAGCTCTGCTGAAGCATCAGCCACATCATGGCTGTTTGCCTGTGTGTCTGTGTGCTCACAGGTGTGTGCAAACACATCTGTCCTGCCCTCAATACTTGTCTCTGTCAGGAGTGAACCTTTCTGTATGCACACTTATATGCAAAATTGTGTATTATCATTAAAGTGAACCTTTTTTTGTCCAACATTCCTCTGAGAGGAGATGATTATGAAGTAAGGGTGATATTTTTTCTTGTCTTTTGAAATAACTACCCAACTGAAACTTGTGATCAAGGACATTTTACAGTACTGGTAGTCCTCCTACTATTGTGTAGTTAGAAAGAAATTCAGATCATACTCCAAGATGAAGAACAAAGTTTCAATTTCAATTTCACTGATCCAGGGTTTTGCCTCTAGTTTTAAAATGCACAGTTAATTCAAAGAGGTTTTATTGTTTTATTATGATTAATTTACTGTGGTTTCTTTCATTATATGTTGAACATAAATGTAGAGTGCATTTTATGTGAATGCACTTTTGCTGATATTCTCAAATATTCATAACTTGCCTATCATGCATACCTCAATAATCTTGGAATTGAGAGCTCCTTGTTTTCATGTTAGTTCACAGGATTTTCTTATCTCTTTCTTCATTTATATTGCCCTAGATCTATAATTTTACCACAGGGAAAAATACTGTTAATATAAAATTGATCCTGCAATGTTTTTAGTAGCACCTCATTTTAATCTTACTTTAATATATTTAGTGTAATTTCAAGCAGCAAAGATAACAAGAACAGACTGTCTTCAAAGACAGATTTGTCTGAAGAAATATGTTTCCTATGTTCAAGATGGGAATATATTTAAAAAGTAATTTTGGATAGATGTTTTTATTAATTCTATTGTTTATAATGTTTATACTGATTACATTTTTAGTTATATTTCTATTGAATACAGACCACCTTCACTCACACTATTATCTCAGTCAATTGCAAGCTGATTGAAGCAATGACTCAAAGTAAACATAGGTATGCTGCACTGCAATTTGAAAATTGAAATCATCTTGTATAGAAAATGGCCTAAACTGTTCAATTTTATTCCTTCATTTATTCAGTACTTTAAAGAAAGATATTTTTAAATATAATGACCTACTTTTTACATGTGGTTTTCAAGTGAATTGAGTTTAAAATATTTAATGTACACTTCTATATTTATTGCACATATTTTATTTTCAAGAAGAATAGCACATTTTTTCTTGATATGTAATTTTCCTCTAGAGGCTTTCCTGTATTCTTATACTTTTCTTATAGTGTAGGAGGTCTTAAATGATAACACAAGTAAGTAACACAGTTTGTTGTCATTTCTTTCTTCCTTTTTTCTAAAGTACACTATCTTCCTTGAGCAGAAGGAACAGAATGAATTTTGAATTCTCTCTGTGTTCCTGAGAATACTTTTGCATAGTACTTAAAATTTTGCCCTGAATGCATGAGGTGGAAGGCAACAGCAATCTTCTTTCAAGCAAAATGTTGTGATTTGTCCCTTCCCAATCCGTGAGGATCTCGAGCAATTTAATCTAAATAGACTCTGCTATTTTCACACATGAATGGGTAACAATTGCCTCTGAGGTGCAAATGTGATGAACCATTGACCGTGTCATTCAAAAAGAAAAGAAGCCACAAAAGCCATAATATATGCAGCGAACATAGGGCTAAATTGTTATCTTCAGATAATAAGTTATTGAACTTTTTTTAATGTAAACTTTACATACACTATGATCTTTTCTGTAAACTGGATAGGTAAAAAGACATAGAGGTAATTATTGAAAACCAATTGCAGTGAAATGCAGAACAAAAGCTATTTCTTTTTATGATGATAATTGAGCAGAGCTCTAGGCTTAGTAGGATAAAATGATTTCAAGCCTCTTTACATTGTTTTGATTAGGAGATTGAAAATGTGATGTCTTAATAAAGAGAAATGTACAGTTCTAAAAACATAGGGCCTTTTCTGCATTATCTTAAATATAGGTATTTTTTCTTTGTGTCTTTCACATAAATTGCAGTGCTAAGTGCTAAATCTAAAATTTACAGGTCCCGTTTCCAGGGGACCATAATAATTGTCCCAGTTTGGCTTTGTTAACACTCAGCCCAGTGAGCCAGATCATATACCCTCTGCCAAGCTGATCTTTCTTCAATGGCACACAAAATAATTTCTGCACCTCTCGCCCTTTTTTATTCTGCTCCCACTTCTGCTAAGGCTGCTGAGGTAACTTTGGGCCCCAAAAACACCAAACAAAAAAATTAGGATTTAGGAGAACACAGTGGTGTTTTCTGTGACTGAGTTCTGTGTGCAATCTTAGGCAAAAGCGTCTGAGATCAAAAAAAAGTGGAACCCCTGAGTCAAGTGCTGAGTGAAAGTGGTTTTTCTGTTCCTTAAAGTAATGGAACATTTCAGATAACTGACATAAAAAGTTATTTCTAGTGAATGATGGCCTAAGTCTCCATTCATATGGTCTCCTACTTCCCTTTTTCCATCTTAGGTGTAATTATTTGCTCAGAAAGAAATCAGCAAATCTTATAGAGGTAACTTATTATGTTTAAGCATCATGATTCAATGTGTAGAATTTCTCCAGCATGAAAAATGTCTACATTTATAATTATTTTGAAAGCTTTTCTGGCAACTGTGGATTTCCAATTGGTGATGTACAGAAGTGAAGAGAGATCAGGTTGGAAATACTTCTGAAGTCAGAAAACTATATACCTTTTGTGTATGTTGTTTTGTTTTGGTTCTTATCTTTCTGTTTGGAATTGGTTGCCTACAGCAATGATTTGGAAATCTGGCTACAGAGATTTTTTCTTCCTATAGACTGTCCTTAGGGGATTTTTGAACCAGATCCCATTTCATCCCTGCTTAAAATCTGCTTGTATGTGAGATGTGGAACACCAGTGTCATACAGGACAGTTCTGCACAGATGTCAGCTGTTGATAACAGCACACTACAAAGCTTTCAGTAGTCACAGTTAAAATAAAGGTTTTTCTGCAAGAGACATGGCCTCCTGCTTATTCAAACACTAGAAGATCTTTTTTCTCCTCTTTTATTTTCTTTTCTAATTATTTTGTCATTAAGAAATAACATCACTTCTTGAATTGCAACAATTTTTCTTGTCAGAATGCAAAAGAGGCAATTCCCACTTCCCATCAAATGCAAGGCATAACATGCAGGAGAAACATTGTGTTTCAAGTGAAAAAGGAAGGACAGATGGCTAAACAGCATCCTTCATTCCTCTGTGTGACTAGGGGCAAGGAACCTCAGACTTAATGCTATTCAGGAGTATTCAGACAAAAGACATATTAATGAAAAATGTTGATTTGTTCAAAATAAAACTTGTATAGAAAAACATAGACTTCTCTGACTGCATTTTTCTTGGGAAGGTGTCTTTATGTTTCATAAAAGGTTTTGTTCAAAAATGAGAAAGAGAAGTCTCCAATTACTATTTGCCTTATGTTCAGGAAACTCACTTGAGATAAAAAATCTTGAATTCAAGTCTGTAATGACTCATAATATGCAGACCTGTAAACCTCATTACTAAAATTTGAATGCCAGAATCAATATTAGTTATTTTGGCAATGAATTCACTTTGAATGGTCTCATTATAGTGCCACTCATGAAATGTTGTCAAATTATAAATATATTCCAATAAATGGGAAAATATATATTTTCTTACTTTCCTATTTTGTTTTCATGACAAACTATGTTTATTGGGTTTTGCCCCAGTTCAGAATCATGAGATTTTTCCCAGCATGTCTGTCATCTCATATTGCAGTACCTGATCTTCCATTAAACAAACACAACCTATAACCTTTATAGTTGCAAAGATAACCTTCAAACAATGAAGTGAATGTATTTGGTTTTATCAGCAATGTCTCATTTGGTCTGAAGCATGAAATGAATGCAAATTTATTTTCATTTATCACACTGTTGAATATTAATACTAATGCAATCCAATTTTTAGCGTCAAGAATTATTTCTATGCTGATCAAAGCCTTCAGGAGAAAGGATGGAAGATCCTGGTGCCTCCTATGAGTGCCCTTTGCCTCCATAGTCTTGGGGAGGTAAAGATTAAGAGGAAAAAAAGAAAGTTTTAATGCCAATAACCCTTTATATCTATTTTAATAATAACTGAAGGTCTGGTCCACTGACACCCATCTAATATAATGAAGGTTCACAAACATCAAAATTTCACAGATATTAAAATCGTATATCCAAGGACAGAATTAGTACAATTCTGTTTCTTACCTTTACTGATGTGATGGAAATCTAATGCAAATTCTTTCAGACACATTGTAATGTCAAAAAGAGGCATCTTAAATTAATTATAAAAATATCTGAAAACTGCTTCCTATCTGACTTCCATGAAATTCTTTAACAAACCAAGTTAGAGTCATGGTTCTATTTTCACTACCAAAGAAATGCAATGGAAACCACAGCACCTAGGAAAAAGAATCCATTGAGAATAAAAGAAGTAAGATTTGTCATCCGTCTTGCCCAAATGGACTTAAATGCCAAAAACAATCAAAGTAAAAATGTTCCATGAGACAGGTGTGAGGTTAAAACAAAATAAATTAATTAAAAATAATGCAGATAGAGATCCATGCTTTTTGGTTTGGGGTTTGGGGATTTTGTGTTGACTTGGTTTTTGGGGTTTTGTCTACTACACTTGACTGTAGATAGAGAAGATATTTTATGCATTTTACATCTGAGAATTTAAACACTTCTAAAACACAGTATTCATATCAGACTGTTTTGATAGATTTAGGCCTGATATGATTTACTGGCAGTTCATGATTGAAAAAGAAATAATTTTCTAGAGTAGAAAAAAAAACCAACCAACCAAATTCAACCAGTTTTTCCTAAGAATTTAAAAAAATTAGTTCCTTTCTAAGGTAATAACAAATTGTACACCTCTTAAAGGTGTGAGGGGCTTGGGGGGGGTGTAGGGGATGAGGTGGTTGTTTGATGTGTTTTTTATGTATGATGAATCCCAAGAGAAAGGAAACATTACCTCAAATAAAATTTTTATTTAATCTGAAGCTATACCAAAATAAATTGCAGAAATTTTCTCTTTTGCACTGTAATATAAAGCATTCTGGAGTCATCATACTATATTTCTACTGTGTGTGAAAGCTGCCCATTACCATTAGGATGAAGGAAATACATGGATTTATTTTCATTTATTTCATTTTTCATTTTCCATTCTATTCCACTCTTCTCCCTTCTCCACACACACACATAATAATCAATGTGGCACTGATGATGTGAATTCCATTTTATTTACTTCATTATTTATTATTTAATTTATTTTTTTTAGCTGTACAATGGACACAACTGAAATTAAGTCCTAGTGTAATAACATGAGACAGTTTGGGGCAGGAGGAGGCCAGGTGGGAATGTGATGGTCAAAACTGTATTAGTTCTACAAAAATCTTGCAATATTTCTTCAAATAAATTTCAAATTTTCCTGCAGACTGGGCTATCTTCCCTTTCACAGAGCAACTCATGTTTCTATTCTGGTGTTGAAGAACTTTCATTCCCCTCATTCTATAAAAATCACCTTTTTCTGTGACATGAAATTACCTTTGCCTGCACTATGGCATAAATGGCATGATTTACCTGAGACTACAAAAGAAACCTGAAGCAGGAAAATTCACAGACCATCCATTCTGACTAAAGCAGTAACCACAGAATTATCCCATCTTTTTCCTAAGCAGGTGCTGGCCAAATGTTTTCAAATGTTACACGGATTAATAAATAAATAAATAAGAAAAATAATAAATATACAAAAATATAAATAATTTGCATTCACTGAATTTGGGATAACTCCATTTATGTTGATGAAAACTTCAGCTGTTTAAAATCAGAGCTGCTCTAAAATCTGAGTAAAGCATAAAGCAGTTATGAATAATGTTCCTAGGTAAGGTTCTCATTTTTTTCGTCATTCAAGTATTAGCCCTGTTAGCAATGAATCCTTCAAATCTGTGTTCTAATGATATTCTCAATTGGAAAAGTTATTATGGACCTATTCCTTCAAATCCTTGCAACCATGCTAATTAATTTAAAGGTAGAATCTGGCCTAATGTTTCCTGTGACAGGAAATCAGGTTTCAGACACTTTTCTCCAGAATTAGCTTGCCTTTTCAGCTCAGTATTTGAGGCTAAAAAGCCCAAGTTCCTTGCTGAACTGAAAAAAACCACCCCAAGACATTTGGGAAATGGGCCATTTAGAAAAAAAATGGAGATGACATTTTCTATAAACTCTATTTTTAATTAATAATACTAAAACCAAAGAAAACCAAAATAAAATAAACAATTCCCTCCCACTACAAGTCTGTAAGTAAAACTCTAAAAAATGCTTTACTGAGAAATTATGTCAATATATTCACAATTTGTGTAGATTTCTAACCCACTTTCTTTCTTAGCCAAAAATGTCCAAGTCAGCAAAAAGAGTGTGTGAAGGCTTTCTTGCTTTCTTAATAAACATGTGAACAAAGTAAGTCTTATGAGTGACAATCACATTTTCTATTATCTTTGATGAAACATTTGCATCTAATTTCTGATAAATATGCTGAAAAATTATCTTTCACATGTATTTTTAAAAAAAAAAAAGATTACCAAAAATCACAATAATAACTGCCACTGCTGCCCACCAGGAGAAATATCAGATCTGTTATCCTCTAAGTATTTTCCCCAAAATACTTAGCAAGTAGTTCTAAGAATGCATCTTACAATTACTGAAAAAATACTCTCAGGGCACAGAAAAAAACCAAAACAACAAAACAAAAAAAACCACCAAAAACCCCCACGACCACAATCCAACCAGGACAAAAATAAAAGAAAAGAATCAAGGAAAAAAATAAAAAAAACCAAACCAACACCCAAAACCAGAACCAAACACTAAAACCAAACCAAACCCAATCATTTTCTGTCCACAAGAAAAAATTAATCAGGAGCAGGGTGACCAAGGCCTGTTGGTGAGGTCTGGGAATGCACAGCACTTGTACATTTCTTGGTCATTCCCAAGTGTGCTAGGAATGCTCGTGGCCTTGATAATCCATTGGATGGTGAAACATCCCTTGGGAGAGTTTAAAGTCCAACATTGCTTTGCTTCAGACACTGGCTGCTCCTGCTTCCAGCCTGGGGAGGAGAAGCTGCTATGGGAAAGGCTTTGATGATAAGGTTTTAGGAGAAAGGTGTGAAAAATGGGGTGCACCTTCAAGGAGTGTGGAAAGTCTAGCAGGGAAGTAATTGGGTACATGAGCTCTATTTTATGATCATCTGAACCCTAACTGAGGTCAATTTTACCTGTTTAATGTGAAAAAGGATGTACTTGCCTTTACATAGCCTAGCACATTTTCTTGTTAAGTGTCCCTGCTATAGATAGCCTTTGTTCTGCTTCAGTGAGGAGCCTTTACTTTTATATTATTTTTATCATTGTGGGTGCAATGGTGATTTTAATTAACTCAAATGAGAGTTTAGTGGGTAACTACAATGGGGCAGGAATTCTCCCTATAATTCTGTGTTAGGTTGTCCCTAAGCTAAAAAAACCTTCCACACCACATCTGCCATTCTGCATTTCTCTTGGAAAAAAGCAGAAAATGTTAATGCAAAATCATTGCAATTAACAATTCCAATAATTTGCCAGCAACAGAAGATCTTGCAAATTCTCCCTGCACCAGAAACAGAATTGCATACACAGGAATCACAGACTGGAGCTTAAGTAGGTGGATTTTCACTGAATATTTCTTTAGGTTCTTTACTGCTTTCCATGACTATATGAAAATTACTGACAGCCTGATTTCTTGCAAAGCAATCTGTAAGCAAGCTACTTGTAATAATGATAGATTTAAGGACATTTCTCATATGATTGCTGATTTGCTTTCATCTAGAATATGATTTTAAAAGATGATGTTCGCAATAAGCTTTGTTTAATAAATGTTTGCTATAAATTAAACTGTTTTGTTTTCATTCTTCCTTCTTTTTCTCTTGGTAGTACCAATTAGTTCTGTCTTATCATGGCTAGTCAGAGCTTTATCATAGAACTTATTCTTTTTCATTGCGTGAGTAAAAATTGTATAAAAAAATGGGGCTCCAGGTTTTCACTGATAACTCTTGAGCACTACCTAAAGAATAATAATGATAATTAAATTATATAACACAGAAAAGACAAGTGGTAAACAGGAAGTTGTATTTGTCTGAAATTTGCAATTAAAACATGGAACACACACCACATCCACCCACACCTCCCCACCATTTTTAGATTATAATTTAAGAAGTTTATAGATGATTTTGCCTGACCAAACCAAATTTGCTTCCAATCAGGGCTGGAGCAGCCTTCCTATTAAAAGTAGTCTGAGAAAGTTGGGGTCCTATGATGATAGTCTGAGAGAACTGAGATTCTTCAGCTTGGAGAAGAGAAGGCTCCATGGAGACCTTAGAGCACCTTCCTGTACTTACAGGCAACCTACAAGGAAGCTGGACAAGGATAGTTTACTACTTATAAGACAAGGGGGGAATGGTTTTAAACTGAAATAGGGTAGGTTTAGATAAGTAAAAAATTCTTCACTGTGAAAATGGAAAGGCACAAGTATGGGGATGCCTCAGTCCAGGAAATGTGTAAGGACAGGTTGGATAAGGCTTTGAGCAAACTGGAAGGTGTTCCTGATCATGGCAAAGAGACTGGAATCAGGTGGTCTTGAAGGTCCCTTCCAACCTAAAGCCATTCTATAATTCTGTGTGAAAAAGGGATGTAAGAACAGTGCAAACAGGTATTGTACCTCCAAAATGGAAGACAAAACACTGAGTGAATTCTTACTCCTGTGTCAGAGGTGTGCTGATGTACACTGCAGGACCTGAATGCCCAGAGGTTGGGACCTAGTGCTGTGACTGTCTTTATGTGTATTTCTGCATTTTCCCCTGCAAAAAGACCTGAAGGTTGTGTAAAAAATATGCTCATGTCTGTCCCTGCAGAGCATGAGGTTTTGTCTAGATGCCAGCAAGCAAAAGTACACCTTACTTTGCAATTTGGATGTAGTACAGGCACTGTCTAAGCAGGAAATTTAATATCTCCACAATGAACAAATACTTATTTTGAGATGTCTGTAACAATGAAACTTTTTGTTTGAACTCACCGGTTTCTTTTACATTTTCTTCTGACAAATAGCTATTCAGGCAGGAGGAGAAAAAAAGCCCTGCAAATTTACTAACTTGGTTCTGCTTTTCTAAAACTACTGTTTCCTATGAGGTATATTTGTACTTGGACACCAAATATAGAGGACTAAACAACTTACTAATGCTCCTTGAGGAGACTTTGAAGGAATATTGTTTTGATGGATTCACCCAGCATTTCTTGAAACGCCATAAGGGTAACAACATTATATGGTAAAGTCAAAAATATTTCATCTTTTCAAAATTTTGAGAGGTGTTGAATAAAATGAAGGTGGAGTGGGTTTTAGTCAGTAAAGTAAGTTTGATCCGTTTTACACACCCACCTAGCTACATCAGAAAGCAAATTCTTAGTATCCAGAATGTGAAAAAAAATCCAGTAAAGTGACACATTTTTGGACCAGAATTGAGGTGTCTTAGTGGTATCCAGATCAGCTTTCCAATGTAGGAGGTTAAACTGCAAGTCAAACTTGCAGCCTTAGTGTTGGTGATGGACAGTGAATGAACTCTGGCAATGCAGGTCAGTCGTAATGAACAGAGCCATAAATTTGCAGCATCGCTATCAACACATATAAATTATTGAGTTTATTATAGGTTTGATACAAATAATATGTCATAATAGGATATACATCATGTGTACATCCCCTTATTTTGCTCTCAAACTTTTGGTGCTGATGTTAGGAAGCTGACCTGTCTCTGTATTTTGAGAGAACAAGTGAAAAACAAGCTCCTCCAAGAGGAAGATTTTACTCCATCTCTTAATTGTTCTCTGCAGGAATTAATTGAGTTTTAGGTAAAGGTAAGGAAATCAGCCTCATAACTTAGGCACTCAGATGCCTAAACAGCTGAAATACCATCTTTCACCTCAACCTTTTCCCATAAATGCATAATTTCTCATTAATATTATGCTATTTTCTATTAATCGTGTTTGACCAATCCACCAGAAATCTGTCCTAGAACAAACTGTTTAACAAAAATTTCAAGTACTGTATAAAGACAGTAAGTACTTTCATTTTATACAAGACTCAACATAACTGTTCTTATATCCCTATGTAACTTGGTAGGTATTATCACTACAGAAAATGATGATAATTAGTCATGACTATTAAATGTCAATTAAATTGACCAGTTAAATGACCAATGAAACCAAATGAAGAAAAAAAAAAAAGCCAAAACACTCGTTTTAAATCAACATTCTCTTTTTTTTTTTTTTTAAATAAAACTC
>VZRX01014331.1:210689-244026 GCA_013398075.1 Notiomystis cincta
TTTAAAACCAACATTCTTTTTTTTTTTTTTTTCAATAAAACTCCTGGAGCTGACTACATTGTGCTACTCAAATGATAATGAAAGATACAGTAGGAGAAATCAAATGATTTGGTTTTATTATAGCACCTCTGATCAAATGATCAGTAAAGAAGGGACTTCTCAAACTTAATTTAGATACATTCCTTCTCATTCCCCTTTTTCAAACAGCTTCTCTGCCTAGGAAGCAGCAGTGTAACACTGCCACCCACTGCTCCACTTCACACAGGTAAAGCCACGAGGGTAAGTAGCTAAATGTTCACGAGCAATCAAACCTTTCCAGGTACAGCCATGACATCTTTATTAACTTCTGAAAGCTCCTCAGGGTGAGCTGGGCAGGCTTTTTTTTACTTTGTTTTGGATCAGGTGGAGCATGATGTTCATCTGCTGCAGTAAACTGGCTGTGAGCATTACAGTACCTTGGTGTGTCGGGTTTTGCTCACCCACTCTCAGATGTCACCATCACCTCCACGGCCAAGCACAGCAGTGCTTTGCTGCAGAGAAATTCTCTGCTTGGTTATCTTCAAGCAACAGGCAATCTCTCCGACGTGCACCAGCCTTATCTAGCATATTTAGACAAGGGAGGCTTCTGCTGTAAAGCTATATAGCATGACACAACAAGCAGCATTTCAGTGAAACTGAAATACTTCTCCATACTTTCCGTTCTATCTTTCTGAATCACTGCATTTGCATATTTTACATTCATTTGAAGGAAATAAATACTTTTGCTTTTCTTTTATCAAAATGGCATTGCTTTCACTTTGCTGAAGCAGAAATCATTAAAATTCTACTCAGAAGCCCGTGGATGTTATTTGGTTTTAGTTATTTTTTAGTTGGAAGAAAGACTAGAACCACTTTAAACTCCAAATAATATGCTTTTTTTCCCCCTAATTGCCATGTTTGCGTGGTGTTTGAAATCATGTGGTCACTTCTGTTTAAAATTGAAATCAGACTTGGAGCTTACAGTCCCAAAATCCAACTAGAAATCTTGCTGATTATATTTTTCATCCAGTTTCCAAAACCCTTCAATCACCACTGGCATTCAAAGTACATGAAGCATAGGACATGAGGTGCTGCACTGTCAAGATATTAGAAATTGCTGCAAGGTCTCCTCATTTGAGCCCACACCACCATGCCAGCTTCTAGACCTTTTGATATTTATAAATAATAAAGAGGAAAATTACTAGTTTTGCTCTCAAATACTCAGCAAATTACTAAGCACTGCTTTCACTCATGTAAAATTAATTCACAGGCTTGGTACCTGGCATTACTTTGCTATAAGAAATTGCATTGTATCTCACATGCATTGAATATAGGACTTAAGGAAAAAAAAAATCAATAAAAGAAATTAAATATAGCCAGCCTCCCTCAAACAATAAAAATCAATGCTGTGTTATCAGGTACCTAAGAAGTAGGTTTATTTTCAACATTAATCTGGATAGTAGTTTCATGGTAATTGATTTTTTTATACTTAAGCTGTCAAAAACTATAATAAGCAATGATTACTTGTTATTTTCCAAATTCCTAAAAGAATTGATTCTATGGCGATTGTGGGTTGGTTTTTTCTTTCCTTTCCCTGTCTTTCTCTGGCATTTAGTTTTGTCACCGAAACAGTTACCAATGTTTCTTGTAGTGATGACAAAATTGAAAAATAAATATTCACTAGGCCTTTAGTGGAACTGCTTTACAGCTGTAGTAAATTTCTGTTTGTCAGAAAAAATAAGGTAACCATATTTACATTGTTTTAACTGGTAAACACTATTGCAATTCTTGTCTATGGATGAACTAAATGCATCAATCATTAAATGTTATGTTTTCATACGAATATTTTCAAATGGAAAATTACTTTCTCTTTAAAAAATAGAAAATAAAGCTAAAATCTCACCTATTTTATCCAAACATTGCTTGTCTTGCATGAAAACGGAGCATGTCTACTACGTGTGTTTTAGTACAATATGGGGGTGGGATAGAGCTATTTTCATTAAATTTTTCTATAGGAATTCTAAAATTCTGGGAATCATTAAAAAACCTCAAACATTAATTTGGTTTTGTTTTTTTCCTTTTTAAATATATTTAAGGATGAAGAATGGAAGATAGGGCCATCCTGTAAATAACTTCATTGCATGCATTGTAGAAATATAAGAGATAAATATAAAACTGGATGCAAATTAGCAGCAGGTTATTTCAAATTGAAGACATAGCATCCTGTTTCAGGTATTAATTTCAGATTTCAGTAGGTCAGTGGAAGGGAAAGAAAAAAAAGAAAAGGATTTCTTTACAAAATTGAAGACTCCTCGTTAAATTTTCCTGGCTATTTTATACAAGCCTTATCCGATTATATCATGTGCTTGGAGGAAGAGTATTATCTAGAGGGTAATGAACAAATAAAATAATCTTTACACTGTTTTGATTTATTCTGACTACCTACATGTAAAGTTCCTTCCAGCTCCCCAAGACAAATCAGAGCAGTAACAGTCGTACTTATCCCGGGCAATTTGTAACAACGCAAGAGGTTTATTAACACAAACTTGCTTTCCATAAATAGCAGTGGCAGCTGGAACAGCAGCCAAGTTTGAGTTGGCAAAATTAACATAACAGAGAGACATCCACCCTCCCCTTTCATAGACAGCATCAGAGTTGGTAGCACCATGCACAGCATCTGATCACATTTATCCTGAGAGTGACATTGATGTAGACAACCTAAAGGTGCTATGGCATTAATATTGATTAATCTGGGGAGTTCTGCCCCAGAGAAAAAATAGACAGATACATAAATTCCTCTGTAAGCATTGTATTTTGCTTCTTATGATCTTTGAGGTGAAGTACTAAGGACTATTTTTTATTCTTGAACAGTAAGCAGTAAGATACAGAAGACAGATAAGAGGTTTCTGACTCCATCTCTCTACCCAACTCTGAAAGCACTCTTCAGTATGTTTAAATTATCTATTGTCCGTTCTTGTTTTAAATGTCTCAAGCTTTGTAATTTTCAAGACCTGCCATGCAAAATATTCCATATTCCAATACCAAACACTATTAAAATTTTATTCACTCCGGCTTTTTCTTCAGACATGAAGCTTAAATCTTTCCTTTTCTTAAATTTCAAAAGTAATTATTCATACTTTTCCTTTTGTACTGATTACAGACTTATGCTAATAGCAGCTTTTTCCCTGTTTCAGCTAGCACAGAAGAATTTCTATGATCTCTCTCATTTAGCTTTGTGAGTAAATTTGTATTTTTTAATATATTTTTGATTCCATCTATTTTAAACATTGTTACCTTATCACCTTCTTCTTCAGTGTTGCTAAGGTACAGTATTTAGTATTTCTTTTCCTACCCCTGTATTTTAAATCTTTTTATTCCCTGATTGTTTCTGACTTTTTTTTTTATTTGAATGGTCACAATAATTCATCACTACCTTACTTGCAAAACGATGCCAAAAGTCTCAGTCAACACTGCATGCCAAAGATATGATGGTGATTATAAATCTTTGTAAATAATACAGCCAAATAAACAATGCATTGCCACTGACATATTAAACCATAACACTATTCTAGTATTTAAATATTCTCTTTATTAAAAGATCATGGAATAGCCATTAAGCATACTTTTACAGGTTTTGTTTTTCTTTTTTTTTTTTTTTTTTTTTTTTTTTTTTTTTTTTTTTTGGTCCTCTCTGATGTGCAGGGAATTATATTTTGATAGCACAAGTTAGAAGTCATGGGATTTCTCTTTGAACAGATCATACTTTTTCAGTTGAGATGAGAATGTTTTGCTTTTGACATTATGTCCTCTTGCTGTGCATTCTTCATGTTAAAAATTACTGCCATTATTGCACTATAAGTCAGATGTTTGCCCTGTAGAAAGAGTAGTAAGAAATTTTTTTGATGATGACTCACTATATGATATAATAAAATGCACTAGCAGTGCAGGAGGTTATTGATTTCAATGGTTTTAAAATAAAAAGGAAGAAAGAAATCAGAAAACGGGGAATCACTCCTTAGATGAAAGGCATAGATTGTCATGGGCAGATGTGCAGACTGCCAGAAACCACAGAAAATCTAAGAGGTCTTGCAGAATATTCTCCATTTATTAGTCAACATTCATCAGCATCTTAAAATTCAGTCTCTCAAAAGACAGGCCTATTGCCTGTATGAGTAAAAAAACCCAAGCCCAAAACAAAACAAATAAAACCCCTGACACTTTAGTGGATTCTTCTGCATTTTTCATATTTTCACATAGTTATTTGTCACCATGGTATCTCAGGACCCCAACCGTCAGCAGATCTCCTTTGTGACAGGCCCTTTATACCTGCACACAACAATAAGAGGCAAGCCTGGTTCTGAATAAAACTCAAAATGAAGATGTGTTCCAAAGCCACCTTCTAACAGTATTGCATGGATAATACAAGCTATAATGTTCAGTTCATTCAAAGGATTAGAACATGGAAGTAAAAGTGTTTCAGTGCTTAGGAGCAGTGAAACCTCCATAAAAATCCAGCATCACCTTGTTTGATTTGACCTCACATTGCTTGAAAGGGTAGAAGCTCTTAGCATGAACAGGTAGTACTTTCACTATACAGGGGAATCACTTATCAGGTATACTGAACGTTTTCCTAAAATACTTGCAAGTCTGAAAGGTTAAGTGACAAGGTTAAGTGCCTAGTTTTGCACTCTTTTTGTTCCTAGTATGCTCTAAGGTTTTCCTTAATGATAGGATTAAATATGGTTTCCAGCTACAAACAGTTGCTTGTCGTTCCCTGTAGGTTAGTCTCTATATTTTGTGCTTATCACAAACAAAGAGGAAATAACTTTCTCAGTCTTTGAGAGTCTCTTAAAATGCACACACTTTGGGGAAATCATATTTTCTTCAAGGAAATGAGGCATGACCAATCACACAAAACGTGAGAAAATCCCTTGATAGGTGACCTTTGCCATGTGTAAAAGAAGCTGTTCAGTGGCTGAGGTTTCATGGATTTCATGCATGAAAATCAGATTTTCTGGCCACCAGTGCTGTTCAGTAAATAAATAATCCATCATTGTGTCAAACAGTAGAAACACAAAGATACTGGCATTGCTAACTGAATAGGGGTTTTTAGTTAGCAACTTATGTAAACCCTACATTTTGTCTTCAGGAGCTGTACATGTCTTTCTTGCAGTGTTTAGTTTTCATTACTTGAACTTAGGTTATTCATGTTTAGGATAAGTGTGAAGGAAGTCTGTGGTAGGGACCATATCCCAATTTGACTGTATATAACCAGATGCACATATATAAAGAAGAATAACAAATAATGCTATCATACAATACACTCTGGGAATGCTTTTTGGAGCCTTTCACAGGGGAAGAAATCCTTCTGCATTGCACTCTTTTATAATAATGATAGATACTTTTCTGATGTATGCTAGAGCACAGAGAACCACATCTTCAACACAAAGTCATTTAGCTGGGTTTTACCTCACTGTGTGAAGTCAATTTGCATGAACTAGTAAAATATCATTTTCTCATCCCTATTTCATAATTCCTGACCAAACTTTTATTTATTATTCACAATTTTTCCTCCCTTATATATAGAAGATAATCTTCTATGTTAGATATAGCAAAAGTTGCATTTTTTCTTATTCCTTTTCCCTTTTTTCCTTTTCTTTTCTTTTCTTATTATTTTTAAATTTGAAAAATCCTTTTCACAACAGGTATTTAGCATTCAATGACTGCACAAATGAATTTAGGAGCCAATAATAACTCATTGCATAGTTTTCTCTTTCTGTTCCTTAGACAGGAAATTATCTATATTAGCTTTAACTTTGTTTATATAAAAATATTTAATCTCTTGATAGATTTCATCTAATATCTAGATTTCTAATTATTTAATTTATTTTTCACAGTATAAATGCTACTTTTATAAAACCAAGAAACTTTAATTATTATAGGGCAAAATTTTTATCTCCTTAGAGCACATTACTGCAATAAACAACTCACTTTTCCCATTCATCTTGTGGTTTCTCTGGACAAAGAGCTGCCATGATTTCTTCAATCCACCACATAACTGATCCTTACTGCTGATATGAAATAAATAAATAAACAAGCAAATAACTAAATAAATAAATAAACTTTTTTATTTTTCTCATGGCATGACATTTTTCCTTTGCTACTTATGTGCTTTAGGTCTTGGGAACAAGACTTATTTATCTAGTTTGCAGGTCCTTTCTGTCTATCAAATACTACTGCAGATGGGTTACTGTGCTCACTTATTTTAGTATGCTGAGGTTACTGTACTCATTTTGATATGCTGCAGCTGGACTCAGTATGCCTTATCAAGAATAACAGATGTGATCTACAGCCCCATTAAAATACATTACTAATATAAATCCATGCAATTAGCTGTAAGAAATAAGTTATAATAATACTTTTGTGCATTTTTGTTGTACTTTTCTTAGAGCAAATTAATTCATTTTATTCAGAGTTACAAATTTTCCTGAATCTTCTTTAAAATTCACACTACTTTAGCACTTCAATATATAAAGATTTATTAGGCTTCTCCCTAGTATACATCAGACTTACTAGAAATTCACTGCTGTCCTTCGTCTCTGGATCAAGTTAAATTATTTTTGACAGAAGAAATCCTAGTTAATTTGTTTTCATAATCTTATATATCAAAATTTTTAAATATCCTAACCATTCAAATATTTATTGTTCAATTTTTCTTTTTTATTACTTACTTATACTGAAAGGTTGCATCAGGACAAACATGAGCATCATTTTGTGCATTTGTGTATGTACACACAAAACCCCTCAATGTTTTATTGAGATTTGTCCATCCGGGTGTGAAGATGAAGACAAAATTTTTTCTGATACTGCCAGTATATGTGTTTGTAGAGAGGACAGTAACTTAGAACTCCCTCTGCCTATTTTTTCCCAATTCTGTCCTCTGACAGTTCTAGCAGACTTTTACAATTGCAGAAGTGAGTGACAGATTTCACAGAGATGACTCAGCATTCCCTAGGCATTTCTTCAGTTTTGAAGGAAACCACTCATATGCTTTTTCTTCCCTTTGTAATAAAATTCTGAAAAGCATTTCATTATTATTTGATGGCTTATTGAGGAAGTTGCTTGATTTTTATTGTGACTGAAAGTAGCAGTGGGCTCACGTTGTATGAATGTAAACAGCATGACTTTTATAATGGGAATAAAGAATGTGAGCAAGTAAAATGAAACAAACAATGAGAACTCACTCAATGGCAGGATCTAGACTTCAAAAGTTGTCACTGCCACAGTGTCATGCTAATAGAATATAATAAGGCAACACTTGAAAACTACTTTTCTGATATTTTCACCTATCAGTTAGATTTCTAAGACTTTCTCCGTTGACATGAGGATTGACTTTCTTTTATTTAACAGGCAATAGAATGAAGCCTCAGCTCGTTGCTTATTACAGAAGATGAAATATATAATCATTTCTTACAAAGAAGCCATAATTCCCTAAACTTCTGGTTGTACATGAATATAGTTATTTATTCAATTAATTATTTGTGACATAAAAAGATTCTTGACTGATTCTATAAGTGTAAACTGGGTGTAGGATTAATTTGACTTAAGGTTAGGTGTCTAAAAGTTTGGTTAGTGATGGGTCAGTCATGCTGGACCTAAAGGAAAAAGGGCATCTCTCCTATTTTAGACAGCTATTTTAGCATAAGGATAATTGCCTACTGGTTATGCCATTCCTGTTGATTGGAATGAGAACCCAAGTTGACTGGTTTAGACTCAGATGGTTAATTTTAGATATATAGATTGTCTGAGATGAATCCTATCAAAACTTTAAAGGTCTGAGTGATTTTAAATGTCTGTTCAATGTGTATGTGCAACTGAGCTGACATTGCGATTTGAATCTTAGTTTTATCTTCCTGATTAAAGAGGCCTGCCTTCAGAGTACAGCCATCCAACACTGCTAGAAAAACCCAGGGAAATACATGCCTCCCCAAAGGAGTAAATTATGGACTTTTATGTGGACCAATCCTTTCTTTGGAGACATCTTTCTCACTAGCAGCCATGAAAAAGAGGGCTAGAACAATTAAACTTAATTTAATTCACAATGCACGCTGAAGTTGAGGGAAATGAATCCAGGCTACATACACTGGACCTGGGCTTTAGCCAAACATGAGGGTGAAGAGAAACCAGCTGTTTACATCCATTTCAGAGTCCCTTCTTTACCCAGCAAAGCTCCTATCACCATTTCACTGGCAACAGTGAGGCATCCACCTTGCCCTGACACTTACTGCTCCTCTCATCAAACACACTGGGGTCCGCACCATGCTCTGTAAATTCACTGGAGCTCCATGTGGGCTCATGATGCCTCTGTCTACCACTCCTTTGCACATTCTCCAAAGGCTTGGAAGCTTTTGGAGGTGCAAAATCACTGTTGCACATCCTCTGTCTCCTGTCAAGTCTTCACTCAGCATCAGTGGGGAAGGTCGTGGTGGATGGGCCAGAGGAGATGGGTGTTGAGAGGCTCCTGCTGACAGAAGCACAGCTTGCTCTGAGCATTGCTGCTCTTCCTTCCCCTTTCCTTCATCTCCTCCACATCAGGGTGGCTAACTAATATCTCCCCATTTCTAGCAGAAAGATTCAATCCCATGCTTCCCACTTATTTCCTCTGCAGGTCTAAAGATAGCCAACTGTTGTTGCTGTCAATTGCTGGTGTTTATTCTGTTAAAAAAAAAAAAGGTTCTTAATCTGATTTTAAAAAGTTAATATATATTTTTATTAAGACACTCCTTTTGTCTTTGTGAACAAAATAAGACATCAACTTTTTATTTCATTTCATTTTTAACAGAATGTGTTCATTTAAAAAAAAATTTTAAAAACCACCTTTTTTTTCTCTATCCTATGACTGTTCTGAAAATTATTCATATGGAAAACATGACAAAAGATGACTAAAAGGAAAGGAATTTAATTGCTTACTTTTATTACAAGTACTTCAAACAGTGTACTTGAATTTACCTGTCAAATTTCCTCCTTTTTCTATCTTGCACAAAAAACCCCCACATACTGTTCTTATAGAAGTACTTACAAATGAAAAAGAAAATTTGTGGGTATCAGTTGCTGAGTGGATAAAATATTAAAAGAAAAGAAACCTCCTCTTGTAAACATTGAGTAACCATCTTTCACAAGGAACAGTTTATAAAATGTCTTTCTCCATTTTTGATAGTTTCAACTTTGAATGCAGCAATGACTATAGTACTAATTATGGGATTCACATTCAAGCTTTTGAAAATTCTAATTTTAAATTAGAAAAGCATACACTTCCTTATAACAACAGTAGGATATAGTTCATTGAAATAATTCATTTATTTTGGTTATTCTGGTCAAATTATACTTACAGATAAACCAATGACATTCTGCTTCGCTGTGGGCTGGCTTGATAGAAACACATGAGAACAAGGCTCTTGTTATAAAACTTTGTAAGATGTCTTGCCTTAATCAAATATAACCAGATACTGATGTGGGGAGCAGAAGTAAAGCATTGATGAGGTTTTAATATAATTTTCAATGAAGATTATGAATTTCAAGATTCAAATTCTGATTATGTTTTATGCAGAAATCGAATTTGGTTATCTCTGTAATAGATAAAGCAGTCAGTAAAGCTAAACTATAGAAAAAAAAAATCATAAAATATGCTGAGGTGGAAGGGATCCACTAAGATCATTGAGTCCAACTCCTGACTCTTCAGAGCACCATCCCCAAGAGTCATACCAGGTACCTGTGAGCGTTGCCTAAACAATTCCTGAACTTGGACAGGTTTGCTACTGTGACCATTTCCCTTGAGAGCCTGTTCCAGTGCTCAGCCACCCTCTAGGTAAAAAACCTTTTCCTGATATCCAGCCTAAGCCTCCTCTGACTCAGGTTCATGCTGTTTCCTCAGGTCCTGTCACTGGTCTCAAGAGTGAAAAATCAGTGCCTGCCCCTCCTCTTCCCCTTTTGAGGATGTTGAAAACCACAATGAGGTCTTCCCTCAGCCTCCTCCAGGCCGGACATATCAAGTGACCTCAGCCACTCAAAAAGCTTTCTCTCAAGTCCCTTCATCATGTTTGCTGCCCTCCTCTGGATGCTCTCTAATAGCTTGATGTCACTTTTATACTGTGGCACCCAAATCTGCCCCCAGCACTCAAGGTGAGGCCGCCCCAGCTCAGAGCAGAGTGGGACAATCCCCTCCCTTGCCAGGCTGGTGATGCTGTGCCTGATGCCTCCAGAACAGGGTTGTCCCTCCTGGCTGCTTTGCAATGACACCAAGATCTTTGAGGATTTTTGGATGACTCTCACCAAGCCCCAGAGATTTATAAGGATCCAGCGGGAGCCACAGGTCCCACAGAAGTTCAGGGTTGATCCAAAGTTGATCATTCTCAGAGGCATGGTTCTTCAGCTCAGGGCACTGAGACCCCCTTGGTCTGTCATCTGTGCTGAAGACAGAGGAAAAGAATGCATTAAACAGCTCTACCTTGTCCATGTCACCATGTCAGGTGACCATCCTCATCCTGTAGTAAATGGAAGCTATTTTTATACTGTCTTTCCTATTAAAATATTTGAAAAACCCTTTTTATTGTCCCCCACATTTCTGGCCAACTTAATCTCCAAATATCTTTGGTTATACGAATTTTCTCCCTACAGAATCATTATGCTAAGCAAGTCTACAACATACAATATTCTCTTACTGAAAAATAACTGTGATCCAACTTTGGACCAATGAAGGTTCGTTTGAAGGACATTGTAACATTAATCTAAGGTGTTAAGGAAAGAGAAGAAAAAACAGTTAATAGAGATATTCTTATATATTTCATCAGAGTCCAGCAGTATAGCTGGAATGTGGCCAAGATATGGCATTTTGCAAGCATTTGTACCACAACTGAAATATAATCCAAGTAAATAAACATTTGCCTCCCAGCAATGTTAGGAGATGAACAATTAGTCACATAACTGCAGTTAGACCCACGGGTGCAATTCAGAGTGCCTGAACAGCCACACTCCACTAATAAACCTCTCATCTAAAGGAGAACTTCAGGAATTTCCTGTCGTTTCACTGCATGGGTCTTATGAAAAAGGCTTTGATGAAGTCTGTTTGGGGAGAAGATCTTCTTTGTAAACGACTGGGTAAAAGAGCCTGAGATATCCTAAAGAGTTTTTAGAGGATCCAGATTCAAAAATAAACTCAATCATGAAGGCAAAGCAGCCTCAATATATCTGGATGTATCCTGAGAGCAGGTCTGCCCTTCTTCAATCCTCCTTTTTAGATCTAGGAAGATGTGTCAATCTTGCATTTCCATTCATTTACACTGTCTGATATCAGCATTTATTTATTTTAACTTCTTTAATTTGTCTGCCCGGACAGCTGAGAAAAATGATTCTGTGTTCCTTCTCCTCCCAAAAGCCAAGGAATTACTTTGAAGTCTTAACCAACAGCTGAAACCTTATGGTTCAGGATAAAAGGAAGATCTTTGAGTAAATACAGACATATTTTCTTGAAGGGCCCTTGTTGCTGATATCAGAAATAAGAAACTAAATCTTGCTTACTTCTGTCAGCCTTCAGTAGTGGACCACTGAGTTCTGTCTATTCCAATGGGTAGATATGGAAATAACAAATCTGGAGCAGTTCTGTTCTTCTGAGACAAGCTGGCATACCTCTTCTCTGAGTAAAAAGCTATCTGAATGGGCAGGCCCAAAGAGTGATGATGAATAGAGCTAAATCAATGGCATTAAACATTTTTATATACAGGTATCATATGACCCACCCCTGAAGATGAGAGTAACTGAGGTTCTTATTAATAGATACATTGATGTGGACTAGAGTGAAAAGACACTGAATGTCCAGTGTTTACACACACACATATATATTTGTATATATACATTTAGTTGGTTTACTTTAAAACAATCTATTGCAGTAAAAAGGAGGCATGCAGTCATTTTGGTTATTATCTATAGAAATATAACAATATAAAAGTATAAATATATCAGTTAAGAAAATATATATGGAAAAGAGAGAAAGAGAAAGGATAGGAGTAGATAGTGGAAAAGAAAGATATCACCCCCCCAGAGACCCAGCAAGAAAACTTGATTGTAATTTACATGTCCATTGGTTGTTGAAGACTTGATCTGTAGGGAGTTGGGAATGGGTAATGCACATTCAGGTTCAGGCAGGAATGACCAGGTGTCTCAGCTTGGGGGAAAATTTTACACTGTTGCAACACTGTGGATCATGTGCAGCCATCTGGCGGAAGAAATGTGCCTGAGTGCACTTCAGGTGTCTTTGATGGTTTATGACATCTTCTGAGACATGACAACTGCTTCTCATGTAGCTGAGCCAGTTATGCCCCATCAGAAGGGATGAATACCTTCAGGTCTGTTCGTGAATGTCCTGATACCTTCCTTCCTCGGAGGGGAGTTTTACACATACCCAGTTGTGTGAGGGAGGACATTGTCATGATGAAAAACATTAGCCCACCTCTTCAGGACCTGTTTCTTTTCAGCCTTCTTCCTCATCTGGCTCAAAATACAGCCTGCTGCTAAACAAAAGTCAGTTTGTTGTGGTCATCCTCCCATGATAGATTCACACTCCCTCTGTACTTGGGCTGTTCTTTTACAGATCAGAGGTTTTGCTCCACACACCAAAAACTTTCCTCCTTCTCTTCTGCTGCAAACCTGTAAAACATCCTGCTTTTTTTGCAAATGGCCAATTTTTTGAATCATTAAAGCTTAACACTTCTGCCTCTCTCCATGGGCTTATTTTGAACTGTAATTTTATTTTGTAAACAGTCACAGCCAAAGAATATTCACTTTCACTGTTTAAATTCTGGAAGCTGTTGAGTTTTTGAGAATGGAAAACTTCAATGGGCTTTGGCTGACTCATTTTCAAGAAAAGATGAGTAGCTTGAATTTAAGTGTTCAGCTGGCTAAGGATTCACCATAAACACTAAACATTAAAACTGAAATGATAGTAGGGTGCAGAAGAAAATATTTGAAATTAGTAAATGTAAAACATAGGTAAGAACATTTTTATGCATCATTTCACAAATATAACATATAATATCAATGTGATTTCTGAGATCATAGATGTCCAACCCCCAGCATTTAATTTCTGGTATCTTGTAGTATATATGTCCCAGTGCTGACTCACAAAAATGTACTAATGGGTTTTCAAGCCAATGTTTGTTTTTGTACAGAAAATCTCTGAATGCCCACAGACCACCAATACCCTTATATTCTTGGACTGAGGCAGTTCTGAAGGAAAATTTCTCTATTGCAAGGTGAAAGTTTCCTTTGGTAGATTTCTCACCAGCTATTTTTAAAATACTGAGGAAGTTGTAGCATTACATCAGGATGTGATGACAGGTGATGATATCCTGTTTGTGCTGTGTTGTATGTGCTCTTATGTTCTGGAGAGGGCACATAAGTGCATAACGTTATGCACGTAATAGGTGCAGAACTGATATTTGTATAAGTAGAGTTTTCAGCTGTTCTCATTGCAAAAGGTGATTTAAATCTAACTGACAGAAGTACCAACACATTCTTCCATGACAGCCATCAAGTCACAAGATAGTCTTTAAAAAGTGGTGACTCAAATCCAACAACTTCCATAACAGATAAGAAAGCAGTCACTTCTTAATGTAGGAAGGATTTCAGTGAAGAGGTTAGGGGGTTTTGTTACCTTTATGTTTTCCAATGCTTTTGTGAGATTTAATAGTTCACCAAACCAAGAAAACAATTCTACAATCAAAAAAGTTACAAAATGCACAGCTCCAGTATTCCTGAGCTTAAGGGACAGTAGAGACAGGCAGAAAATACTTTTAAATTAATCCAATGTCATGTCATTGAAAACTCTGACTGGAAAAAGTTTCACATTTTATTTTTCATTTTTTTAAACTGCAATGATTTACAAAGCTTCAAATGCCCCACACATCTAATAAACCAGACCATTTAAAGAATCTAAATAATCTTGCATGGTTTTAAGCTCTCTGACTTTGAATATGAGCTTTGAAGTCATGCCAAAAAGCAACTGCAGCAGAGCTTCTTTAGAACTGAATTCCTGACACTGGAATTAGTGTTGGGTGTGTGGCATGCCTAATGATAATCTTGACCACGTTTGCTGTAGACAGCCATCGCACATGGTGCCCGAGTCAATAATTCTCCTAAGATAAGATTTGGAGCTTTTTTAGTTTTTACAGATTGGTGTTTTGGACACTGTCCATTCTGCAAAGCCAGCTTGCCTAATCGCACAACATTTTTCCATAGGACAGGAAGATTTCTTGAACATTCCTTTAGTTAATTCCTGGTGAAAAGTTTTTGTGGGAGTATAAGAAAAAAATTAAAAGTGAAAATGCCTCACATATCAGCTATAACCACAATTAATTGTATTCTCAAAATTCTTGCATTTCTAAATTTGATTTTCAGAGTTTTAGAAATATTAAACTTTTCTATAAATATCAAATAAAAATTGTTCACTTCATAAAAGAAATAAACTATCATGACACTTCATCTGTGTAGAGCACACAGCAACATGCCATAATTTTTTTGTTCTCTGTGCTGCAGTGAAGAGCATATGCTTCTGCTACTGAAAGCTTTGGTAGTAATATAGTATGTCAGAGACAAAAAGAAAATGATACACAAGTAGATTGAGCTTTTTTCTAAAACATGTTCACATGTGTCACTGTCTTTCTAACGAAAGTCTCCTATCCTGAACTCAGAAAGGTAAACAACAGCATTTTCATTGAATTTAATGGAGCAGAATCGAGCTGTTTTAGTTTCCCAGGAAAAAAAATACTTCTTTCACTCAAACATTAGTCACTATGAAAGAACAGATAATTTACTTGAAATATGGAACTCTTAAAATGCATTCTTCATCCTAGCTAGATGATTTCATTTAACTTTTATGACATGATTAGTCATCCTATCGTGATGCAGCACAATGTAACTGAGCACATCAGGCATTTTAGATAAGAGTTGCCTTGCAGATAGAGATGTTGGCAATGGTTTCAAAGCACACTCTGTCTTGAATGTGGGCGTAGATTACACAAAGAAGACAAATATCAAAAAATGGTATATGTATTCTAGGCATTTTGAACCCTACATGTGAATTTTCCCACACTTCAAATGGTATTCCAGCCCTACATTTAGAAAGTATAGAGAGGGGGAGATCCACGATTTAAACATTGAATCTGTCACCAAACTGCTGTCACTACTCCTTCTTCAAAAAACTTTGGCCATTATATTTCTGAATTTCCGTATTTCTATGAAAATTGTATATTGGACTTTATTTACCACTGATTTACCACTGATACATTGTGAATTTACTACTGCTTGTATGAAGACTGGAAAATATGCTATGTACAATAAATAAATTTTGTAAAAAACATTAATCATGTAGAATTCTATATTTTAGCCACAAAAAATCCCACAAAACCCAAAACATAAATTTCAATTTAAGAGGAGCAAGGTAGACATATAAATTAAAAAAATTCCTTGATACTCAGAAGCCAGGTTATATTCTGTTCCTTCCACATAACCATAACAACCACTATCTAAATTTGCCTCTGATTTTCTGAAGCAAACACAGGAGTGCTGTGTTACTACATCTTAGAATACGTGATGGGTAAAAAATATGTTGCGAATTACAAGATTCTCCTTAAATAATAATTGTCACAATTTTTTAAAAACTATTTAACATTTGTGAAATTATTTATTTTATATCTAATATCTCTAAAATATGCTGATTTTGTTTTAATGTTCTAAAATTTGCTGATAGAATATGTTGCATGATTTAATTAAAACATTTAGGTATTTATTACTCACTCTTTCATGAATTAACTCTAATAGGGAATGTTAGACACATTAGAATATTAGGCAAAAAACTCCAAAAGATGAAAATATACAAAACTAAATATTTTTTATGTATGATACTCAACATATTAAAGAACTTCTCCATTTTGCTAAATCAATGCCATTTTTGTCATGGATTACATAACTAATTTTGTGTGCATCTACGTTTCCATGAGCAAAATAGTCTGAAATCCAGAAAAATAAAAGCATGTTTTCAATAATTTCCTGGAAAAAAATGCAGAACCTATAGAAAAGTAATGATTATGAAAGGCATATGCATTTTCTGTTTATAAAAAATGCCAACAATTTAAGTCAGCTATACCATTTGTTCTGTGTTTAGTCCATTTCATAGTATTTATAGTATATTGTAACAAAATATTTATGTGTCTTAATTAAGAATTACTCTGTTTTCATCTTAATGAAGGAAGGAAGCAGCATTATATTTATAAAATCATAGAATGGCGTCGGTTGGCAGAGAACTTTAAGATCAACTGTTGCTCCAATCACCCTACCACGGGCAGGAACACCTTCCACTAGACCAGGTGGTTCAAAACCACATCCAGACTGGCCTTGAACTCCTCTATTTGGGCAACCTGTTCCAGTGCCTCACCACCCTCAAAAAATTTCTTCCTAATATCTAACCTAAATCCAAGCTCTTTCAGTGTGAAGCCATTTCCTCTTGTCCTGTCACTACATTCTCCTGTGAACAGTCTGTCTCCATCTTTGTTGTAAGGCTCCCTTCAGGTACTGAAAAGTTAAAATTTGGTTGCCTTGAAGCCTCTTCTCCTTCAGATTGAACAACACTAATTCTCTCACCCTTTCCTCATTGGAGAGTTGTTCTGTTTCTTTGATAATCTTGGTGTCCTTCCTCTGGACTCACTCCAACATGTTGGTAGCCTACCTTGTGCTGGGGACCCCAGAGCTGGACACAGCAATCCAGCTGGGTCATACACAAGTAGCACAGAGGGGCAGAATCCCCTCTCTCTCCCCACTGCCCACGCTGCTTTGGATGCAGCCCAGGACATATTTGACTTTCTGGGCTGTGAGTGCACATGGCTGGGTCATGTCCAGCCTCATCCACCAGCACCCCCAAGTCCTTCTCAGCAGAACTACTCTCCATCTGTTCATCCCCAGCCTGTTTAAATACTGCACCTGACCCACGTGCAGCACCTTGTACTTATCATGAGATTCCCATGGCCCCACTCCTTGAACTTGTTCAGGTCCCTCTGCTTGGCATCCTGTCCTTCAGGTGCATCAACCACACCACTCAGCTTGGTGTCATCTATATTTACAAAGAGGATTTTTTTCTATAATTATAAATCTTATCCTTTATGTTTATATTCTAAGGATGATCTTGGTTTAGTTTTAAATTGGTTTGTATTCTTCCTTGATATGGCTTTCTACCTGCATGAGCAAATTAATATTTTCAAATAATACATTGTTTCATGAAGTCATAGCAGTGTTTTAATTACTATGATGGCTGAAGGATACAGGTTGAACAAGTGAAAGAGACTCTTTATGTGTTAAAAGTATGTTTTGAACTGATATGTCACTCTTGAAGTCACGAGAAGTAAATATAATTCTGGAAAAACATTGTTTGTATGTAACTGAGTAGGTAAGTAGTCTCTTAAGCAAATGAAGACTTCCTTTTCACTCTCATTCAGCTGTAGTTTTTCTTCTAGCTATTAGATTACAGTACAGAGAGAAGTTTTAACCTTAGGGGGAAACCATTATATAAAGAAAAAAATTCTCATGGAATTTTGGTAATATAAAAATTGAAAATAAAGAGAATTTTCTCTTTTTTTTTTTAATGCTAATTCTTTGGAAGTGTAACAACATTAGTCTCAGAACATTACTTACATGCTGAAAATCTTGTCTCTGCTGAGGTCATAACTCCCGCTATCTTCACTGCAATCAAGAGATCACAGCTGATCTACACCAGTGTGAGATGAAAATCAGGCTTCAAGAGATTGTCTGAAATTTGACAAACCAAAACCAAACAGCTTCACTCGGGCCTAGCTACAAATAGATGTGTTCATTCTGCTGAGTCTTACATGGAAATGCCAAATGTGAGCTGTTTGTACACTGCCATTTGGACAGGCTAACATACCGGGTGTCAGAATTTCAATTTCAGAGTGGAACAAGTGCATTGAGAAGGAGACCAGTTTCTTTCTTCATGAGAAAAATACCATGAATTCATGTAATCTTCCTACATGCACCCCAAACAAAATGACAGTTAAATGAAAAGTTGCCATAGATAAGAAATGAGCATCCACTAGCTCTGCTTGTGTAAAATGACTCTAAAACTCAACCTCTTCCTACATCTGGGAATTTCATGCCATGAAATAGGTGGAGAAATAACTTTTTCATTGACTGCAGAAAAAGAGCTGTGCTTTATTTGTTCTCAAATTTGCTTGATGTGACATGACAAATGTTCCATCAGAACACAATAATTTTCCACTGAATTGTGGAACTGAAATTTTTACNTGTCCTTCCTCTGGACTCACTCCAACATGTTGGTAGCCTACCTTGTGCTGGGGACCCCAGAGCTGGACACAGCAATCCAGCTGGGTCATACACAAGTAGCACAGAGGGGCAGAATCCCCTCTCTCTCCCCACTGCCCACGCTGCTTTGGATGCAGCCCAGGACATATTTGACTTTCTGGGCTGTGAGTGCACATGGCTGGGGCATGTCCAGCCTCATCCACCAGCACCCCCCACTCCTTCTCATCCAGCTGGGTCATACACAAGTAGCACAGAGGGGCAGAATCCCCTCTCTCTCCCCACTGCCCACGCTGCTTTGGATGCAGCCCAGGACATATTTGACTTTCTGGGCTGTGAGTGCACATGGCTGGGTCATGTCCAGCCTCATCCACCAGCACCCCCAAGTCCTTCTCAGCAGAACTACTCTCCATCTGTTCATCCCCAGCCTGTTTAAATACTGCACCTGACCCACGTGCAGCACCTTGTACTTATCATGAGATTCCCATGGCCCCACTCCTTGAACTTGTTCAGGTCCCTCTGCTTGGCATCCTGTCCTTCAGGTGCATCAACCACACCACTCAGCTTGGTGTCATCTATATTTACAAAGAGGATTTTTTTCTATAATTATAAATCTTATCCTTTATGTTTATATTCTAAGGATGATCTTGGTTTAGTTTTAAATTGGTTTGTATTCTTCCTTGATATGGCTTTCTACCTGCATGAGCAAATTAATATTTTCAAATAATACATTGTTTCATGAAGTCATAGCAGTGTTTTAATTACTATGATGGCTGAAGGATACAGGTTGAACAAGTGAAAGAGACTCTTTATGTGTTAAAAGTATGTTTTGAACTGATATGTCACTCTTGAAGTCACGAGAAGTAAATATAATTCTGGAAAAACATTGTTTGTATGTAACTGAGTAGGTAAGTAGTCTCTTAAGCAAATGAAGACTTCCTTTTCACTCTCATTCAGCTGTAGTTTTTCTTCTAGCTATTAGATTACAGTACAGAGAGAAGTTTTAACCTTAGGGGGAAACCATTATATAAAGAAAAAAATTCTCATGGAATTTTGGTAATATAAAAATTGAAAATAAAGAGAATTTTCTCTTTTTTTTTTTAATGCTAATTCTTTGGAAGTGTAACAACATTAGTCTCAGAACATTACTTACATGCTGAAAATCTTGTCTCTGCTGAGGTCATAACTCCCGCTATCTTCACTGCAATCAAGAGATCACAGCTGATCTACACCAGTGTGAGATGAAAATCAGGCTTCAAGAGATTGTCTGAAATTTGACAAACCAAAACCAAACAGCTTCACTCGGGCCTAGCTACAAATAGATGTGTTCATTCTGCTGAGTCTTACATGGAAATGCCAAATGTGAGCTGTTTGTACACTGCCATTTGGACAGGCTAACATACCGGGTGTCAGAATTTCAATTTCAGAGTGGAACAAGTGCATTGAGAAGGAGACCAGTTTCTTTCTTCATGAGAAAAATACCATGAATTCATGTAATCTTCCTACATGCACCCCAAACAAAATGACAGTTAAATGAAAAGTTGCCATAGATAAGAAATGAGCATCCACTAGCTCTGCTTGTGTAAAATGACTCTAAAACTCAACCTCTTCCTACATCTGGGAATTTCATGCCATGAAATAGGTGGAGAAATAACTTTTTCATTGACTGCAGAAAAAGAGCTGTGCTTTATTTGTTCTCAAATTTGCTTGATGTGACATGACAAATGTTCCATCAGAACACAATAATTTTCCACTGAATTGTGGAACTGAAATTTTTACTAAATATTAGTGTGTATGTTAAATTGTGAATAAACACATATGTATGTGCATGCATACACACACACACACACACACACACACACACTAACAAATGCAAGGAAAGTTTGTTGAGAGAGCAAATATTTGAAGGGAAGCTATTTCTTAAGATATGTTTGGTTATTTTTTAAAATCTTGGGACAGATTGTTTTTCTTCCATACAATATTTCAACTTTGTGCAAGTTTATACAGTGGTATTTGTTTTTCTTTCATTCTAATTCTGCAGAGGGCATTATTTCAGCATTCTAGCCTTAAAGCTTAAAATATTTGCCTTTCTGGGGCCACAACTTTGCATTTCTCAAAAATCCACCCAAGCTCAAACAAAAACCCAGTGCTACAACTTAGTTTTCTGAGATTATTACTTGGGGTATAGAAATTCTCTTTATGTTCATAGTAGGATGATTCCCTGCTTTCTATATACTGTAGCAATATGAATAAAACTCAATGATTTATCTGAGAAAAGAATTTTAGGCATTTTTGAATGGGTGAAAGTAAGTGTATTTTGTCTGAGGGGGCTATAATTTTTTTCAATGATCTGTAGTATTCTTTGGAGCAGAAATCACTGTAAGAAAGCTAAGTCAATAGTTTGATCAATAGTTAAGGTTCTATGTCAGAAAGAAGATGTGTATCTCTGTAAAAGCATGGATCTCAAAGTAGTTGTCCAACAACAAAATAAATATCACAAAAAGTCCTCCAAATTACTTTCCTTATTTTGGGGCCCATTTTTATTTCTTTTAATGATAACACAGCAATAGAAGCAAACTGGAGAATAATCCCCATATTTCCCCCCTTTAAACTTTCAGCTACATAGGTCGAATCTCTTTTTTCTTAATACTTTCTACAGGTTTTGAAATGGCTTAAAGTAAATCAGTCAGCAGGTACTAACCTTTACCTTCCCAGAGGTAAAATCCTACAAGAAGTTTTGTTTGGGACTCAAGAGCTAAGCATACTAGAAATTACTTCCATCCCTGCATTATTAGTAAAAGCCATAGATGTCCAGACACACAAAAGATTTCTATCAAAGCCAACAAAAAGTAGCTAATCTGCTTTCAAGTTTTGAGTTAAATTCCCTTGAGATGTTGTAGCTCTAGAAAGGATTGCTGTTTTTCAGGTTTTTTAAGTGTGTCTAAAACCAGAAAGAAAAAAAAAAGGAATATATTTATCATAGACTGCAAAATTTGGAGCACTTTTCAATTGTCTTTTAAAGTGCTTGTTTAATTGATTATTTTGTTGTTGTTGCAAATGGAGATTTCTCTCTCAAAAACAGCTGCTGTGTTTTTTGTAGAGTCTGGTAAGCATCAACACTCCAAATGAGCCTGAGTCTCAGGAGGAGGAAGCAGGGAATCAGAAAGAGCATTGTGCCCCTTTTGTCATTATTCTGTTAGCAGCCTTGAGTTAATGTATGCCTGCTTCTCAGGCAAACAAAAAGCTCGACAACTTCTCCTTTGAAATGATATTACACCACTGGCTTAATTTTGTAAAATCAGTCTGCTCAGCTGTGAAAACAGACATGATTTTTCTGTTGTGTGATATATGCAGTGAGTTATCATCATACGCCCAGTATTTGGATGATGGGATTTTAAATGTCAGGAAATAAATGAAAATATCAACAGTTTGGCAACAGGAAGATTTCTGTTTAATGTGAACTTGATTTTCTGAGAGTCTTTTTTGAGTTTCTCCCTGAAACCTAATCAATAAAGATTAATTTTAAATTGAAAAATGGCAGTAGATGTGAATTTGCCTGTGTGTGGTACATTTCCTTGAGGAAGAATCAGAAAATTGTGTATCTTGTTATGGGTTCTTAAGAGGGATTCTTGAGGCAGGATTAAATCTGTTTCATACTTTAAATTTGAAGAGTAATATAAAATATGACATTTCAGACTATTTTAAATTTGTGAGATATTTATCAATATTTAAGGAGATATTTAATAAAATGTTGTCCTGTTTTTCCTCCTTAACTTTTACACATATATACAATCTCATCCATTCACTCTTAAAATAATCAGTTTTATTTTTAAGATGTCATGTCAAGCACAGAGAATACCTTGTTCTTCACTTTCATCATTAAATTGATCTTATCCCAGAGTTTCTGCAGAAATACAATTCCTCATTTGCAGTACCATCTCCTGACGCCCCAATTTAAGACAGCATGTCTGTGAAAAGCATTTTTTTTTAACATAAAAAATATACACGTAAATAATACTCCAGTTTTCTATGTAAAATCTGAGAAAGGATAATTATGAGAGGTTTCTGGGGTTTATGATGTCATTTTTAGGGAAAGGAGTAAAGAAAAGGCATTGAGGATATTTATGAATGAGTAGGTAAGTAAGATTTTAGAGAAAGTAGAGGTGGATGTAGTTTGTGTGAGCTATAGACATAAAGAGAGGTGAATGTTAATGCAAGACCTTGCATATGGAAAGGAATTCCCCTTTAGAAAGAACTTTGCTTCTGCTTCTGTTTCCAGTACAGTTAATATGAAAATTTAAAAGTATCCATCACTTCCATTGGAAATAGTGAAAGTGCTACGAACACCTTTCCTTTCATGGGAAATGAAAAAAAAAAAAAAATGACACTGTTGGCTTCCATTCACCTAGCAAGTTAGTGATTTGCCTCAGTGGTTTTTGTGAGTATAGCAAGCTGAACCCTCATTTTATGTGTATGTGCACGTGTATGTGTATATCTGTGAATAAATGCATTCAAATATGCACGTACCAGGCAGGAGTACAAGCCAGCAGTGCTGAAAACGAATGCAACCCAGATGTTCCCATGTTAATTGTTTATTCTGAGTTTGAAGCAAATCTGTTGCAATATTCCCTTCAGCCATCAGCACTCTCACTCCATTGTAATATAGAGCAGTGAAGGTCAGTGTTGATAGATTCTTAGTGTGTTTTGAAAAAGATTAATGCTTAGCAATGAACTCCATATGAAAGCTTTCCTTTCAAACAACATTTTAGGATCACTGATTCAGCATAAAAGATGAGCTAGTATCATAAAGGTCACAGTTAACACTGTATTTGGCTGCCAGGTCCCTGGTTTAATATGAGCTGAATTAGATGCCATTTTTTTCCTCATAACACAAATTTAAGACTAACCACCACTGAAGCAAGAAGCTTTTTCATCTGTTACTTAAGACACTGACAAGCATTAAATTCCTGGAGGAGTCCTTTGCATTGACCACTCAACTGATAAGAAATGGCTTTAGTTTTTCAGTCAAATATTTTAAAAAGTGCGATGTGGCTAGAATTCAACAAGGACAAAGTATTTGATTCTAGGGTAGTGGGGGGCACCTCTCTCCATATGGAGTAAAGAGGACTAAGCTCTTTCCTGGAGTTAGGCTCTGCAGGCAGTTAAATCTGGAGGAGTGGCTCTTCTCAAACAAAGCTTTCGTTCAAGAACTTTCTTCTATCTTACAAAAGACTGAAGTACAAATCCCTCTGCTGACAAGCTAGGGTTGATCCTAGTGTGAGTTTCTCATTGCCTAATTAGATATTTGAAAGTAAGACAGTCAAATCTGGACTAATCTATCTAGTTTCCTTTTGTAGTTAGTGGTAAGAAGATGGGGCTTCTGCTGATTATCCCAGACAGCTATTCTGGGAGGTATTTTTGGATGTGTGTATTTCACAATGGATTATATAGTCAGCCTAGGGTGAGAACTTCACTCTTATAAATGAAGTTTTTATTTGCCAGAGGTTGGACAGATGAATCCCTCTCCAAGTCTCTAACCTTAATGATAAAATATCCTAATAGAGTTGGTTTTGGTTAAATCAGTTTCACTTTGATTTAAAACAAAACGAAACAAAACAAAAAACCCAACTAGGGACAAAAAAAACAAACAAACAAAAAAAGAAAGGCAAAGGAAAGATTTGCTCAACAATTAATTTAGTCATAGAAAGCTGGAGTGTGGAGTGTCAGCTCAGTATGTATATATAAGAGCCTAGCATGCTGAAGGATACAGGTGCCCATAAATAAAATTCAGGAAAGAAGGATGATGGGTTGACCATTATAATTAGTAGTAAAAGGTACATTTTGCACAGACAGAGTAGGTCCTAGAGGTGTGCATGATAAAAAACTTCTTAATTTTTTGTCCAGCTCTGATGATATTGGGATTTCAGTCGGACACCAGCTGCCACTGCATTGTCAAGAACATTCCGTCAATATTCAGGTCAGCAATTAGAGTGTTTCATCCTTGAGATATTTATACTGCTAGGAGAATCAAGAGTTACAAATATTATATTGTGCTTTGCAAATCTAGCAGTGAAGGAGGAGTATGGGATAAAGCAGGTCAACACCAAGAGCTTCAAGGACCACCTTGACTTGTGGCACTTTAACAAGAGTATTGCACAGAAACTGCAACCATAGCTTTAACTCAATGATAACCTGAATAATGACTTTTTCTTAGTCTTTCATGTTCCATATACAGCACTTTCCCAAAGGGTGAAAATGCTGTACCATTTCTTAACCCAAACCTAAAGAAAGGTTTATTTTAGTCACTAAACAAATGTTTTGTTCTTCTCTAGCTTTTACACTGTGATCAGTACTGTGAGGTCTATGGATCCACAAGAACCAAGGGCCTAGTCACTGCTTTTGAAACAGACATGCTATGAAAAAAGGCCTTCACATTGAGTCACAGAAATCCCCAGGCAGCACTACAGGCTGGGGGAGGAGTGGCTGGAGAGTGTTTAGCAGAAAGGGATTTGGGAGTGCTGGTTGACAGCCAGCCCAACATGAGCCAGCAGCTTGTCCAGGTAGCCAAGAAGACCGATGGCACCTTGGCCATGTATAAAGAACAGTGTAGTCAGCAGGGAAGGGATCATCCTGCTGCAGTCAGCCTTGGTGAGGCTGCACTTCGAGTGCTGTGTTCAGTTCTGGGCCCCTCACTTTAAAAAGGACATTAAAGTGCTGGAGGGTGTCCAGAAAAGGGCAACAAGGCTCATGAAAGGACTAGAGAATGTGCATTATGAGGAACAGTTGAAGGAGCTGGGTTTGTTTAGCCTCGAGAAGAGGAGGCTCAAGGGGGCTTATCACTGTCTACAACTCCCTGAAAGGTGATTGTGTGGGGGACAGTCTCTTCCACTGTACCTGCAGAGTCAAGACTAGAGGAAATGGCCTTAAGGTGAGACAGAGGAGATTCAGAATAGCTATTAGAATTGTTGCCCTAGGAGGTGGTGGAGTCACCATCCTTGGAGGTGTTTTAGAGGCATCTGGATCTGATGCTGAGTGATATGGTTTAGTAGTTTAAGGCTTACAGTGGCAGTGCCAGGTGGGCAATTGGATTGGTTATTCTTGAGGGTCTCTTCTAACATTGATTATTCTATGATTCTATGACTCTACTGCTAATATGGTAATTTTCTCATCTTTCATCATGTATTTCCTCAGGTTCAGATTGGCTGCATCTAGACTACAGAGAGCTTGACTGTTTCCAAATTTCTATTAAGTCAAAAAGCAGGTAATGTCCTGAAATAATCACCTTCCTACAGAATCCATAAAAAAACTAAGAGGCAAATACCATGCTAGCAAAATCATAATAAAAATGGGTCCAAACACAGACTTTTAGTATGTACGTCCACAATAATGAGATCTGGGGGAAAAAAAGAAATTATGGATCTATGTTTGATGGCTTTTCCACTTACTGTTACAGAAAACCTAAATTATACACTCTGTAACCATCTGTAATGTCAGTAAGAGCAGCTGCTCCCAATTTACCATACAGTGCTATTGTACATATTATTTGCTTAGGAAATTGCTTTCAGTTTCTAGAACTACAACATGATGGTTTGATTTTATTTTTTAAAATGTATACCAACAATTTGCAAAGCTGTAACTAGTTAGTAGGAATGACCCTATACTAACAGTGTTTTTTGTAGTAGTTATTTCTTTTTTGCCATCTCCTAGAAATGTTTATTTGATATGCTATGTACATGAGATGCTGTTTGAGTATGTATATGTGTGCAAATTTACATGCTGGCATAGGCTGATACAGCTTGCTTTCCAGATATTTGTGGAAACTGGTTGCTAATCACTTCTGTTTTTCTGACTCCACATTGTTTAGATATGTTATGCTTTTATGATAATTTTGTAATTATGGAAAAGATAGAGCTTAAAAGAATAAAAATACTAAAGATAGCAGATGTAAAACCTGTTTAGAGGATAGTACTTCAGGAAAAGTTTAGGAAGAATGAAAAGATAATTACATTGCAAATAAAAATTTCAGTGATTTCAACTGTAAACTTCTTCAAAGTTCAATAACACTGAATTTTTAGGTTTATTTTAGGTATTAGTCATGTTCTCACCCAGCACTTCATGGGGACTTCATCCTCCAGGCTAGTATGTAGAAGTATCTTTTGCCCTGATTCCTGGCTGCCACAAGCAAGGAAAAGAAGCTTGTAGCAAGGAAAAGGTTTCAGACAGTTTTTACTGGAATGTTACTTACAGCCAGTGATTGATAATAAAAGATAATCTTGACTTGGAAATTTAATCAATTGACTCCATTCTTGATTGAGGAGTATAGCATTACACTCTTGTTGTCTGACATAAAAATAATTGATGGACTGGATAAGTATTCAGTTGTTTTCCTGGAACATATCAAGAATGTTCATCAGAAACATACTCTGTATAGTGTCAGCCTTATACCTTTGTGGCTCTGTGGATTGTAGCTGCTCCAGGCTATTAAATATCAACCTTCACATTCTCTCATTTTGCAGTCAGCAAGAAATGTTTTTCAAAAAGATGTTGTAATAGATGAGAGAGCCTCAAAAGATCTCATCCACTAAACTTTTAGGAAGTTTATGATTAAATCGTTGGAATGTATTCTTTAGTTTAATAATGTCTTCTTTTCCATTGTACTTTCCTTAGGAAACTTCTGTAAATTTGACAATCTATTTTCCTACACAGGGTTCTCCTTCCTCCTCATTTTTATGTCTTATGTCCCTGCTCTTTTTTCTTTTATTTCCCATATTTATTATCAGGGTTGGTTTGTTTGTTTTTTCCCCTTTTTCTCACATTTCAAGATTACACTTTACATTCTGATGCTGCATGGATTTGGTGCTTGGGCAAAGTTAAAAAAGATTACTTGGAAGTTATTTATCATCTAACTCATACAACCACTCATAAATTATCTCCCAGAACGTCATAGAAAATAAGTGCTTGGTGAGTCAATACTTGAAATCACCATTCTCAGAAATCTCTGAGAGTGTTATTTGTTTAATTATTTATTTCCTTTCCAATTCATCAAAGCTTACTGAGTGAAGATACAAAGCCATTGACTTTCAGTTCTGTTGGGAATTTGGTTTGGCTGGTTTGGAAGTGTTCTTTTTGTCTCCAAGGTTTCCAAGATGATACATTTCACAAAGGGTAAAGGTATTACAGAAATAATTAACCAAAGTATAAATAAGTGTTAATTATTGTTCTTAAAACAAAATAGAAAAACAACAGCAATCTGGGGGGAAAAAAAACCACAAAAATAATTAATAAACCAAATATTAATTTTGTACTGAAGGTAACTGGCATTTTGACTTCTTTTTGCCAATCTCAGAATTTAGTAATTTAAACTATTGGTTTCCAGGAGAAATCAAGTTGTTTCTGTCCCNAAGTTTCTTTTTATAATTATAAATGTAAGAATGTTATGCCTCACAATGAACATATGCCTGTAACTATCTGGTCTAGACTGAGAGCTGCAATAGTTCTTGCTATTCCTCCTTTATCCAAGCCTCTCCATGACCTTCAAAGAGCCCTTCATGCTCCCTATCAGCAAAACAGAGACAATGATATTTAGAGAAGAATTCTGCAGCTACAGCACTTCAGCTGTTGATCTCATCCTAAGAAGGATTCGCAGGCTGCAGGTGATAATAACTGTGGGAACACATTTCTAGCAAAGGCACCACTATGGTGAGACATTAAGCTCATCTCTGGCCTTTAAAGTTCTGGTGCATGTCCCTTTTTGTGAGAGGTGTTAACAGCTGAGTCCTAGCCATGTTCTGTCTCTGTTTAATGCTCTCCCAAATCCACTTGCAGCTGGATAAAGAATTTATTTCCTATGACCCCTGCAGGGGGGCAGTGTGATACTGAGCTGTCATGGTGTTCCTTTCGCAGGAGCGTGGCACGCGGATGGGGGCTTGGCCGTTGTCCCGCGTGCGCGCGCACATGCAGGCATCCACATCTGCGACTTGACTCCGGGATTCCTTACAGCTCATGCAGTCACTTGTTCTTCTAGAAGGCAAAAGCAGACTGGGGAAAAAATTGCTGTGGCAATATGTTTTCCATAGATGGAAATAACCACATGTAGGGCAAGGCAAAGGTGAAGCCAGGGTAGATACCAGGAAGTGTTTAGCCAGCCACTGTATGTGCATAACATTCTTCACCTAAGCATTGTGGTTTCTCTTTTGTAATGCAATTTTTGAGCCTATGCATTGCTACAAGCCTACTGACTGCAAAACACAGCTGCCATTTTGTGTTCTGGAGATATAAAAAGGACTTATTCCAGGACATCTACAAGAGACTTCTCTCTTCTTTGTAGCTTTTATTAAAGCTAATCTAAAGCAAAAAATTAGAGGCTCCAAGATCTTTTATACCACACTTTGAAGTACTGTCTCCTACAAATGCTGTAAAGACTCAAGGAATGAGTAAAACAAATGAGATACAAATATAGTTTTGAAAATTAATTATGAGGAAAATGCCAGTATTCTTGACGACTGAGCTAATTAACACTGGATGAAAAAAAAAGATGACAAGATGGAAAAATCTATGTCAGAGACACAGTGTAAGTACATTGCTTAGCTAAGCAAAACCACTCTTCAGTGGAACAGTAAACATTAGCATGCCTTCAAAGAACAATAATAAAACTTTTTGAAGCATAAGATTGTTCTCACTAATTAGAAGCACAGATGTAATTTGCTTCAGTCTTCTAATAATCTTTTCAAAGAGTCGTTTCTTCAGGTAACTGAAAGCATTAAAAATTCTGATAAGAGCACAAAAGGATTGCTGCCACACAGGTTCACTGTGGATATTCAATGGCTTCATTGAACTGAACTTGAACTGGGAACGTCTAGCAGAGAATGACTGAGTGTTCAGAATTAAATATATTCACCTTTCATTTAAATTCTGTGTAAATTTTTTCACCCCCTAAAAAAAGTACTTCAGCCTTTCCACTCTGCATCTCAATACTTATTGTGGAATATGCATCAATCTTTACCATCCTTTTCAGTTTCCATTTAGCCACTAGTGACATTCTTAAAACCAATTCTCTGCTGCCTAGACTGTAACACCCTGCATACACAAGGTGCTGGAGCTGAATCCTGCCAGGAGCTAATTAGTTACTTGAAACTCTTGTTCAAGTTAAAATTTCTGAGAGTTTCAGACCGTGCCAGGAGAAAAGCTTTCTTACTACAAGAGCATGATCCTTTAGTTTCAGAGCATGCTGAGAACAAAAGCCCCTACAAAACAATGAACAACCTGAAAGATTACACAGCAGTACAGACCTGGACATAAGCATTATGGGAGTGGTCACCAGAAAATGCAGAAAATTTGTCTCTTTCTCCCAATAAGTAAAACTTACTTGTATATTATATAGGAGCTTCAAAGAAGATTAGGAAGTCAGATCTGTACCTGATCATGGTGAAGATAGACAAATATAAAATACCCAGGATCAAAAAATTCACCCTTTAGCTTACTCAGGCCAGTCTTATAACATTCTTGAGGTTTATAACATTTCTCTGCATCCACATAAGGGATTTAAGTTTCCTACAACACTGGTGGGTAACCTGCCAAGCTACTAACTATTCCCTCTCTCTCTTCAGATTTTGTTTATTTTGAACTTTTGTCTTTTCTCAAAGGAAATGGAGTAAAAAAAAACACGTCTTGTCTTAACAGGGAACTTTGAACAGGAGCTTAATTCCAGATTATGATTCATAGTTCAAAAACCCAAAAGAAAGAAGCTATATATAATTTGAGAGATGCTTACTCATCTCTACCTCCTTTCACCAGGTAATTCCCAGCCTTTGCTCTGCACATCAGGGATAATTAGTTCAAATAGTGCCTTGCTGAGATAGTTTCTAAAAATTCTTTCCTCAGATATATAAATCTTATCAACTAATCTAGAGTTAACTGAAGGTTAGGCATGAATTATTGAAGTAACTAAATATGTTTGATGATCTGCCTTATAAATCACAAGCTCAAAAACCCTCTACAAAATCTCACCTAAGCCCACAAAAACAAAAAAGGACACCCTAGGGACTTGCCTGAGAAGAATTCACCATGCCATGAACACCTCTTGATGTTTTATTTCTCTAGTGCTCAGGGAAATTCATCTTTACTCCAAATTCTGCAGCTGTGTTAATGAACCTGGGTACATCAATTGTCTGCTTGGCCCTGTTTCTAACAGCACTGTAGTTGAAAGTATTTTCATTCTAAGGGAATCTTCAGTAAATGCTCTAGAAAACAACTCCTTTATCCCTTACAAATATGTAATGGTAGGGCATTATAACACTCTTCTTCTGTTCAGAAAGGAGACATTCACACTAGAAGGATATGTGGTGCAGTTCGACAGATAAGTCCATCACCTTGTTTAAATAGTTTATATTTCCTTGATTGCAAAAGGCCCAGAGGGTATAGCCCCTACAATAACACTGTGGTTTAGAGGTTCCTTGCAAGGCAGATAGAGTCTCGATTTCATTGCACTGCATGAGTTCAGTGTTCAGTAAGAAAAAAATGTAAACCAATTTTTATTTTGAAAATCTAACTTATTTAGCACATGCCAAACCAAGATAAATACTTTCAAATATGTTCTGCATATGTTTTGGGGTAAGAAAAGACATTTTAAGACAAGAAAAGTCAGCTTGCTTTTCAAAGCATAAATCAAATATGTAACAGAAAAGAGAAAGAAAACAGAAATTTTAAATTTTTAGAACACGAATTATACTAAAATCTGTATAGTGTGAAAAGAACATTTGCATGTTTCTTCAGTGCAGTGTCCAGGAGAGATTTACTAGGAGATGAAAGTAAATGTACTACATAATTCTAAAATTAACTCTTCCTCCTAATGACTGGGTCTCAGAGAAATGTACTAGCTGCTGAGGCTGGCAGACTTAAAACTCCATGCCTGCAGTTCAGAAATAATTTTTTGGAGGGAATAATTGAGAGTATGACAGTTTGTCTACAAATATGTCACTATGTGTTTACTTCACTGTGTGTCAATTGGATTAGTTCCTTATTCAGGGAGAAGAAGCTGAATCAGCCGTTGCAGATTGCCTGCTGCCTTGTCTGCCTCTGCAGCCTGGAAAGGATCCCTCCTGCTACCAAGGAAAGCAGGGAGTAAAAATCCAAATTCTGTGCCCTTGACTTGGTTATGGAAAAAAGCAGGTTAGTAATAAATTAAATGGGCTTCTATGGAGACGGCTGTTAGCTGTTTGCCTCAATTTACCCATTTTCTGCACAATAGTTTGTGTAGGTGTCAGAGGAATCTCAATAGTTCACCAATTACTGGAAAACTCTTTGAGTTAAATGTTTAGCTGAATGATGGCTGGATGTTTTTTAATTCTGCTTTTCCCTCTGCAAACAGCTGATGCCTGCATTAAGCTAAGATCAAATGAAAAATGTATTCAGCATTTCAGAGATACCCAGAAGCAAAATAGCAATATCAGGAGCTAAGCTTTCTTACGCTTCCTTTGTATATGTCAACTTATATTATCCTGGGCTATGTATCATCCTTCCCAGTGTACTTAATATTATAATGAAAGTGGATCATTAATATGGAAAGTCATGAGACTGTTTCTTTCATATGCAAAATAAATCACATGCAACCACACCTCTGATGTGAACTTTTGAACGTGGAAGCTGAAAAAATTGCTTTTTACACAGTCCTGAGAGTTTTGATATGGCCTACTACAGTTTTCTTTCTTTTCCCAACAGATGAAAAATATTCCTGTTCATGGTCAGAAATTACCACACTAACCTGTGATAGCTGAATCATGGAAGGTTCATCATATATGACCCTTTTCTAAAATGTTTGTTCTGATTTCTTTTCATATGAAGTTGCAGCACAGAAGTGGAAAACTCAATAGAAATATTCCCTGATATCCTAGGAGGGATAAATCTTACTGTGAAAAAAAATTGAATCTCTCTTACTGTTTCTTTGTCTTTAACTCTCTCTAAGGTACAAATCCTTTTATTTCTCTACCTGTGACTTAATTTTTGCCCATTTTATATTGCAATCACCATGTAATTGTGGTTCTTGTTTTTCCTTTTCTTGCTGCTTTTTTATTTGTTGGTTTGTTTGTTTNTAATTAATAAACCAAATATTAATTTTGTACTGAAGGTAACTGGCATTTTGACTTCTTTTTGCCAATCTCAGAATTTAGTAATTTAAACTATTGGTTTCCAGGAGAAATCAAGTTGTTTCTGTCCCTCCTGTATATCCCCTCTGTTTCATGTATTATCCCAAGGAAGGAAGGAAAGAAGGAAGGAAGGCCTGAAATAAATACTTAGTTTGGAATTTTTGTAAGTAACTTGTATGGTGAAAAATAGTACTCCATTATTTTGATACAACGAACATACATCATAAAAGTGACTTTTCTGCTGATTTCAAATACATAAAGAAAAATTGAATTACCAGAAATACTGGCATTTAAGTATTACCAGAGGAAAATAAAATAAATAAGATAAAANAATTTCTTTATATATTAATAGAACTAGAATGGGGGAGAAAAAACAAGCAAAGAACCCAAATAAAGGGACACAATTAAGTTCTGAGCACATCATGCAGACTCTGGGTACTGCTGCCTCCAAGAGGCTAATGCTTCTTTCTTAAAAGTCAGTTAGTGTTATTAGAGATGTCTGTGAAACAAAGAGTTATATTTTCATTTTTTATTATGGTTTTAGTTTGGGGGGTTTGTTTTCTTTGGGTTTTTGTATGTGGTTTTGTTTATTTGTCTGTTGCCATTTAAATTCTAAATACAATACTCAGATTATACTCCCAGGAAGAGCGGTTTTGTTCCTTATCCCAGATCTTTCACCTGAACTGTGTGGAGCAGCCAGGATAAGATTGCCTTCCTCTCAGCTATTTTGTGACAGTCTTTTTAGAAAAATGTTTCACTCCGGCATAGACTACAAACAAGAAAGGGAAGGGAAGGTGTGGGAA
>VZRX01014334.1:0-44638 GCA_013398075.1 Notiomystis cincta
GAGTTGTTTATCTAAAGCTGATTTTGATTTTCCTCTTTCAAATATCAGCAGGATGCTGAGCCTCGCCTCGTTATGCAAATAGAAGCAATTAGAGCTCACCCAGGCTCTGCCCACGTGATGGTTTATGGCACTCGCAGAAATCCTTCCTGCTGCATGAGAGGAATAACAACAGCTCCCCGAGCCTGCTCCAGCCCTGCCATGGCCAGGGACACGGGAGGGTGGGAGAGGGGAGCCCCGGAGCTGGGACAGCTCCTGCATCACCATCCCCAGACCTCCCAAAATTCTTCCTTTCCAAAGGGTCTCCCCATCTTCCATGGACCGACCCTGCCACCAGCAAGTCTCACCAGCTCCTGGGGTGTGAGAGGAGGAGGGATGGAGGGGGGAAAGCATCACTGGGGGCAGCTCCAAAGCCTTTCCCCCACCGAGTCACAAAGCCAGGCTCCAGCAGGGCTTTGCTTTGGCACTCGGGACCCAGTGGATGCCCTTTGCTGAACTCCAGCACAAAGAGGCAAAGCAAAACATCCTAAATCCCCTGCACTGGGTTAAAAAGCACAAAAAAGGCACCCCCACAGCAGCCCCAGTCCCACCTTGGCTGCAGCAGGAGGTGGTGGTGGCTCCATCCCCTTCCAGCCCTGCACCTCCCCAGGGCCACGCGCCGACCTGCAGGGACCAGACACGGGAGTGTAAATCAGGCTGGACTCCCATAAATCCATCATCTCCCTCCTGATTTACATCCAGGTAGCCAGGAGGATTTACTCCCAGTACCTGCCTTGAGTTTCCCACCCCCAGAGGAGCACAGGGAAAAGAAAAAAAAAGACAGGCTCTTTCAATATTGATCTTGCTCTTAAATCTCTCTTTTTTTTTTCCCCTTTCTTCTTTGGATACAAATGGAGATTGATGAGGCCAGGCCGGCAGCTCTTCACCTTTGAGGGTCATTTCTCTGTGCTCCCAGGGGGGAGGAGAGGGCAGTGGGATCCCACAAGCCCACAGAGGCCATCACCCCCTCCTCCATGGCGAGGAGAGAGCTCCCAGCACCTGAGGAGCTCGCTGCAGTGTGGGACAAGGGACATCTTCGTGGATGGAGCAGGATGAAAGGCACCACCACGGACCATTTCCCAGTGATGTGGCATCAAAGCCAGCAAGCATCCCACAGGAAGTCTCCAGCTCCATCCCTGCATCCCTTTCCAGGGGTCCTAGGTTGGGAGAACAGCAGGGAACCCTTTCCACCTCCCCAAACCGAGCACACCTCATTTCACAGAGGGAGGCAGAGCGGGAGAGCCACGGAGAGATGGAGTTGTGCAGCCACCCTGAAGGGCAGCCAAAGCTTTGGGAATGACCCAGGCACCCAGCAGAGGCAGCAGGAGCAGGCAGGGAGCTGGGAAAGGGCTGAGTCAGCACCCGGAGAGTCGCCCCCAGCCAGGCCATTCGTCAGGCAAAGCTTGGGAAGGAGCTTTCCTTCCATAGCAGGGCCGGGCAAATAATTCATAGCAGATAAATAATTCACGGTGAGTTTAGCCGTGCTCTGGCAGTGGGTTGCCTGCGAGCTGTTAGCAATTACCCCGTGTTTATTTGCCATCCTGAATTTTTGGGTGGATTATTCAGACAAGCCGTTGCTGGGCTGAGGAAAAGCCCGGGGAAAGGACAGGGAAAATCACCTCGGTCGGGAGGAGTCCGCGGTGTTGCTGCGGTAATTTGGCATCAGCGGTGCCGGGAGCACGGAGCGCGGCAGCCCCGCAGGAGGGCGGTGGGTGGGGAGAGGCACCGAGTCCTCGGCCCCCACCGCTCCCTTCCCAGCCAGAGCCCCTCACGTCCCTGAGCCTCCTGCGCCTGCCAGCGAACTCCTCTGCTCGAGGAAGAGGGGATGGAGGAGACAGAGTAAAGTCAGGTTTCTGTGCAGATGAGCATCTCCCGAATTGTTTTAATGAGGCGTCTCCCTGGCTCTCCCAGCTGCAGGGATGCTCGGTGGCTCCTCCACAGCCACACAAGCCCAGCGGTGGGGACACCCACACGTGTCTCAGCTCACCTGGAGCCATCTGCCAAGGGCTTGGCCTCCACTGCCTGCACTGAAGGCACACAGAGATGGGCTTTGGGGCAAAAAACATCTAAATATTCAATTCAAGCACAAAGAAATTTTCTTAAAGGACAAAGCAATGCTTCCAGGAGGAAATAAGAGCAGCAGAGTTGCAGGGACACAGGGAATGTCACAGAGGGGCTTCTCAGGCTCCAGACACTGGACCTGCTCCTGCTCCAAGGGAGGTTGGGCTCTTCCCTTGCCTGGAGAAGAAGATCCCCTGCAGCAGTGAGAGCTGCAGCCTCTGGCCCTTGCCCAGGCTGCTCCATCTGCTCTTCACTCCCAGGAGATGAAATTGCTGGAGGAGAAGACTCAAGGCCAGGGCAGGGCTTGGAGCAACCTGGGGGTTTGAAAGAGGTGATCTTTGAGGTCCCTTCCAACCCAACCATCTGGGATTCTCAGAAGACTCAGAGCACACAGGGCAGCCTGACAGCTTCCCAAAGGCACAGAGATCCCAGCAGCCAGGCTGGAGTCACCTCTCTGCCACCAAGGAACCACTGGAACTGACAGGACCCTGAACCTCCCCAGAGAAGCTTGGCAGGTGATTCCTGGAAATATCCAGATGGACTGAAGAGTCTAATAACAGTGATAAAATCAGAGACAATCTCACAGGTGGATATTTTTAAGCCCATCTTGTGATTTGAAGGGTTTAACTCACATTTACTCCTCAGGGCTGGCGGTGAGGGTCCAGCAGCGTGGCCAAGTGTCCTTGTCCCTTCCCGTGGTGGGAAGCAGCATTGGCAGAGCTGGCAGCCACTCTCCTACCTTCCCAGGGCCACTGCAGGTCTGGACAGAGCCCAGGGCCATAGCAGAGCCCTGTCCCCTGTCCTTTGGAGGGGATGTGTCCCTGTGCCACGCTCCCCACCCGCGGCACAAAGCGTCACCCCCAGCCCGGAGCTTTGGCAAGCTCCCCTCCCCACCAACTGAGGCTTTGCAAGGCTCCTGGGTTTACAAACCTGCCTCTCCACGAGCCAACTGCTACAGGCTCCAGATCAATGGAACAGGTAAAAAAAGAAGAAAAGCGAAGTAAATTTGCGTGGCTGTTCCCTGACGGATGTTGGATTCCACAAAAGGAACACGTCTCCCCTGGCTGGGCTGAGATCCTCAGCAACAACAACTGCTCTGCTCTCTCTTGAATTGCCAGTCATGCATTTAAAATTAGTTTTGAGAAGAGAAAGGAGAAAAGTGATCACCTCGGGAGATGCTGCTCGGAGGCGCAGTCCCAGGGGAAGGAGGAGGTTCCAGACCCACACCAGCTGCTCTCCAACCTGACAGAGCCCACCCAAAGCAGGATGAACCCCACAGATTTCCCACTGCCTGGAAGAGACTCCTCCTGGGTGTCAGCCACTGCCTTCCTCCAGATGCTCCTCACCCTCACCTGGTCCCTGCCAGCCCCAGGATGCTGGAGAGGTCCTCAGCATGCAGCCATTTCCACCTCAGCTGGGACAGCCTGGGCAGTCTTGGTGAGTTAATCCACGATATTTCACCCAGATTTGATGGGGGAGTGATTTATAACACGCTGCAGACTGGCAGGGGGGCAGCCAGAGTCCCTGGCAAGGAGGGAGACCCTGCAGAGGTTTGGGAACAGGGAACAACCCCAGGGCTCAGAAGTCCAGGAGAGCTTCCTGCTCCCTCCCAAGGCTGCCTAGGTTGCCTTCACTGTGCTGGGTGGGAAGACTGGAGGCAGAAAAAGCCACTGAGCACTGGGAAGGAGAGCCAGCAGCCAGGACTGGTGGTGGGGACACTGGGGACTCCCTGAGCAGCTCACACCAAGCCTCTCCCCAGGTACCAGTGGCTCTCCAGTCCTTGCTTGGTTTCTGTCCACTGCCTTGGCTGTGTCCCCTTTCCCAGGGTTGGGGACAAGACCCAGAAAGGAACCTCAGCATCCACCCCAGCACTGAGCCAGGGCAGCCCAGCTCAGGCCCTTGCCAGGGCTGGGGTCCCCATGAAGACCCCCCTGAGGTGGAGGCTCCTCCTGATGCCAGAGGGCCCCCTGAAGGCAGCTGGGCTGGGCTGCTGGGAGCTGCAGCCAGGCACTGGCACATAAATACCCCATCCTGAGGCTGTGGAGGATCAGGGAGCAGCCCATGGGCACGAGGAGACCTGCCCTGCCCCATCCCATCCCATCCCACCCCACAGGAGCTGGCTCACCAGGAATTCCCCACAGCAGTGCTTCACCAGTGAGAAATAAGGGAGGAATGTGGTGGCTCTGGCCCCAGGATCTGCCAGGTTTCTGTCAGAGAAGCAAAATGAGGACTCTGGAGATGCTGATGCCCTCAGCCCTGGCAAGGCTTCCCCCTGTGCCACTGCCAGCCTGGGGGGGACAAGGAGGGTGCCCAGAGCTCCCGTCCCTGCACGGCCCCAAGGGGAGGGTGGGGCACAGGAGGCACCCAAGCCCCCCAGGGTGGGGGAGAGGTACAGACAGCAAACAGAGCTTCCATACAAAGCACAGATAGATCCATCCCAGCTGATGTGAGAGGGTAGGGAAGGGAGGAGGGGAGAGCAGCAGCTGGGATTTCAGAGAACAATGTGGGGAGAAAGAAGAAAGAGAGAGGAAGATGAGTGTGGTTGGGTTGCCCGTGGTTGTCAGCCCTTTTCGGGGGGAGGGCAGCAGGAAAGTCAGTGATCAGCCAGATCTGAAACCAGACAAAACTATTTCCACATGACAATAAAACCCTGAGTGTGGAGGGTTTGCAGGGCTCTGGGGCCCCCATGCTGCCTCTAAAACAAACCAGAGGAGCTGGGAAGCTCACCCAGGCAGGGGCTGGGAGTGGAAGGGAGGGCAGTGATGGCACCTGACCTTTCCTTCCTCATCATCCTCCCCCTCCTTGCCCACTGCAGCTCATCCCTCCTGGCATTGTCCCTATCAAAGGCACACATGGAAAACAACTGGGCAGTGCAGGCATTGCTTAGTGGGGCTGCTCCTGGGTCTCCCACGGGGGTCACTTGTGAGCTGGGTGGGGTTGGGGATTGAGGGGCTGGGAGCTCCCTGCTGCCAGCAGAGCCCGACGGTCCCAGCCCTCCCCATGCTGGGGTGGGGACACTCCCCAGGGCACAGCTGGAGGAGACCTTGCTGCCACCTGTGTCCCACCTGTGTCCCACCTCGTGCTGAGCTCGGCTCAGCCTCTGCCCGGCCCTGGCCGGGTCCCGCAGCCCTCACTCGCCGGGCAGGAGGCAGGACCCGGCCGGAGAGGGAAGCAGCCGCGATCCATCAGCCCGGAGAAAGCTGTAAATCTGCAGCAGCAGGAACCAGAGCCCCTTATCGGCACAGGCCACGTCCCTCCCCAGCCCAGCTCAGCCCGCGTGCGCTTCCCGGGCGGAGGAGGAGGAGGAGGAGGAGGATGCAGAGGAGGAGGAGGAGGATGCAGAGGAGGAGGAGGATGCAGAGGAGGAGGAGGAGGAGTTCCCTGAACCGCCGCGGCTCCCGCTGCCTTATCGGGCTCCTGCCCAGCTCTGCCCCCAGCGCTCGCTGCCAGCTCGGGGGAATCATCACCTCCTCCAGTTCCTGCCCCTCAGCCTGGAGGAATCCTCTCCATCCTTCCCCTTCAGCTCAACAAGCACAAGGGTGGGACAACTGCGATTTTTCCTCTTTGTTGGAAGAGTTTAAGAAGCTTTGGGCACCTCGATGTTCTCTGGGGAATACAGGGGACAGAAGCAAAGGCAGTGCTCCCATCCCCTCTGGGCATGGGAGAGGAGGCTGTTGAGGGACACATCGCACCAAGGAAGGTCCTTGGGCACTTTGGGCACGTTTGGAAGCTGAGGGATTCTCCAGGGAGCCTGGAAGTCACTGCCACACAGCTCCCAGAAAGGCTGCACCCTCATTATGTTAATTAACAGTGGAGGAGGAAATCAAGCACAGGTCTGTGCCCCATCATCCCATTCCACCAAGGCAAATCCATCGGGCTCCACAGCCTTCTCCAAGGGAAAGGGTGACCAGAGTGACTCTCAGAGGGTGGAGATTCGAGGTCAGAGCAGGGAGATTCTGGCACAGCCCTGCATGAGAAAAGCAGGTGAGAAACACCAAACCAGAGCAGGACCCCGTGGCAAGGTCACCAACAGTGACAGGAGGTGACAGTCCCAGCAGAACCCTGCTACAAAGGAGGGACTCTCCTGATGGGAACAACTGGGCAGAGTCAGAGCCTGATTGCACTGGGCTGCTCACACATTTGCTGAGCAGCTGAGCTGTGCTCCTGCAGGCAGGGCAGGGGTAGAGTTATGCTGGAAATGGGAATATTCCTCAAAATCAGCCTCAGTGAGTCACCCTCCCCATGGCAAATGAGCCCACAAGGCAAAAATTGGTAATGAGAGGTTTGGAGTTTGGAGGTAGCACTGAAAAGCTGATCCAAGGTGCAGAGAAATGTTACCCTGAGTTTTAAAAGGATAAATCCTGGTGCAAACATCAGAGCTCCTGCAGGAGGCTGAGGAAAGTCCTCTGCACTGAGATTCTCTCCTGTTCTGTTCCCATCCAGACGAGCTCAGTGATGTGCTGCATCCAACACCATGAGCCAAGGAGGAGCCAGGAGGCTGCAGACACCAAACCCTCACCACTCCTGGGAGTATCACTGAGAGGAACAGGGCTGGGGGAGCTCAGCCAGCTGCACCCAGCCACGAGCTTCCGAGGAGAAAGCCCCAATCCCAGAGGGAGCTCAGGAAGCCACCCAGCTCCGTGCACACTGTGACAGGACCTGCTGCACCCCGAGGCTTTGCTGAGCACGGCCACTGCCCCCCTGAGGGAATGCAAACCACAGCAGGGTTTTATGATGGCATTAAACTCAAAGTTCCCAGCACCTCTGGGAGTGCAGGACCTGCTCAGAAGGGTTATTTCAGCCTGAAGGGCAGATTTACCACAAACAAATCCAAATGGAGAAGCAGCTGTGGGGTTTTTGCACCTTCTGCCAAGAAATGTTGGGGCCTCCACCATAAGGGGGGCACAACTTGTTCCTTCCTCTCTCCTTTCTCTTTCTTAGTAAATTAAAAATAATGGTAGTAAATGCCTCTTGGCTTTCTCCTCTCCCACCAGAGCAGATTCAATTAGCAGCTTCCCTGAGTGGCAGAGGTGTGATTTACTCCCAGAATGGGATGTATTAAGATGCAGGGCAGCAGGAAGTTTCCATCTGCCCCCCAACCAAATTCCCCAACCATTCCCACACTGAGGATCAGATAAGCTTTCCTGCTTCCCTTCCTCATTAATGGGGTTGGGAGGTGCAGTCTGTGGTTTTGTTAAAGAAGCCTTGAGGACACTTTCACCTGGGAGAGCTCACACGAAATTCCTTTCTTCACCATCCATGGGATGCTCTCTACATCCAGGCATCCCCCAAAACCACGTCAGGACCCACCAGCCAGGCACAAGATGCTTCATACCCTGAGCTGGCAGCTGCTGCTGACACCAAAAGCACCACAAAATATCCCAGGCCCAAAGGGAATTTCCCTGATAGAGGTGAGCAGGTCCCATATGGCAACAGCACCAAGCCCCATACAGGGGTTCAGCCCCCTCAGAGGACCCAAACCCAAGCTGTTCCCTTTCCTGGTGCCCAGGGGTGGTTTCCACACCACATCCCAGAGCTGAGTGCCCAGTGTGGCACTCCTGCTGCATCCAGGCAGGAGAGAATGCTGCTCCACCTCCGTGCTCCACACCACTCACACCAAGCCCTCTGCATCCCACAGTTCCCATTTGATTCCCCTTTAAAGGGGCTGTAATGCAGCATGTATTTATACTTCAAAACAGCTTGTTTGTGTAATTGCCAAAAAAATGTTAAAAAAAAAAAAAGAAAGACACAAAACAGCCCTGCTACAATGACTAATTAGCTCGCTCCTGCCTCGTCCCCTGTAAACAAATGTATTTGTAACCAATTTGCAAGCACTTTGCATAAGGGGCCCAGAACACTCGTGCCTGTTTGATGCATTTTGACATTAATTTGATAATAGCAGCTTAACAAGGAATCCAGGCTCCCCAGCTATAAATATGCTGCTTTTCCACTTCCTTTTATCTGCACAGTGAAATAATGTTTTTCCCCCTGCTGCAATAACCACCATCCAACCCTTTCATGAATGCCCTTTATGTCCTTTAGCATTTTCAAGGCTGCTTTGCTTTTTTTTTTTTTTTTTCCTCCTGCTGGAGAAAGTAAAAGGGTTTTATTAGTTGTATTTTTAATTCCTGTTCATTGGGGGAGAAGGAGAAGAGAGGACAGTGATGGTGCTCTGATAATGCAGCTTCCAGGAGACAGGGAGGAGAGACTTGTTTGTTCAGAAATGCTGCTCCATCCATTTGTGTTTCCTAGGAAAAAGAAAGCTCATCCTTTTCCTTCTCTTCTCCACTCACCATAGATCTCTCTCACCATGCAAGCCTTCACCACCACACCAAAATCCAAATTCAAGCACAGTGAAACGGGAATGGGACCCCAGAGTCCACTCTGATGGCAACCAAAAAGCACAGGAAGGGCTGGCTCACAGGGACTGAGCCAGGGCTATGGCTCATCCATGCCCTGACACCATTTCTCCTCTCCTTCTGCTCCTTCCCAAGACTTTCCACTCTCCCCATGGTCAGAACCTCGCCCACACCCCAGTTCTCCCTCGTGCAGGGCAGGAATCCTCCACCTCTGCCTCGTGTGCCAGCCCCAGGGAGAGGCCAGCTCTGGAGCTGGGAAGCATCAAGGCCAAAATGAGCACCTTGGAAATTGTCAGCTGCATCCTGTGGCCTCAGACATCCTTCAGCCTCTGGAAGCTGAAGGAATTTGGCCTCTTCTCCTCTGCCTCCACCTCGAGCCAGCAATGCACAAACTGCTCCCAGATTGACCCAGGGGGTGAAGTTGCACTTGGAGCACAGACCCAGAGGACCTCTCCTCCTGCCATCCCATTCCTGGAGACCTCCCAGAGAATGTCCCAGCAGGTGGAAGAACTTTTGCCCCCTCTCCCTGACATCACTGCTCCATGAGCCACATCCTGGCTGTGCAGGTGAAACACACCCAGACACCCAAGCACAAAATCTCCCCCTGTGCCAAGCTGAGCTCTGCACCCTCAGCATTCCCACACCTCCACTCCAGTTCTCCTTCCTGGAAACTCAGTCAGGTCCCCCCTTGCCAAGAGATAAGCTGGCAGAGGACATGAGATCAGAACCACAAGGGAAGAGGGATGCTCTGCACAGGCTGTCCCCAGGTTTCCTGCCACTGGGGTTTCATACTGACCACAGCTCCTCCAGCCATTTCCCAAATCCTCCCCTGGCACCACGAATTCCAAAACCTCACAGCAAGTCCCAGAAATAAGATGGAGGCTTAGCAGAGTCCAAAAGCACATTCCTTCCTCAGCCTCCTCCCTCCTTATCTCCTTCCTCCCTCCCCTCAAAGCACATTTAGATAAATGTTATTGGAACAATAAAACCCATAACTTAAACACAAGCACAGGAGGGATGGAAGGAGGGTGTCCACTCTGTGCCTGGGTGAGCAGACCTGCCAGAAGAGAAAAACAACAGAGGAGAGCCCGTGATCCCCTCTGGAATAAAACCTTGGGTCACTGCAGGCAGAGATCCCAGCACAGAGGCTCTCCCACAGTCCCACCACAAGTTCTGCACTCACCTTTTGAAAACTGATCACACCCCAGTTCTGAGGCTCTTCTCTACCTCACCTACCTGGGTGAGTTGACTTAAGCACAAGAGGCACCGTTTTCCACCAAGCTGCTGCTCCTGGGTGCTTATTTTGTGGATTTTCTTGACCCAAAGAAGGTGCTGAAGCCTGGCTCCCCTGTGTACCACTACCCTGGGACAGCAACACAGAGACAGCTCAACAGGACACACATTTTCTTGAGCACTGATGACACAGACGAGCCCAGGGGCTGTGTGGCCCCAGCACATCCATCCCAGTCCCCTCCAACCCCTCAGTGTGGGTGGCAATGCCCTTTCAGCCACTGCAGAGCCCCAGGATCCAGGGACCAGAGGTGGCTGCCAGGGCAGGTGAGTGCCTGAGGAGTTTCCTTCACCATGAGCAGCCCATGCTGCCCATTCCCACCATCCCAGCTTCCCCCCTGCAGCCCCAGCCAGCCCAGCCATGGTGCCATCGATGGGATTTTGGCCATCCCAGTTCATACTTCACCAGGCACTTGATTTTAGCCCTTGGCTCCACGCAAAGCAGCAGTGCAGGTCCTGTCTGCTGTCCAGGGGCTGGAGCCAGCAGAGGTGTGGGGGGTGGCCTGGGGCTGCTCAGAGAAATGGACCTTCCTCAGCCACTGAGAGTCACTTCCCAGGGATAATGGTTACAGAATCCCAGAACAGTTCAGGTTGGAAGGGACCTCACAGCTCATCTCATTCCAACCCTGCTGCCATGGGCAGGGAACCTTCCACTGGGCCAGGCTGCTCCAGTCCCCATCCAACCTGGCACTGAATGTTCTGTCCCACGTCTGCACTTGGATGCTCAGAGATCCGAGGAGGAGAAGCATTTCCTGAACACAAAGCAGTTCCCTCATTAGCTGAGCCCACAGCCACAAACACCACAGAGCAGCATCCCCAAACCCCAGAGACCCAGGAGAACGGGGCTGTAACCCCAAAAGTGCTGATGCCAGCACTCCCAGTGACACCCCACAGCTCCCAGTGCAGGCTGGGGCTGCAGCCAGGCACAGCCCTGCCCGCACACACCTCACCTGGCAATGCCAAAGTGGGTCTCCTGCGAGGGTGGCTCCACATGGACAGGCAAAGAGGAAGCAGGAGGCAAGAAGACAGAGCTGGTTCCAAATGTTCCACTCTTTATTTGAAGGGTTACATGCCACCAGCACACAGGAAAGTTGCACATTCAGAACTGGACTCACGACGAGGACAAAGGGCCAGCTGCAAACACGAGTGCCAGAGAGGAGCACACAGGGGAGCCCCAGCCCGGGAGCCTGCAGGGATGTGTGACCAGGCTGTCACCCCGATGGCACTTGGGGTGTCAGAGAAGAACCCCCAGTTTGAGGGCCACCTCCCTGGCCATCTCCAGGGCTGTGAGCTGGGTCTTCTCTCCCAACGCGGCTCCGTTCCCTTTCGATGAGCTAAACAAGCGTTTTTGGTACCACCTCTACCAGAACTGAGGCTGTTTGGAGACCAAGTGCCCATTTGATGCTTTCCTGAATCCCCCTTTCTAGCAAGGCCAGCAGTTTTTACAAGGAGAAACAATTTCCACCCGCTGTTTAGAGGGAGAGACGACAGAAATAGGGACTCTTACACTGACATTTTATTTTCAAAGAAAGTTTTGATAGAAAAACATTTTCCCCAGCAGCCTTGGGCAGGGAGTTGCAGCTTCCACTTCAAAGGACAAACTTCAAAAACAAATCCAGTGTCCTAATGGTTTTGTGCTACATTACTTAATTGTCATACAGCTAATTAGCAATGCCTGATTTCACATTCTCTGTACATAGATGAAGTTCACAAAAGAAGGGGCTACTTAAAAGAATAAATAAAACAAGGCACCAGGCAGCCAGGCTCCGACAACATTAACATAAAACGTTACACTTTACCATTTAAAAAACTGAACTAAAACCCCCATCATGATTAAACCTATATTGATCTGCCTTCCTTCAGATCTCAGAGCTTTGGATCTCTGCAAGGAAGGGGGGAGAACACAACATGGCAAGCGGGGGCTTAGCCTGTGCCTCTGTGTATGTATTTCAGCAGCGTGCAGCAGAGATCTTTAAAATTCTAATTATTTCCCTATCACCAAGTAAGATGGGGATCAATAGATGGTACAGAGTGACCCCTTTCCTCGAGTGTCAGGGGGAAATTAAAAAAAAAGAAAGGGGAGGGTGAACCAAGAGCGTCAGAGGTCAATGCCACAAAACAATAGATATTGATGTCTCCATTCATTTCAAACAGCGGAAAGGTCAATGCCTCCCTTGCTTCATGTTTTATGGCTGAAATCCTGCTGCTAACAGCAACAATGTTAGTAGTCAGACCTCATCCATCCTTTTTTATTATTATGATTATTTCTAACCAGGTTAGCCATTTTGAAAATTTGACGAAAGCTGGGAGCAGCAGTGGGGGGCTGGGTAGGAGGAGAAGAGGAGAAGCTGCCCTGGAAATTAATGGAAGAGATGGTTTCTATTAGTTTTCAAGTCTGCCTGTCCCCCTACCTGTGCCCCAGTTTGTCCCTCACTGCCCCCTAAAAAATGAAAAGGGCCTGAGGCAACATCCCTTCCCTATTAATCATTATTCCCTGTACAACATCCCAATTGGTTTCTATGGAAATGATTCTCCTGCTGGAGTACCCCGGCTGCCTGTGCATCTCAAAGAGGCAGGAGAGCTGCAGTGGAAGGAGACTGGGCTCTGCAGCTCCCAGCACAGCTCCTGCACTGCTCTCCCTGCTTTGGCTGGACACTGCTGGCACCAGCCAAGGGGGAATTGCATCTCCCTCACTCAGGTCAAACAACCCTCCTGCACTGGTTCACCTGTGGGAAAATCCCAAATTTCTACGCCCTATCCTAAGAAAGGAAAGCACCCAGCACCTCCCATGGATGGTCCCAGACACCTGTCCATCATCCCAGGAGTGTCACAGCTCTGAACATCAACGTGAGGGGATGGGCCCTGCTCTGCTCCCTGGGATCCCACAGGGCAGAGGAGGAGGCAGTGATGGGAATCTGAGTGAGTGGGGTTGTGGCTCTGCTGCTCCCAGCCCACACCAGCCCCAGCTCTGCCCTCTGCTCCCCAGGGAGCAACACCTCACCTGCAGGGGAGCATTCAGCACCAGGGAGCCTCCTCCCCTCCCACAGGTGAGGAAGAGGGCCAAGCCTCACAAGCTTCCAGAGTGAGATCCCCGACTCCATCCTGCCCTGCCTCCTCTCACTCCCATCTTCTCCTCCTCCCTGACAGAGCAGTGACTGCAGTCAGAGCTCTCCTGAAGGGAGAGACACAGCCCCTTCTCCAAACAGAGCAGTGGATTCACTGCCTTTTCCTAAAGAGACCATGAAATCAGCTTTGCAAACAGCTGAGGAAGCAATCTAACCCACACTCTTGAGAAACCCACAGGAATGCAGATGGCTCAGCCCCTCCAAATTCCCCACACCAGTGTCACCCCAGACCCTCCCAGCCTGAAGGAACCAAATGCCACTTTGCCAAACAAGACTTTGGACATGAGCAGAGCAGTGAACATCGAGTTTTACACAAGAACAGCACCTGTCCCAGAATCTCCTTCTCCCACAGAACCACAGACACCTTGGGGTTGGTCAAAGCAGAGATTTCTGCTGCAGTTCCCAAAGACTGGAGGTCTGCTTTGGAAGACCAGCAGGGACTGGGATCCTGCAGAGACACTCCCTGCACGAAGGGCACCTTCTGGAATCGAATTCATTTGTTTTAGAGTACAGACAGCAGCATCAGCAGGCTCAGAGATCACCTCTTCAGATGCTCACAGAGAGCAGGAGGGAGATTGCTGGAGAGATGGGGACAGAGAAAAGGAGGGGGGATTTCATATTAAATAAGACCCAGGAGCAGAACACCCCTGTCTCTGCTGCCCTCTCCTCCTCTACAGCTGCCTGCTGGAGCCTGAGAGCTGAGTGGGCTCCGAGTCCCATGCACTGCTCACTCAGAACATATGGAGCTGTGTTTAATAGCCCAGCTCTGCCAATTGGGGACTATTAGGGTGGGTTCTTTTCCCAGTGTAAATGTTGCAGAATATAAATTGTAATTAACACCGATGCCAAAATAGCACTTAGAGAAAATAAGCACATTATTAACATCTGGTGAATCCTGCCTGGAGTGCAAAAGCAGCGGAAATTCTCACTCACCATAAGAGGATTTGTAGTAGAGATACCAAGCACTGGCCCGGAGTAGAGGAGCAGGGGCTGGAAGGAGATTTTAGCTCTTTATCACTACTTGGGGTGCTACCTTTATCACCTGTGGGTGACCTTTCCTAGCCCAGGTTTTAACTGGTAGCATCATCAGGGCTTGTGACCCACTTGCATGAATACAGATACCCAAACATCACATCCCTGGCAACAAAATAACACCACAAAACTGCTGCTCCCCTCCAGCAGGACACGAGGCAGGTGGATATGGATGTGCCAAGCCAAGTGTACAGCATGGTCCATCAGGTGCTGCAACCCCAGGAGCAAAGGTTTAACACCAGAATCAAGCAGCAGCAGGTTTCTGCACACCACTGGCCCCCAGTCCAGGTTTTCCAGAGGAACAGGAAGAGGTGAGTTGGCAGCACTGCCAAGCTCTTGCTGATGCCACAGCGTGTTTATGGAGGGGAAATCCCTGCTGAGGATGGGAACAGCCTCACTCATACCAATCGTCAGGATTCCTTCACAGGACTGAACAGGTCCCCTAAGGCAGCAGAGAGCTGCCTCCACACCCTCCACTTTCCCTCTGCCCTGCCCTGAGGCCAGAGGCACATGCAGGACAAAAGCACTTTGCCAATGCTTCAAACAAGGAGGAGGAAGCAGCTTTGCAAACACCCTCTGCCCAATCCTCACTAGTTATCCTAGGAAATAAACACAAAAACCAGGCAGAGCTGAAGGGGCCTGAACTGGACAGAGCAGCAGCTCATGTTCCTGTCAGAAAGCACACTGAATGTGCTGCAGTGAGGGAGGAGGAGAGAAGAAAGCTGTGGGAGAGGCAGAGAGGGGTTCAAACAGGTGAGTAAAATGACAAGAGGTAGAAAGAATGACCTCCTTGGGGAGAGTGGGAGGGAAAACAGTGGCAGGAGCAGGGCACCAGCTCCTCACACTCACCTGCACGGAGCCAAAGCTGAGGCAGAGCCTCCAACGCTTGGGGAGTGCTCAGAGCTCAGGGGCAGCATTCCCAGAGGAGCAGGAGCTGGGCTCACCATCCTGCTGCCAGCTGCACTCCAGAGGCTGTGCTGGCTCTCTGAGAGCAGAAGGAAAGGCAGCAAACCACTGGGGTTGGCCTCAGCAAGGCACAGCCCTGTGCCAGCAGAGCCTGACACTTACCTGCTCTTTACTGCAACCTCTCTGAGCACAAGGGCTGTCACAGCCTGGCTCAAGATTTACACCTGTGGGACAGAATTCCAGGCAGGCTCACACGTGGCTGAGGGGAAAGTAAGGACAGCAAGTCCTCCAAAGCTGGGAGATGCATCTTGTTCTCAAATCTATCCCTTCAGACCAGGCTTCCCATGAAGACTGAGGGCAGGAGAGCATTTGGGAGATGGCATCTTGAGTAGAAAATGCTGACAAGGAGATGGGCACATCATCTTTGGACGACTCTGGGCCTCCCCAGAAAAGCAGAGCTCAACACATTCAGGATTTGGGTGAAGTTAGACAGCTCTGGTCAGCAGCTGCTCTGCAGAAGACAGACCTGGTATGCTACCAAGGAAAATTCTGCCACCCAGACATGTAGCTCCAGGAATTTGTGACTTGGCTTTTGGTACAGCTGTCTGATGCTTTTAAAAGTGCTCAGTAAATAAGGCAATATGAAAGTGATCCAGACCACTACTGATGCCTGAGGAAGTTCTGTGGAGCAGAGAAGCTGACTGAAATCACACTGTGAAAATACTTCATAACATCTCTAAAATTAGCATGAGCTCAAGGCATGGGATATAAGGACAGAACTGGAACACTACATTCCCATCTACACTGCAAGACAAACTGCATATAAATCAGATCTGAGCCTCAACTTATTCACTGTAGGCACCATCTACCCTAGGACAAGGATTTCCAAAACAGCTGAGAACTTCTTCCACCAGACCTATGGAAACAGCATCAGCAGGAACACACCATGGTCAAGGTGTTAATGACCTTAATTTGTTATTAAAAAATAAATAAATAAAGAGTCCTTGTGGTATTTCTCCATCAAAAAAAAAACAAAAACAACCCTTTAAATATCTGTGACTGCACATGTGTGACTACAAATGCCTATTTGTAACACAGAAAAGATGTGATGCACTTCAACTGAGCAACACATTTTTGTGCCTCTGAGCTGGCCTAGGCTTTCTACTTTGCCAAAAACAGACCGAAGCAAAGAATGATTTCCACCAATACCACAAAGCACACTGCCAACGTACACAGGGGCCCTTGGGACAGACACCAGGGGACACAGGGGAAAGAGCATCATTAAGTCAGTTTCTCTTACCTTTCACTTCAGTAAAATAACAAAACGATTCATATTAACCACAAGGAAATACTCATCAGATTCCACAAGCCTTTGAGACAGGATTTTCAGATGCAAGCAATATCCAATAGATGTTTCCCCATTGCAAAGAACCAGCTTTTTCTTTTTTTATTTTGCAATTGCACCTCGTTAAAGTGATTGTACAGCATCCAGTGAGGCAGCCAGGAGCCAGGATGGGCAATCCAGGCCATCGAGAAGGGTTCACGCTGACTTGTCCTTTCCATGCTGTGACAGTCACCACCACAAATTGGGAGGTTCCTCAGCCACTCTGCTTTTAAACAAGGTAATTTCATCCAAGTGCCGCATGGGGACATCTCTGATGACCTCTGTCAAGTCCTCGTGGAGCAGAGGGAAAATGACGACATTTAAGGCAGGGCGTTCTGCCTGGAAACTAAATCAGACACAGGTTATTAGCCAAGGAAAAATACCAATTCTCCAGTGCAGGGGAAGGGGATGGCCTGGGGATCGATCATGCAGGATGGGGGCAAGGAAGGGTTGTTCAGAGGAGGTAGGAGGGGCAGCTGCAACTCCAGATCTCCCACTCTTCCCCCTCTGTGTCAGCAGGGAGTTCAGGCTGGGTTTGCACCCCTTTGCAGTGAGTCTGCTAAGCTGGCACAAGCCCAAATTGCACCTAAAATCGGGAGGGAGGAAGAAGTTTAAAAAAAAATTAACGAAAAATAAATCAAGATGTGTAGGTATTCTTAGAGAATCAGAGGTCCCAAGAGCTCTGCCCAAGCTGGGCAAGGTGCTCAGCGACAACAATTTAAACCACCTGCAAACCAGAGGCAAGTTGCAGAGCCATTAGGAAAATCAGGCCAGAGCAGTGTCAGGCATTCCCTCGGGGCTGAGCCTGGGATTATCACTTCAGGCTGGGTTGTTCTGCATGCAGAGTCTACACTCTGCAATTAGAGCATAGGCAAGTTTAGAAAGCTCAGATGTGCAGATAAGCATTTAAGTGTGCTCACACTCACACACTGCAGCCTTCATTTTAATCCAGGCTGCAGAGCAAAGGAAGAGACTTGCAAAAGTTAAAGCCATTAAACAATGTAGAAAGAACCGTACAGAAAAAGCCCAAGTGCCCAGCAGCAAAGTACTCTAAAGGACAGCAACCTGTGAGGAAGAGAAATTAGTATTACTCAGTGCAATGTAACAAGAGTTCAGTCTTTTAAAACTGGAGGAGGTGGGGGTAAAACTGTACCATAATCACCCTTAAGAGTTACACCTTAAGATGAAAAAGGTCTGTGACTCTTAGTCCTGTGCCACCAAGATGTTCCCTCTGAAGGGTGTGACAAGGACCAGTTCATTTTCACTCACAAGGAGGCAGAGTCACACTGGCAGCACCAGTCCCTGGAGGCTGAACCAAGCTGTGTTGGGTCCAAAGAGAAGCTCACTGCTCAACAAACTTAGACAGGTGTGTGCCTGGAAGATTCCCAGCTCATCTCTAGCTCTGAAATGGCCAGATTTCTGTCAAACAGAGAGGGAATGGTTGGAGATCCAGCTGCTGGAAACAGACATGAAAATCCCAGGTAGCAACACAACCAGCTGAAGAAAGGAACACGAGAGACTGACATTTCCTGGGAGACAGAAAGGACATTCCCATCCACAAATGATTTGGAGCAGAGCTGCCAAAAACAGAGCAGAGAAACTTCCATTCCCAAGCTAGCTGCTCAGTCTTGGTGGGTTGAATTAATTTGCCTGAACCTAAGTAGCTGCAGGAATAAGAATTTCCAGCAGCAGAACTACCTGGGGCAATTTTATATCTCTCTGCATCACAGACCTGCCCTTCATGCCTCATGCCTAAGGGCTGGCAGAAAAGGACACGGCTCCTCGAGTGGATCTGGGGACTTGTGTCAGAGCTGTGCAGCTTCTTACTTCCACAGCACTGCCCTCAAGAAATCAACCAGCAAATAACTGCTGATCTGGGAGGCAGCTGGTAAAGTCTGCAGTGAAATCACATAAAATACAGCCAAATGTCTCTTTGATAGTCCCTGCTCTGCCTCAGCTCTTCATGTTTCTTATCCAACACCACAGTCCTGCAGAGAAAATCATGTTAATAGACCAAGTTTACTGAAGTTCAGCGAGGAAGAAACTGCCATCTCCCCAAGGGAAAGAAACCTCTGCTTCCTTCTTTGTATATAGACTCTCCCAAATTGGACCTGAGTGCTGCCTTCTCACCATGTACAAAACTGTAGTTTATAAGCAGCCTTTACACATAGCTATAAAAACAAGAACCCAGACAAGTTTACATGATGAACTGCCACCGAGACAAGTGAAAAACCCCAAAGCAGTAAGTGTCCCTCCTAAAGAGGCTGGGTTTATACCAGGGGTTTGAACTTGATCTTAAAATAAGAGGGGGAAAAAAAAAAAAAGAAAGCTTTGTAATTTTCTCCCCCCCTCAACAGGAAACTCTATGTTACTGCAAACCTTGTAAATTCCATACCCCAGCAAGTTGACGCCGAAGAATTCTTTCCATGTACAATTTGCGTGATTTAAGGAAAAAAAAAAATCAAATGCACATGGTTCACTATTATTCTCAGCTAAATGTGCGTGCAAAGCCTCTCCTTTAACTGCCTGTTAAAAAACACCCTGATTTTAACGAGCAGCTGTCATAATGTTAAACTGGGATTAGCAGTTCCCAAAAGCAGCCTCCCTCTGCAATCTATGCTCCTTTAGTCCTTCCCCGGAAGGCAATTCCTTTCTTCATACACCTGTCCAGGTGGGCTAGATTAAGTGAGAGGCACTTAGAGCACTAGTTCTAAAGGCCTCAGGCATGGGGAGGAGATAACAAGAAGGGGAAGAGAGTGAGTTAATGAGTTGCAGAACAGCTCCTGTAATCTTCTTGAGGGTTCTTTCCTCATTCCACACCTGGATGGACTTCAAACTCCATCCACCTCTGCAAACGCATGGCTTGTAAAATTAAAACCCGAAGGACAGAGAAGGATGTTGACCTGGGGAGACAAAAGAGCTGCAGTTTCAGACATGAAGCCCTGCTTTTTTTGGTTTGGTTTTTTTTTTTTTTCCAAGGAAAAAAAAGCTAAGGATATGCCTGCCTGCTCTCCCCTACAAAACCTCCAGACTAAACTCATCACGATTAATTAAATGAAAGCAAGTTTTCTAGGCAACTGACTAGCAGCCCCTTCAAAACAGATCCTTTAATCAGAAACAACCACTGGGAAAACAAAGAAAACACCTCCCACTTATATTTTCCAGCATAACCTCTGGTCCAGCAGAATCAACACCAAACCAACAACCACCCAGCAGGAATTCCCACAAGGAGGTTTCTGAAGTGTCCTCATGTGGATGTGGACACAGAGCAGACCTGGCCTCAGCAGCTGGTTGGAATCATCCACAGAGCTGGGAAACAAATGGTGAAGCACACCCTGTGTCACAAATTCCTCCTGGCACCAGCAGAGGTACAGCATCTCTCTGCTCTCAGATCTTGAACTGGTTGTATGTGGATGAAAGGGTTAATGATGCTTTGCTATTTGTCTCCATAGTTATCCCAGAACAGGTGTGGACTGGACTCAGTAAGGTTATTTTCAAGTGAACAGTTTGGTAAATAGCCTAACACTACACTCTCAATTACTTCCAACCACTGTGGAAGGATCCAATATGTAGGTCAGGGACAAAGTCAAAAAGAAAGAGAAAAAGTCTAAAGCAAGGCTGCACTTTGATCAGATTTCCCCGATTTTAGCAAGACAAAGGAGTCCCTCCCTGGAATGCAGTTATCTCCTGGCAAACACTGACATGCCTCTCCAGAGAGGACAGTGATCCCCAGGAGATTCCACCTGCTGATAGATCCAAAGGGTAGCCCAAAGCCAGGGGGAATCTCACCAGCCAGCCTGGAAGGATGGATTACACCCCCCCTGCAACCCCCTGCACCACAGAACCTGGAAGGTGACAGCTCTCTGCATCAGGTGCTGCTCAAACCTTCTTTACTTGTAAGGAAAGGATAAGGCAGTATTTGGGGCTGAAAAATGTTCTTCCCCTTGAGATTTCCAGAGAAACCCAAGGAGAGCCCTAAGCCAAACCAGACATTTCAGCACATCCCACTTCACAGAGGCTGGCAAGCAGGACTGAGGGCACACAAGGTGGGATAATTAAACACTGCCAACAAAAGCAGCACACAGCAGATAAAGTGAGGAAATACAGTGTACAAGGAGTGGATCAAGGGCAGATCTCTGACCTCCACAAACCGAGCTGAGCTTATGGAACAAGAAGCTCTAGAGAAGGAGAGGAAGGAAGGAAATGAGAAGAAGTCTGATTTGGGGAACAGAGCACAGTGGGGACAGAGCAGATGTGGATGTGTTGGCACAAGTCTCACAAAGGCAAACCAGTCTCTGCTGCAGTCACACACCTTCTCCCCTCTCTGTTTTGACCTTCCCCACAAGCTGATGAGCTGGTTTTGAAGAGGCACAAGTTTCTCAAGTGCAGAGGTTCCAGACCAACTCACTTTTTGCCCTGTACACAACTCTCTCACCTGCATGCACAAAGCCCTGTTACTCCTCTGCCAGGCACAGCCTGTTTTCACTGGAAGACTTGCTCACACCTCGAAATTCAAGTGTGGCATCTGTCTTGAAAGCTTCAGCCAGCATACCTGAGCCAGCCTGGAAACTCCCTTCCTGAAGCATGGCACAGTGGAATGGAGGAAGTGCCAGGACAAGCTGGAGCAGCTGGCAGCAGCATGACCCAACACACACACACACTTCTCATCTTCTCAGGGAAGGCCAGGCAAACACTTAAGATTTGTTCCACTGGCCGTGCCCTGACCTCAGTACCAGGGAGCTGCAAATCTCTCCTTGCTTACAGTGGCTGCCAAAGAATCTTCTACAGAGCCTCTTCCAAAGAAGATTTGGCCTTGCCAAAGAAACTGCAGGTGGGATTCTCCCGTGCCCCTTCCCCTGGGAGCAGGGAGAACCTTTGCCTCCCACTCATCCCCCAGAAGCCTTTCAGCAGGGTTCAAACCCTCCTCACACTGACTCTAAAGCAGATCCATTCTTTAGTGCCATTCTCCCTTCCAGCACTGCCAGAGTGCCAGCACTGAGCAGATTTCATTTCCAAACCTCAGAAATGGACTTGAAAAGTTCCCAAGGAAAGCTGTTCAGATTCCTCTGGCTGCTCTTAACTCCACACGACAAGATATTTTTGCTATAAAGTGTTTTCCTTCAGGGGTGTCTTCAATCCCTTCATGTCTGTGTGGACAAACCAACATTCTCCCAGAGCTGCTGATTTTCCCACACTAAGTCCCATCACTGCAGTCTCCAACCTGAGACCAAGGGGTGTAGATGGGACTCTGGAAATCACTCACACACATCACTGCCAACTCTCCCATTATCTTCAATGCAGCTTCTTCCTTTGCCACTGCACTGAGCCACAGGGAAGGAGCAATAACACATCAGACTCATCCCGAGCCGAGGCAAATTACATCTCTCTGCTGCGGTTTCCCTGTAAGGCATGAATGGCACTCTGCTACTCCTCCTGTGAACTGAGGTTTGTATCAAACATGCCTGCAGACTGAGGTTCCTACATTATTTTGCCAGCTGAACTCTGCATCACTCAAATGTGACCGGACAATTAGAGGGGGAGGGAATAAGAACCCAAGGAGCGATGCCAGAGCGCCCAGGACACGTCCTAGGGGAGTGCTCTGCCAGAGCAAGCTGAAAGTTATTTCCTAATCTCTTCCACAAATTAAAAAGCTACTGCAATAACTGCTCAATTAGATTTATTTTACTATGGAAATGCTTTAAAGCTGCAGTTAATGCTTCCGTTCAGCCTTTTACACCCTCATGAAGAGAAAGCACGACAGTGCTATTCCAATATTATTTCTCAGCCAAGAGAGAGAGGACAATCCTTGAAAGTTATTTCATGCACAAACCAATCTGCCCGCTGAGGAAGGTTTCAGAACTGAATTCTTTTCAAAACACATGAGCTGGCAGTTAGAACGAGCCATTTGGGTCAGCCACAGGAATGCATTTTAAGAAGGGGGTTTGTGATTACCCCCAAAAGAAGATAAATTAACATGGCAAACTGGGGATGGTCCCACAAGCCCTGCTGCTTGTAAAGTATTTAAACCCACCCATAAACAACATCCCTGGTAGAAGCAAAGGTGTCTGGGCCACACCTCATGCATTCAACCTTTGCCAAGCCCGCCAAGGAATCCTTGGGCAATGCAAGCCGACAAGGATGCAGTTTGTTATTCAGTCTGTGACAGAATGATTCAGGGGTTTCCAAGAGCAGGAAATGAAACAGACAATGAAAGCTTGAGCAGGATGCTAATGATTCACTACACCAGCCTGGTGATACATTAAGGCCTCTGCAATCCCACTTGTGCAGGGCAGGAGCCCTCGGCACGCCGGGGCTGGCGGGGTGGGATCAGCAGCCACTGCCAGCAGCTCTGGGAGCAGGGAAACCAGCAGTGTACAGGCAGGGACTTCTTCAAGGTCAGAAGGAAGAGAAGGTGCTGAAGGGATGCAAAACGTTGAATAAGGGATGAAAATCTTGAACAAGCCCTAGGTGCTCACAGCAGCTTTTTGCAGTGTCAGTAGGACTGCAGCAGGCGGGTGGGCAGCGCGGGAGCGACGCTGCAGGGCTCGGCTGAACTCAAAGATCTCACAATCACCCACTGCCCCCAGAGCCCCCTCTAACAGTAAAAGGAACCCTCAAAAGGGATATTCTGAGGCTGAGACCACAATGAGAATCCAGGCAAGCAGAACATTGCAGGGATATCCAGGGCAAGAGGGAATGCTTAGCCCTGAGGTGAGCAAAAATTCAGTTGTGATAGCTCAGTCCTGTGTTAAATGCCAGGAGAGGAACTGGCTCACTCAGCACTTTCCAAATACTCAGTTTCAGCCCTGTGCTCCCACCTGGAAGCCCTGTTTCTCCAACTGAATCCCAGGAGGCTGCTTCATCCCTTCAGCAAGCTTACAGCCACACAGGGCCACTGGAATCAGCAGTTTAAGAAAAAGAGAAGAAGGTCCAGCCAAGAGTTTCACATTAAAAAAGGACAATAAACAAGCATGGGGAAATTTCAGTAATGCTACAGAAGACTGAACAGGAAGATCTAATTCAGAGTGAAAGCTCTTCCTAGAAAGTGGTAGGAATCTTATCATGAAAGTCACTTCAAAACAAGCAGTGCTCATACCTGACTCAGGCACGAGGCAGGGTAAGTTTGTGTTTCTCTTTCTCTGAGTTTGGATCCCCAGAGGAGTGAGATTTTCTAAACGAGAAAAATTCTCTACACTTTCCAGCACTGGTTAACCTAAGAGTGACCTGAGTCACAAAATCACTGAAATGTTTAGGGTGGAAAAGCCTCTGAAGACCAAGCCAAACCACTCCCCCAGCAGTACCATGGTCACCACTAAACCATGTCCCCAAGTGCCACATCCTCACAGCTTTTAAATCCCCCCAGGGATGGGGACTCCACCACTGTCCCGGGAAGCCTTTGCCAGTGCTTGAGAACCCTTTTGGTGAAGAAATTGTTCCTAATATCCAACCTAAACCTTCCCTGGCACATCTTAAGGCCATTTCCTCTTGTCCTGTCCCTTGCTCCCTGACAGCAGAGCCCAACATCCCCCTGGCTGCACCCTCCTATCAGGGAGTTGTGGAGAGCCAGAAGGCTCCCCCTGAGCCTTCTTTTCTCCAGGCTAAATACCCTCAGCTGCTCCTCAGGGACTTGTGCTCCAGACCCCTCCCCATCTCTGTTCCCTTCTCTGGACACACTCCAGCCCCTCAGTGTCCTTCCTAGAGTGGTGGGCCCAGAAATGAACCCAGAATTCAATATGTGGCCTCACCAGCGCTGAGCTGCTCAGGTGCTTTGCAAAGCCATTTCCTGGAGAGAGGTACCAGTGTGGCTGGGGCACAGGGGCAGAGAGCTTAGGAGAGAACTGCCACAGCCCCAGTCTGACCCCACAGCTCGAGGGGGATGCTGCTCCACAACCCCAGGCAGCCCCAGCCCTCTGCACCATCTCCCAACAGCTCTCAGACTCCAGGAATTCACAACAGCACTTTTGGGAGACGTGGACATCGAGCCCAGTGCCCACCCAGCACTCCAAAATGCACTCCAGCTGCACCATGGTTTTTCCCTTGGATTCCATTTCTATAAATCACAGCTCACTCTACGCCTTGACACTTTCCCCCTTCTTTATGAAGTATCCCTAATGATGCCGTGTTCTCAGAGGTTTTTTTGTTTTGCTTTGGGGTTTTGTTTGTTTGTTTTTATTTTATTGTAGCTTTCTTGATCTTTTTCCAAGGTGTCTTTCCAAGGACTTTTCACTGGCTTGTATTGTCTGGTGTTGTAGAGTCCTTGAAATCACTACAATGATAGGAGCTATCTAAACACTTCAGTTAATACCAACAAAATTCTAAAGGCACACAGTGGAAAATAAAAATCTGTCCTTGAAGCCAAGGGGATATTTGCTGAAGCATTTCCCATCCCCTCTTCCAGCCTGTTTTCTGATGGCAAGCTTCACCAGGAAAGCAACTTCTCCTGCACATTTGTGAAGTGCCCACTAACCACACCACGTAGCTCTGCAAGCCTGAAGTCATCCAGATTCCTTGCCCGCAGGATTTTTGGGGGCACATAAATACGATTATTTAGCGTGCAGCCCGTTGGTAAATGGTGGGACCTTCCATGGGTCACAGCTCCATCTACTGACTCTTCCACAAAACAGCACTGTGGAAAAGCTTGGGAAAGCTCCTGGAAGACTCATCCCCTTGGACCTGCCCTTGGACACACGGGTCTGTGCAGGAATTTAGAAACAATCCCAGCACAGCAGCTCAGCCCAAAAGGGCGAAGCAAATTTACCTTTTCTGCAAAGAAGCCTCTTGGCACAGCAGCAGGTCTGGGGTCATGCCTGAACCTACAAGCACAGGGCCTCAAATTGTGGTATTTTAGTGTTTGTGGAATTAATTCTGCAGTGGTTTGAACAGAAGAGTTATTTAAACAGGGACAACACGTGCTTGGAGCTGAGCACTCCAGCAAAGTTTGGGTCCAAGCACAAAATGGCAAACATTGTGTTCGTTGGATCTGCTGCTATCTGAAGTGTGGCAGCAGCTGAGCACCATGTGATGGGGGAAAAAAATGTCAATTTACACAGAAACTGAGCCTAGACCACCGTCACATGTGAAATCTGAGGAAGATCAGGGAAGTGGATATGGATCACTCAAGCCACATCTCCCACTCTAACCACTACACTCTTCTTGTGTGCAGAGCATCTCCCTGAACCATAAAGGAGCTCCCCCCTTCCATCCACACTGAAGGAAAAAGAATAAAGAAAAACACTGCAATGATTTATCTGCCCAGAGGGAAACAATCTTTACAGTCTTCTCTACAGCTCAGAGGAGACCTTGCCCTTGCAAGCCTCCTGTTTGCTGATGAGGCTCCAGATGAGCCCTGTTCTGCTTATTGTGTTTCATTGCAAAAGAGCCAGAACTGAATCAGAGGCTTTTAATGACTCAAATACACGAATTAGTTTGTCCCAAATAGCAGCAAACTTCAACCAGAAACTGCTCACCAGAAAGCTGGACACCACAGAGGCTGGTTCAAAGCTGTCACAAGACTAAGAGACATGAGAACAACTCTCTTTTCAGGCCAGTGGAACAGAAATACATAACACTAACCTCCTTTTACAGTAAAAAGGGAGAGTTTGAGAAGCAGTTCAGGCTTTAAGCCATTGCTGTGATGCAGCAGATTTAATTCCCAAGCTCCCATCACCACACCCTGTATATTCACCATTTTCCAGTACAATTCCAGAGCTGAAACCAGTCTGTTCTCCCCAAATATGTTGTGGCCTCTTCTGTTATCCAAACCCTGCTGTGCAATCATATCTAAAAAAAGACTGCCCTGCACTGTATTGCATTTTCAAGCTCTGTCATCTCTACCTTCTGCAGCAAATTCCTGCACGTGCCCAGCCCTGGGTCTTTCCCATTCCCACTCACATTTCTTCTCTTTTTTAGAGGCATTGAGTGAATCACTTTGGCCCCATCTCCCTGTTCAAAACCATCTCTCAGCCTAAACAACACCATCACCATAGCCCTGAAACAAGAACTCAGTGGGACCTGAGGAATATGGATCAATTGCCCCAGCTCAAGAAAGGGAGCAAACAAAGGCTCGAGCTCCCTCCTCTCACCTCCTCCTGACCACCCACTCTCCATCCACACACATTCCAAACAAAAGCAAAAAATAAGCATAAATCATGTCATTTCATTCTGGCACAAGGATATATAACTTCCAACTTGCTGCCTGATGTAAAACTTGGATTAAAGAGACACCAGCTGCACACTCTTAGAGGAAGCCATGCTGTGTGAATTGGAGCCTTACCCACAGGTTTAAGCTCACACACAGATTTTGCTGCACATCTCTGCCTTGGAGTAGCAGACAAAATGCAGTCAAGAACAAGTCAATTCTTGACCCCATCCCAAGGCACATTTGTGCAAGGATGAGAATGGGAATGGCTGGAGAAGTCACATGGTTAAAGACTCGCTGATGGCTCGTGGAAGACTCCAGGCTTTGCTTACACATCATTTTCTGTATTTTGTTTCTTCTGTTTTATTACTAGAGACAGTTGCATGAGAACAGGATCTTTGTTGCTTAGGAGAGCATCTGCTCCCATTGCTTATCCTCCTCCTGAAGTCATAATCTTACGTGACATCAAAATCGTTTCCAGAGCCACCAATTACAATGTCACACAGGATTATGACTTCAGGTGTAGAATCTGCAGTGGGAGCAGATGCTCTCTTCAGCAAAAAAAAAATCCCCAAAACCTAACCTTCAAAAAACCCTGTTTTCATACAAGCGTCTCTATTAATAAAATACAAAAGAAGAAAATAAGTTTGACAGCCAGAACTGCAGCTAAATATAAAAATAGTTTTTAACATTTCCACAAGGCATCAGCTGCTCTTTGGAAAGTTCCCAGGGTTTAGATTACAAAGAGGTAGAGAATGTAGTAAGAATCAGTCCATGACAGAGAAAAAGAGGGAGAAAAGACTGCAGACTGGTGTATTTCTGCTCAATAAGTGGACATTAAAATTTTGGGCAGCGCTGCAACAGCACCTCAGAAGGAAAGGAAAATAAAAAATGGGAACTGCAGATTTTTGGTTCTTTCTAAGGATCCCCAGAGCACAACTGAAATCTACTCAATAATGTTTTTACAGATATGAAGCCCTGTGTAAAACAAACTCGAAGAATCCGTGTCGCATCACAAGGAATTTGCTCAGATGTTTCCAACAATCCCTATCCCAGAAGGACACAGAGGCTTTCAGAGGCAGTAACAATCTCAGGAGCAGTTTGGTAGGGAGCTAATATAGTCACAGCCTTCTCTGGATGTGATCCACGGAAACAAGCCAAGTGTAATAAGTCAGTTTGAAGCTGGAGGAAGGCTGGGGGGGGAGGAGCACCCTTTAGGATGCACTAATAACGCCGTGTGATTTGAAATTTTTATTAGAGCTTAACAGGGCACAGCAACAGTAGGTGACAAAGAAAACAGACTGAAGGCGGGGAAATAGCCTTATAGAAAAAAAAAAAAGATAATAATGGAAAGTCTGCTGCATGGGAAATATTTTGTAAGATGACTGCCATTATTAGAAGATTTCCAAATGCCAAGCGTAATTAAAAGCTCTCTTTTCAAATGCAGTTCACGGCTCACACACAAACGTTTCCCACCACGTGAGCCTCAGAACGCTGCAAGGGGCCAAGCAAAATGCATTTAAGAACTGCCAAACGTGCAAAGGCAGTTTGTACCAATTCTCCCCCCTCACAAACCCTCCGAAGAAAAAAACCCCTTCACAACAACCCTTTAAAGGCTTTGAATTGCGCTGCCAGGGGATTATCAGTAAGTGACATTTACAAGTGATTAGAGGACAGAGAATTATCTTAGTCACTTGTGGGAAAGGAGGAAAGCTTCAAGGTCAAATCTCTCACTACTTAAAATGTCGGCAGATGTTTTGTTTACACAAAAAGTGTCATTTGATTTATGATGGAGCTCTGCATCCAGAACTTCAACTCGGCCAGAGAACCGCAGAGAACACGGGTGGGAATGGAATCAAAAATTCATATAACACCTTCAAATATTTCACTGATTCACTCTTATTAAAGTAAGAGGCCTGGCTTAGGTGCCAAACAGTTACACATTACCTATTAGCTCCTTGGAACAAGCGCTCCAAGCCATATAAACCTTGGCAAACAAGGGAATGGAGATAAATCTTGGAGGGCTCCAGAAATCCCACATCCACCACCCCTTTCCGCACTCACCTCCGGACAATGGACTGCTGGAGGTTTTTGCAAACGGTGAGAGATTCTCCCATAAACATGTGGCACATGATGACCTCGAGGCAGTTGGCCATGAATGACATCACTGCGTCAGACTGCAGAGTCCCGCTCCGGGAGACGATGCAAAGCCGCTGGAGAGAGGAGCAGTGACTCAGTGCCTGGAAGAACTGGGCGCCTGCACAGAAGTAGGGCTGTTCCAGCCTGCAGGAATAAACAAAAACAAGTCAATGGGCAATTCATGCCTGGGACACTCTCAGACAAGAGGGAAAGACGTGGCACATTCATGGGGGGCTGGCAAATGGATCGAGTGGTGCCTCCAGCCCTGAAGGACAAGGGTGCAAATAGGCAGAAAGGCTCTAAACTGCAGAATTCTGGCGCCCACAGGAGTAACCCTGGAGTAACCCTGGTTTTGCAAGTTTCCCACAAAATATGGTGGGTAAGACAAGCCTTGGGTCTAAGCAGTAGATCCATTCTGGTCTTAAAAGCACAGCCTGGCTTCTGCTACCTGACATCTACCGAACAGGTGGTGTGGATTTAGGGACCTTCTGCTCCAGTGTACAAACACTGCCCAAACTGGTCACTGCCCCAGTGTACAAACACTGCCCAAACTGGTCACTGTCCCAGTGTACAAACACTGCCCAAACTGCTCATATCTTCAGTCTGCTGCCTGGGGAGAAGCAGGCATGAAAAACACACAGTGCACATGGGGTGATGCAGAACTGGGGCCAACACAGTGACCACAACCAGCCCTGGCAAAGCATCACAGCTACTGCTCTCCCACAGGAAAAACAACCACCACCAACCTAACCTTTACCTTAAACACCTGGCTGGGGGAAGAGAGACAGGATCCTCTATCACAGTGATCCAGGAGGACAACAAAATGACACAGTGAAGCCATACCTGGCCAGCAAGGGATCTGTGTTTTAACCAGCAGCAGAAGAGGGTGACTCCCTCACAGACACCAGCCTGCAGAGAGCTGAACCTGCTCGGGGCCTGTGGCACCAGGAGAGTTCATCTGCTTAGTGCAGATTTACCAGGCTTCAGAGCACTTGGGAATCTCAGTCATTGGGTCAGGAAAGCCAAGAGCTCCAAGAAGGTTAATCCATTAGGTGATAACAAGCTGTTGGGCCCATCCTGATCTGGATAATCTCTGCACAGGCTTTGTAGTATGCAGGGGTATCTCAGCAACTTAATCCTGCTAATTGATAAATTCTGTTTCAGTCTCAGCCCACACTGCTGTCGGGTGGCACTGCCTGAAGAGATCCTAAGAGCACGTCAGCACTTTGGGTAATAAGTTAAAATTCCTATTAAGAGAATGGGCAGCCTCTTCAATTTCTCAACAACATTATCGGGGCACTGTAAATTTAGGATAAAAAGCAGAGAATCTGCAGGATCCAGGTTTCCAGGTGAATCTCTGGGACACACCAGCCACACCTACAATGCCACCCTGCACTCGCTAGATGGCAATGTTGCTTTGGAATAGCCCCTTAAATTTGTTCCTCCCCCTGGAAAACTGGGAAGGGAAAAAAGGGTGGAAACAGCAGGGAATTAGTCAAATCAAAAGGAAACTACATTATCAGGAGGAAGTGCTAATTTCTAAAACCACCTTAAGCCAATATAAACCTTAGACTTTACTCAGGGAAGAAGAGTGACAGCTTCCACCCAAATGCAGTCCAAGGAGGCAGCTCCATTGCAGCCTTTATTCCAGACTCTGTGCTGCCTCCCATCTCTGTCGGCCTTGGCCTCCATTTCAAAGCCTCAGGAAGCTGCAGGGCCTGGGATGAGCAAAGCAACGCTGCACACCCGAACTTCCCTCCCCAGCCCTCAGCTCCTGCATGGCTCTTTGCTCTCCTGAAGATTAAAGATACATTCATGCAACCCAAGACCTTGAGCAATCGAACTCCCAACAGCTGCCATCCCTTGGATGAGAGCCCAGCACACTCCTCACCCGTTAAAAATGGGAAGTGGTGGAAAATGAAAACCCTCCTGAGGTGCTTTAGCCACCCCTGGCTCCCTTCACCACTGCAGTGGATCAGGGACAGGCACACAAACACCAGACTCAGGTGATGAGCAGTAATTTCAGCCACAGTAACAGAACTGTGACCTTGCTGTCACAACTGCACAGATTTTGGACCTGTTTGTGAACAAAGGGGGACAATGGGACTGACAGATTCTGCAGTTTCACTGAAAGAGGTTGATTTAGGGGGGAAAAAAAGGAGGAAAAAACCCCATCTCTCTAATATGATAACATTTGTGTTCATATGGACTGGTGCAAGGAAACCATCACAGTTCATGCCCTTTGCTTTCATAGGCACATTTTGGCTACCATGAAGCTCCTTTGTGCACCCTTTAGGATCAGATCCTTAGTAGGATCCTTTAAATCCTACCAGGAGAGGAACACCAACAGGACAAACTCTAAATCTGGATTGTTTTCAGTACATTAAAAAGAAAAGAAATAAAATAAAGAGGCGAGATTTTCACACAAACCAAAGGCAGACAAATATTTCACTGGGAAACCTAAAGAAAACTTTACATTATCTAGACACTGTAGGAGTCTCTTCCTTCCTGGAAATTTAAGAGATGTACACAAAGCCAAAAAGTCAGCAAAGGCACGTAGTACTTAACCAGCCCTGACAAGCTGCTACCTCCCAAATATGCAGCATGCACTCTTCCTTATCTAAAAGGAAGGCAGTCACAGCACTTTTTGCTCCTAAAATCTGGTTAAAGGGCATACCCTGAACCCTCAAGGACAACATGTGATGCCTTCCCATTCTCCACAAGACAGGAAGGAAAATCCTCAGTTTTCAAGCCATTGCAGCTACTCTGGACCGGAACACTTTTAACAGTAACCACAACAAACCACACATCACGTTTCTGGAGATCCACAAACAAAATGGGAGATGTTCAAGGGCAGCCCCTCACCTGAGATCTCTCAAACACTTGCAGTGTTTCAGCATGTCCATGAGAGCAGACATATAGACCATTTTGCCCATCATGCCCAGGTTGGCCAAGGAAAGAGTCCGCAGGTGCTGGCACTGCAGCCCAATGTTGACGAGCCCAGAGCCTGTGAGAATATTTGGCAGCTGTGCTAAGGTGAGGCTCTGCAGGTAAGTCAACTGGCTAATGGCAGCCACCTCTGAATCCCCCACACTCTGTGCCCGGACACAGGGAGGCAACGAGTTCCGAATTGCTGGCTCGTTGCGGGGCATGGCAGAGGAGAAACTGGACCCAATTATCTCCAAGGTTTCCAAAAATCGGAGGCTTCCCATCAGAGCCCAAAACACTGAAGACTCGATCTTCTGTTTTTCCTGGTCCCCTAAGTTCCTCGGATATGCCTGTACCCCAATCCGAACTTTCCTTCCAAATGTTTGGGGCACCAAATTAGGTGTGGTGGGAGGCTTCTCCACGCTTGCAGCAACATCTGTGATGGAGCAAACGGGGAGTGCTAACGACAGCAGGTGCTTTAGCCTGGACAGCAGCTGGCACAGGTGGTTCCCTATGCTTTCAGAGCTGTGGTGGTGAGCTGCAGAGAGATTCAGGTGTCTCAGGTTGCAGCAAGACACTACCAGGCTTTCCAAAATGCTGCTGTCAATGTCATCTTCCGCCTTCCGAAACAAGGACTCCGGGGCCAGACAGTGAACGCAGCCACTGAGATTCAAACTGGTCAGGCTTTTGAGATCCTTCCCACCGTTAATGACCCTCTGGATCAGGTGCCCACCAGATAAGGTGCATCGGCTAAAGCTGAAGTAGAAAGGGTTGTTGAACTTCAAGTGTTGCAGGAGCCCAGAGCCGTTAATCCAGGCTTTGGGCAGTTGTAAAGCATCCAGACGTGCATTTCGAGCCATGGAGTCCAGGAGGTTTTTGGTGGCTCCCGTCTCCGCAAAGCTGCCGGGGGCAGAGATGAGGAAGGCGTGGAGGTTCTCAGGTGTCCGATCACTCAGCACTGCCAAGTACAGCCTCACCACCTCCTGATTGACGTAGCCAGGAGCCAGCCTGGCGTAGAAGATGCGGAGGTTCTGGTAATGGGGCACGTTGCTCTCGCCCACCATCAGCTGCCCGGAGAGCATAAAGCCCTCCCGCGAGCGATCGAGGATCTCGAAGTAAAGCAGCAGCTTCTCCAGGCTGGTGCAGCAGGGGACCACACCGTAGGAGGGCGTGTAGAGGGTCTGCTTCAGCTCCGAGACACGGCTGAGGGTGGCTTTGCACTCACTGCTCAGCTGGCTGGCATCGAAGCCGGGGTTCACATCGATGGCCAGCGAGCGCAGGTGCTGGAGCGTGGAGAGCATCTTGGAGAGCCGCAGAGAGGTGACGTGGCAGCCGGACAGGTTCAGCTTCACCAGGTTCTTGCAGCGCGTTACGTGGTCGATGGTGGAGCTGGGCAGCCAGTAGCACCCGGCCATGTTCAGCTGGTAGATCTCCTTTCCAATGTCCCTCATCAGCTGCTTCACTTTGTCTTTGTTTACCTGCACCCAAACAAAAGCACACTCAGCGAGGTACATGGCAATGGTGGGCACTGACTCAGTTTCCCAGCTGGAGAGGGGGGTAAGAGTGGCTGGCACTTGGATTACGTGGCTCATCCAAAGGTTTGGGGATGGCAGCACAGAATAAGAATTATCACACTGCTGGCAGCTCGGTCTGCCATGCTTTGGACTCTTACAATGACACTTCCTTTTGCTTCTGCAGTTCTGCATTACAGACTGTTCAGCAGCTGGGAGTGGAAGGAAAACCACCTCCATTTTCTACCAGCAAAGCTATTTCAGCAGAACTGGCTATGTGCAGAAACTCGAATTGAAAGAAGAATGTTTCCATTCTTCTTCATTCAGTTTCCTCTTTCGGAAATGAGCAACAGGGGCTTCCCCTTGCCTGCACTGGCTGATACAGTTCCCACTGAATGTATCACCCTTCCTTCCCAAACCTTATTTTAGTTGTAACACACAGTTTCTGGCTTTGCTGACTGCATGCCTGACAGCAACACGCACAAGATTTCTTTTGCACAACAACATGGAAAACGTACTGTGAGAAAATGGTAACTTTACACAACCACAGATACAAATGGAAGGTCATGTTTTACTTTCATTTTAGCTTCCAGAAATACGGAGAAATTTTCACTGACATTTTGTATTTTGTATAACTACGGGAGCACAGAGCTGTTCTAACAAGGCATTCTGGAAAATAAATGCTTTTATAAAACACCTTATTGTGTATTTGATTTCAGAGTTCAGACACAGTCTGTTTATGCATACACACTGGAAAGTTCTACTTCTTGGCATTGTTTTTTCTGGAGTCAGATTTGTCCTCACAGCTGACAGAAGAAGCCAGCTACTCTCCCCACCTTATAGTCCTTCTGAAGCAGAACTGTATGTGTCAGACTCTTGTCAAGGCAAAGTGTTGCAAGTTTCCTGCAGGTTTTCCTGACATTCAGGACCAGGTCTGTGCAAGGGACGTAGCTGAGGATGTGCAGAAGGATCTCATCTGAGAACTCCATCAAGTTGACTCCATTGCTTTCCTCCTCACTCTCCTCACTTACGACCTCCTGGGGGAAGGGAGAAAAAAAAAAACAGGAAAAAGAAAAGAAGAAAAGCCTCTTCTAGTTCAGATACTTCAGGAAAGCTTGTGAGAAAACAGATACCAAACTGACACATGGACTTTTAAAGTGAGACAAAAGACAAATGCCTGCATCTTTAAATATTCCATCTGTATGAAGAAAACAAAAGCTTTTCCTTAGAACAGAATATGGAGGTAGTGTAAAAAGTCACAGGAAACCATAGCACTTTCACTTGGTCTTTCACCATTAGCTAGCATTTCCATTCATTCCACTTACTTTGCAACTGGAAAACTGACTGTCCATGATCCTTTCCTAAAAATATCACAGCAATCGCTTTCTACATCCTTCCTCCGAGCGCCACCCGTTTCAATAACCTCAAGAGTTATATAACCATGCACATATACATATCTACACGGCTATATTTATCTGTTTACACATACAGACACACACCAGCACTGCAGCCCAGCAGCACCCACAGCTCTTGTGCAACACACTCGCACCTCAACGGCCAAACCACAGCCCAAACCGGCACCAACGCCCGGGCAGCTCCTCAGGGGAAGCGGGGCTGCTCCTCCCTCCCCGCAGCCGCTCGGAGCCCCCCGGGCACACACGGCGACGGCCATTCCGGCGGCCCGGCCCCACCGCTGCCCCGAGCCCCGCTCCGGCCCTGAGGGCTCCGCGCTGCCCCAGAGCCGCACAGCCCCGGTTACCGNGCTCGCCGAGTCTAATCTTTGAGCGAGCACCACCGTGTCAGCCAGACCAGAGCACTGAGTGCCGTGTCTAGGCTTTCCTTAAACACCTCCAGGGACGGCGACCCCACCACCCGCCCGGGCATCCCCTTCCAATGCCTGACAACCCTTTCTGTGAAGAAATTCCTCCTGATGTCCAGCCTGACCCTCCCCTGGCACAGCTTAAGATCATTTCTTCTCATCCTGCCCGTTGTTCCCTGGGAGCAGAGCCCGACCCCCATCTCGCTACGAGCTCCTGTCAGGGAGTTGNTGAGGGCTCCGCGCTGCCCCAGAGCCGCACAGCCCCGGTTACCGGCGCGCCGAGCGGCCGGTGCGGAGGGGAAGCGGGCGGCGAGCTGAGCCTCGCAAGCCCCGACTCACCTCTCCGCAGCGGAACNTGCTCAAGACCCTTCCTCAGCCCCATCCGCTTCTCTGGACACTCTTCAGTGCCTCAATGGCCTTCTTGGATTGAGGGGCCTGGAACTGCTCACAGCACTCGAGGTGTGGCCTCTCCAGCTGTGAGTACCGGGGCAGAATCACTGCCCTGCTCCTGCTGGTCCCACCATAGGGTGCTGGAATGGTTTGGGTTGGAAGTAAAAGATCATCCCATTCCATCCCATTTCCACAGGCAAGGGCACCTTCCACTAGAAGCTCACTCCAAGCCCTGTTCAACCTGGCCTTGGATGCTTGCAGGGATGGGGCAGCCACAGCTTCTCTGAGCACCCTGTGCCAGAGCCTCCCCACTCTCACAGGGAAGAATTTCTTCCCCACATCACCATCCTCCCCTTCACTGATGTGCAGAGAGGGCCATGGAGAATCACCCAGGGCTGCTGTGACCACAGCCATCGCACACAGCCATGTGCAAGGGGAGCAGCTGTCTCAGCACAGTGTAGCTCCACATAGCTCCTATCCCAAATCTCAAGTACAGACAGGACAAGAGCTCTGGAATTTCCAGTTACGTGTATGCTTCAGGAATTTTGTTCGTAGAAAATGTGTTTTAAAGATGACCCATAAAGGAAGATGAATAAGTTGCTATTTTCTTCCTGCTTGATTGTTGCCATTTAAGGCCGTGAATTACATTAAGGATAAATTGGGGGTTTCACTTAGAAATAGCAAGTGCCTCAAGTCTTGATTATGCATTTTGCTTCTAGGCCTGTGAGAGAGCTCTGGAGTCAAAGAGGAAAACCATTTTTAGCTCTTAGATGAGGGAGAGCCTCTGTGGAGGATCTGTACCTGCTTTGTTTGTCATGTGTTTCTCTTAAATAAAAGGTAATCACAAATTAAATCCTGAGGCCTTTCAGTCAAGACCGACTCGTTTGACATCTGGGAAAAATACCAACCTACCATATTTGTACTCACCAGGGAAAGCAGAGACCAGGGTGGAGGAGTCCTGTATTTCCAATGCAAATGATAAATAAAACCATCAGTGAGTCCCAAAGCAGAGGGAAGGCCCTGCCCAGAGAGTTGGGGTGGCTGGAGCAGCCGGCGTTTGGAGTAGCCATGGGTTCCCTCCAGCCCTGGGGCATGCAGGGACCAGACAGCAGCTGAAAACCCAGAATAAGTACTGGGAACAGAGGGTGGTGTAAGAGGAGCTGCATTTGGACTTGTGATCCACCAAATAAACAAGCAGTGTGTTGGTGCAGATCAGACATGGAGCAGGAACAGGCAGCAGAAGTGGGCAGTAAAGGAGGAAGGAATTGAACATCTACACCAAACTCTGGCATTTCTCTTCATGGCCCTGGGAGGTGGCCAGATGGTGATAGGGAAACCCTCCTTGCTATGCCTCATTTCAGGAATGCTCTTCTCCATGTGGGTCATCTTACAACCAGTACACATTTTCCTAGCCCAAACAAGACAGGCACATATCATGCTGTCCCAGTCCAGACAGGCAAACAAATTAATACCACTATCAAGATATTTTGCTCTGTGTAAGACAAACTATCTTGACATTCAAGGCCAGTCTGTCCTGTGGATTTTATGTTTTTTCCTCTGGAAAGTCTTGCCTCAGTTCCCTCCTCTGATTCTTCTTAAGACTGATACAGCCTGAGCATCTTTTTGTAAGCTTGACTTAAGCCTGGCTGGACTGCAGCAGCCACAGCACTTGGTATGCTTGGGTGGATTGCTAGCTCCACTGCTGGAAGTGATTCTCAATCCCTGATATGGTTTAATACTGTAAGGCCTGCTAAAGTGGATTACAGATGGGTATAATGCAAGTCAGGGCAGGCTCCAGGTCAGCAATCCTGCGAGGAACAGCTTCAGGGACCAAGCCTGCTCCTGCCCTCAGCACAGCCAACACCACGGACCCATCCCTGAACGGGTACCTTGGAATGGCTGTTTTCTAAAGCTGATGCTTTGCACCCTCCAAGGGGACTTCTGCAAGGAGGCCAGTTTAGTTTGGATGCTCTGAGATTCCCTGGTATTTCTGCACACAGCCAGCTGGCAGCTCTCCTGGAGAAGCACATGCTCACTAACGAGAGAGCAGGACCCTCCCCAGCCAGGGACCGTTTCTGGTCAACTGTCCCTGACACAGCTGAGAGACAATGAGGCCCTTCAGGGCTAAATCCCGAGAGCTGCAACCGTCTCCTTTGCCAAGGACATCACTAATTCCCGGCGGTGGCTTGATTCCATAAGCAGCTCAGTGAGGTGACTTTCCAGGTCATCAGCTAATTGCAGGTGAAGTGCCAGTGACTGTCTCCAGCAGGAGGGAAAGTTGGGAACTCTGAGGGAAGAAACATGTTTGCTCAGCTTCCTTGAGCTGAGCCATCTCTCCCGGGGCAGCTACAGGGAGGTAGAAAAGGGGCTGGGTGACTTGGAAGGATCTAGAGCCGAGTCCCGCCGTCTCTGCAGCCTAAGGAATCCCAGAACGTCACCACGGCTGAGCCAGACAGGGGGACGTGCTCAGCCTGGCCTGTGGGTGGACATATTAAACCTTCTGGTCTCCCCACAACCCCTGGCTATTTGTGTGCTGGAGAAGAGGAGGAGATAGCCAGGGCACTGATTATTCCCTACACGACTTCTCCTTTGAGCCTATCATGGCTAAAATCAGGACATGGTTCCTTTACTGCCCTCCCTGACAGGCTTCTTGGCATTTCCTCACCTCTGTGAAACAGTGAGAGGTGAATCGAGCCCTCTGAAACTCCATGGCAGAGAAACTGGTTAAAAAATCCCCTCTCTTCCAGCACTTGACATTCCTGAGAGGAAACCACTCCGGGCTCCCCTGTGTTCTCTTGCTGGAGTTGGGAGCAGTGAGTAATGCTCGCAGTTGTCCCTGCCCGGCACCACATTCTTTTCTCCAGCATGTAATGGCCCAGAGGAGGGATAAATGGAGCCTTGCTGGAGCAGCCTGCAGAGTGGCTGTGCACACCACGGCCTCACAGGCATCGGGAAGGGCTGTGGAATGCTCAGCCTCATTTTACTGAGGGGCTGCTTACCCAAAACAGCAAGTGAAATGGGAAGAAAGGAGAAAAGCCCTGCAAAATGTTAACTAACAATATACCTCGGTTGGCTCTGGAGCATGAAAATCATCCTGGCTGCCCTGAGTCCAGTGGCTCTGCACCAGCCCCCCTGTGCTCACACCTCTGCCCACTTGAGGTGCTCTCAGCCCCTGGCATTTTGCTGCTCGCTGGTTTCTCACCACCACCAGTTTTCTTCTGTTCTTTGTGTCTCAGCACATTTTCCCACAGCAATCAGTGACCATTTCAGAAAAGGCTGAAGAAAGGCACCCCATTTCCCTATTGCTGTCATCTCTTCTTGGCTGCTGGCCTTTTTCCTACCCCACTCCCTCCCCAGGACCTGCCATTGCCTCCTCCTCACCCCAGTTCCCCAAGACCTCAGGTTATAAGCCCAGTTTGAGCCTTGCTCCAACCTGTTTCACCTCCCCTGTTACAAACTGGTGCTTCCAGTACTCGTCAGCTCAGCCCAGTGTCTGCACCTCCAGCCCTGCTAGGCTCCCACTGCACCTAGGAGAGAGCCTGGGGAGATGAAGGGCAGAAACCGGCAGGTCCACCCTGAGCACAATACCATGCCAGAGCAGGAGCAGGCCAGGCAGAGGATTAAAGAGGAACTAGAGCCTGTTCCCTGCCTTTCATCTGCTTCGAGCATGACACAATCACAGCCATTAGCTCTTCAAAGGCAGGCAAGGCTGGCAGCCTTGGGAAGCTACAGTCCTGAAAATGCTCCCAGGTCTGGTCTCCCTGAGCTGGCAGTAGTGTTACCTGGCTTGCCTTTTCCTGGTTCCTGACCCAGTAGCCTCAATCCTCTCTGTGTCCTTTCCACAGATGTGACTCCAGGGAGCTTGTGGACATTGCTGTGCCCAACAGGGTCTCAGCTCCCAGCACTGCTTGGGGAGGTTCCCCCCTCTTCCACAAAGTCAGAGAAGTTCATCAAAGCAAGCTGAAGCTTCACAGGTTTGGAAGCTCAAAGGATGGGTAGAGTCAGTAAGCCCAAAACCTTCCTGGCAATGGCTGGGCTGGAGGCAGGTACCTGCATTGGAGCTGTGTCACTCACCCTGCCAAGGCTTCCTCCCCACACCTTCTTCCCAGCCCCACCCATGTAGCACTCCAGTGGCCTTGCTCTGAAGTGAATTTTTTCCTCTTCACAGTACTTTCTCTTGCTTTCACCCGAAAGCTGCTCCACCCAGCCAGCACAGTGCCAGGGCATGAGTCTCCCTACCTGAACCCAGGCCTCCCTCCCAAGCTAACTGGGAGCAGGACAGGTAAGCTCTGACACCTGGAGCAGGGAGAAGCAGGGACACTGCCCCATGGAGAGCTGCAGCCTAGTCAAAGGAGCTTTGGTGGAGAGAAGGCAGCTGCTTTGGCTTGGTTATGGCATCAGCACACCCCACTTGCTTCCATCAGTCCAGCATGAGACAGAACACTGAGGAGGGAGCTGCTCAGAGCAACATTTGGCAAGGTGCAGCTCAATCCCCCATTAAGCCCAGCTCCTCCAGCAGCTCCCTGCTGCACACACCGGCAGTATCTGGAGAACTCCAGCCCAAGGCAACCTTGGAGATCCACAGGTTTGGCAGGCTCAGTTCTACCCCTCCCCGTATCACCCAGAGCCATCTGCCTTGTGCCCTGCAGCACCAGCAGCCCCCCGGCCTGATAGCAGAGCTGTGCAGCCTGGCAGGGCAAGATCAGAGCAGGGAGCAACTGTCAAAAAATGGCATGAGAAGAAAGAAAATGAACAACCAACACCAGTCAAGCCTCTATGGTGTGCACTTTTATTTCAACTGGTCTTAAGTCAGTGTACAGGTAGCCCCTCCCTCCCCCACATACTGGCACCACTTCTCCTAGACCCTGCGGGGGACTGTAAAGCCTTCATTCACATCTATCACTGGGGAACACAGGCTGCTTGCTTGACAAATCGAAGAGAAAAAGGATCAAGTGTGTTTTGTTTTTAAGGCGGAAAGATACAAAAAGACACTTGTCGGGTTACATAATTTACAGACAAGCAATTATAACCTAACACCAGCTGTAACTGGTGGACTCCCTCCGAGCTGGGCTTTGCCTTCACAGAGGCGAGTTAACTTCCTGTAACAATGCATTATAATATTTGGAATGACTATTAAAAAAACAAACAAATGTACAATCAAAGTCCTCAGATGCATTGTAGAACTTTGGGGGCGTTCGCTCCGACATGTTTCATTTTAAGACTGCTGCTGACACCTTCACCGTTCCAGTTTTTTAATCCTGAGTCAAGCGCCAAAAAAAAAACAAATAAAGCCATGCCAATCTCGTCTTGTTTTATGCGCATTTATGGGTTTCGTTTCATCACAAGGGTGTGGGTGTTGGTAACAGTCCGGTTTAGAAGCATTTGCGGTGGACAATGGAGGGTCCGGATTCATCGTACTCCTGCTTGCTGATCCACATCTGCTGGAAGGTGGACAGGGAGGCCAGGATGGAGCCCCCGATCCAGACAGAGTATTTGCGCTCAGGTGGGGCAATGATCTGCAGGGAAGAGGAGCAACCGGTCAGACACAGCATCGCCTCGTGCGCACAGCCCACGCACGGCCCTGCAAGGTGCAGCTGCCGAATTCCCTTATCTAACCTCGGCCGAGATAGCGTGAAGTCCAAACAGGATCAAGACACAACCTCACACACCCACCTCCCTCCTCGGCAGCCACTCTTTAGTCTAATCCCATTATTCATACAGTTGGGAGGGTGCCATCCTGTCCAGCCCAAGGCCATTAAGGCTGTACTAGACAGACATGGTTTCTATCTTTTGCAGCAGGGCTCCAGCCTACCACTCTCCACCCATGCTGCTTATTTCAGCCTAACAGGGTTGCTGAGATGTTCCCTCAACTCCATCTTACCTTGATTTTCATTGTGCTGGGTGCCAAGGCTGTGATCTCCTTCTGCATCCTGTCAGCAATGCCAGGGTACATTGTGGTACCACCAGACAGCACTGTGTTGGCATACAGGTCCTTACGGATATCCACATCACACTTCATGATGGAGTTGAAGGTAGTTTCATGGATACCACAGGACTCCATACCTGTGAAGAAGCAGAGGTCTCAAGTCAGCAAGGGCTCAGACAGAGTCAAGAAAGCCTAAGAAAGTACTACAGGCAGCCAAGAGACCAGCAGCCCCTTCCAGCAGAAGCCACTGGAGAGCCCTGGCTGGGACACACTCAACCTGTGGCTCTACTGACCCAAATCCCTCCAACAGCTTTAGGCTGTGTGGGAAGTGAGGGTGACTGGTGGGACAGCACAAGCCTTGCTACAGGCCAGCAGTAAAACATGGCACTTCACTGCCATGGTCTCTAGGTCACCATTCACAGAAGGAACATTGAGGGGCAAGAGTATCCTAGAGAAGTTGGACTTACCCAGGAAGGATGGCTGGAACAGGGCCTCGGGGCACCTGAACCTCTCATTGCCAATGGTGATGACCTGGCCATCAGGGAGTTCATAGCTCTTCTCCAGGGAAGAGCTAGAGGCAGCTGTGGCCATCTCCTGCTCGAAATCCAGGGCAACATAGCACAGCTTCTCCTTGATGTCACGCACGATTTCCCGCTCGGCCGTGGTGGTGAAGCTGTAGCCTCTCTCTGTCAGGATCTTCATGAGGTAGTCCGTCAGGTCACGGCCAGCCAGATCCAGACGGAGGATGGCATGGGGCAGGGCATAGCCTTCGTAGATGGGCACAGTGTGGGTAACACCATCACCAGAGTCCATCACAATACCAGTGGTACGACCAGAGGCATACAGGGACAGCACAGCCTGGATCGCTACATACATGGCTGGGGTGTTGAAGGTCTCAAACATGATCTAGGGAGAGAAAAGAAGGGTTGAGTCAGAACAGAGGGTTCCTGTTGCAGATCTATACCAACTCCATGCAAGTGGTTTTACTTTTGCCCCTAGACAAGAGGCATCTTTACACTCCCCCTTAAAGTCCATGCTCATCTCACCTGGTCTCCACCCACACCTGCCAGGTCAGAGCCTGAGCAGGGACACCACTGCCACAGACCCATCCACATATCACAGCAAGGAATAAAACAAATGCCAAGTAAACTACAGTACAGTCACTCAAGGCTGTAAATGGATTAGTGTGCCTAGTCAGAAACAGCAGTTAGACAAGTTGCTAGTTCAGTCTCAGAGAAAGCCAGCTTAGAAGAGCAAACAAAACCTGTCAAGGTCCAGCAAAGAGGAGACTCAGGTCAGGAAAGGAAAACCCTGTGAAGATGGCAAAAAGGGAGAAGAGTGGTGAAGGAGGAGAGAGGACAACATGGAAGAGGAGAGCTGGCCTGCAGCAGTATCTGCTGTAGCTCCAAGCTGCAGAGTTCTACACACCTGTGTCATCTTCTCTCTGTTGGCTTTGGGGTTCAGGGGAGCCTCTGTGAGCAGCACAGGGTGCTCCTCAGGGGCTACTCTCAGCTCGTTGTAGAAAGTGTGATGCCAGATCTTCTCCATGTCATCCCAGTTGGTGACAATACCGTGTTCAATGGGGTACTTCAGGGTCAGGATACCTCTTTTGCTCTGGGCTTCATCACCAACATAGCTATCTTTCTGGCCCATACCAACCATCACACCCTGCAAAACAAAGACCATGTGGTAAGCACAGCTGAAGAGTGGACAACTCCCTTTTCCCAAAGCTAAGTCTCCAGTTATTGTCCCTCTGCTGTCACGTCTCTATCAGGAAGACATCCAGCCAGCTGCTCCCACACACACTGCACAAAGGCTCTGCAGGAGGCTGCATTCCCCACCAGCTGTGCTGCAGCACAGAGGCCTCTCACAGTACAAAGCCAAATAAAAGGGCTTCTTGCCTCTAGGGGAACCACTTCCACCTGGAACTCCTCCCTTTTATCAGGTGACAAGCACACCAGCCACCTACCTGATGTCTGGGGCGACCCACGATGGATGGGAAGACAGCACGGGGGGCATCGTCCCCGGCGAAACCGGCCTTGCACATACCGGAACCATTGTCAACAACGAGCGCGGCAATATCGTCATCCATGGCTGGCTGCGGAGGAGAGAAGAGGAGGAGACGTGAGCATCCCTGCTCGCACGCCGAGCCCGGCCCGCGCTGGCAGGCGGGAAGCGCAGGCGATGGCGGGAAGCGCAGGCGATGCCGCCAAGGCCTTCCCCACCCATTTCCTTCCTGCCGGCGCCGCTCCGCTTCACCCGGCGCCCGCTAGAGGGGGCGACGCCTCCCAGATTTCGGCACTGCGCGGATTTGGGACAAAGGAAGTCCCTGCGCCCTCTTGCATTATTACCATAAAAGGCAATGGATGGAGCGCGCCGCGCCTCGCCCGCCACCGGCTGTCGGGGGGACGGCGGCGGCCACTCCCCGGAGCGGGCGGGCGTGNGGGGCTCGACGCCTCCGCACAGCCCCGCCGGTCACGCCCGGTGCCCCACCTTGAGCCGGCCGGCGGGGCTCAACACCTCCGCGCAACCCCGCCGGGCACGCCCGATGCTCTCCCCGGCGCCCCGCCATGTGCCAGTCAGCGGGGCTCGACGCGTCCGCCCAGCCTAGGGGGTCACGCCCGGTGCCCAGCGTGTGCCATGCACAGCCAGCGAGACTCGACCCTTCTGCACAGCCCCCAAAGCCTCAGCCAGCCTCTACGAGGAACCGCAGCAGCACAAGCGCTGGCCACCACGCCCAGCCCACTGATCAAGCGTGACCGGGGCTCTGCCCCATCGACCGGCGGCACCACGGGCGGGATTAGAGCCAGCATCTTATGCAATTACCGCCCGCCCAGGCTCAGCCCGGCGGCTCCGGCCGCGCCGGTGTAATCCGGTGGCGGGGGGGCGGCGGCAGCTGCCGCACATGTGCCGCCCCGCACGGGCAGCCTGGGAAGTGTAGTCGGAGCCGGAGCGGGCAGCCCGCCTGCACCTGCGCCCCGGACACACGGGGGGTCCCCCCCGCGCCCCCCATTGTTCCGATCCACAGCCTCGCCCCCTGTAGGGGGTGCCGCCCCCTCTCCTCAAGCAGCAGCCACCAGGACTATTCGGATGTGCAGGGTGGGGGGGAGGCGCGCCCCTCCTCAGCGGGGACAACGCCCCCGGGCCCCGAGCCCGGCACGGGCGGCTCCGCGGAACAGACAAAGCCCCGCGCCCCGCGTCCACGCCGCCGCTCCCGGGACACAACAGCCGAGCCTCCCGCTCCCCCCGTCCGCACCAGCAATCCTCTTACGGGGCGGATTAGCCCCACGGGAGGAAGGGGCGCGACCCCTCTCCGCAAGCATCCCCCCCCAGACCCGCCTTAAACGGCGAGCTGCGTCTCTGTCCCTCAGAGCGCGGCAGCGCGCCACGGGGCCGCCACCCCGCCAGCGCACAAAGGGCGCGCCGTGCCCCAACGGCCCCGATCGCACCGATATTCACATTAACGCCGGCTCTTTACTCTTCTCATTAATATTATTATTACCCTATCCCCCGTTGTGGCGGTGCCGCTCTCACCTTTGGGGAGTTGGCGCGGTCGGAGCCGGGGCGGGCGCGAGGCGGCGGCGGGAGCGGGGC
>VZRX01014334.1:44717-58641 GCA_013398075.1 Notiomystis cincta
CGTTCGCCCCCCGTGTGTGCGGCAGCCGGGCCGATGCAGCCCCCCGGGAAGGGAGGGGGTGCCCGGGGGCAGCGCGGTGCGGGGTCCCAGGGGTGCTGCCTGCCCTGCCTGCGGCGCTGCCCGGCGCGGGGCACGTGGAGCGCCCGTCACCTGCGCCCCTGTGCCGGGCGGGCACCGGTGACCCCGGCCGGGAGAGGGACGAGCGGGACGCGGGGCCAAGTTCACTGCTGATATCAGCAAGCGGCGGCGACACGGCTCCTGCCGGCCGCGACCAGGCCCTCGTCCCTTGGACCCGCCCGGGCACCCGGGAACGCCGCCGGCGCCACCGGGCACCATTAAACACCGTGTGCCCGCGGTGGCAGCGGCTCCTGGGAGGAGGGAACGCTCCGCTGCCTCTGGCTCGGGCGTGGAGTCGAGCAGGGGGCCCTGGTCCCCGCTCTCCATCCTGCCCCGTGCTGGCAGGGCACACCACGGGAGCAGTGGTTTGGTCAGATTTGAGCAATGTTTGTTTCTGTCCTCCGATCCAAACCTTGCTGGAGTAGGAGACGTGGCTGCTCCAGCCCAGGCTGCCTTTCTGCAATTCCCTTCTCGCCTGTGGCCATCCGACACTGGCCGGGAATAAAGGCGAGGGCAGCGGCCGCGGAGCAGCAGGCAGCAGCAACCAGAGGGCTTTGCGTCTCCAGAGTGTTGTGCGAACACTCTGATTAATCAAGTTAATTAAGCAGCCCTGTAAGTAAAGTAGCAGCAGCCACTCGCAATCTGTTGCCGGCTGGAAGCACACAGACTTCAGCGTGGGGACCTTGGATGTGTAATCTCAGCCGTTTGAAAACAGTGGTGACAGGGGAAAAAAAAATCCTCTGGAGAAAAAAAAAAAGGTTCAAAATGCCTGTTGTCCATGGGATACCCCTTGTCCAGCATCACAGAGAGGGGAGTCAGGCCTGTAGGCAAGGTCTTGCAGGCCACACCAGAAAGCTCTTTGTCATCAGGGAGCTGCAGAGATTATGGTGAGGATGAGGCTCCCTCCTCAAACTGCCCGTGTGGATCTGGCTGAAGGGGACCCAGGCATTATTCCCCCCCTTCATTACTCCTGCTGTGGGATGAACAAAGGAGCAGAGCAGCAGGAGGAACCTGCAAAAGCCTGTTGAGATGGAGATTTGCAATTACCTGGGGGGATGGGAGGCAATGGGACACCAGGCATGGATGGGAATACAAGAGAAGCCCTTTTCCTTTGGATGGCATCCCCTTCCCCAGGAGCACCTTGTCCTGCTGAAGGTGCCCCAAAATTCAGCACCACGGCTGCACCCAGGTGGGTGCTTTGGAGGGGGTGGTACAGAGAGACAGGAGACCTGTGGGCTCTTCTGGGCCACCCCAGGGCCATGCCTCATCCTGCAGGCAGAGGTGGCCAGGGTGATGGACGTGTCCTGCCAGGCCACTTTGGGATTATGCCATCCCCTCCTCACTGGAGATGGCCACAATGGTAAAGACCCCAGGACAGTCCCCACAGGTCCCCTCAGTGGAAGGAGACCCAGCCCAGGGCTCCTGCAGGGCCATGCTGGAGCAGAGCTGCCTTTGCCCGGTCATTCCTCTGTCACCTCGATGTGGATCGTGCAAGATCTCTCTATCACAGCTTCCCTCGCAGTAAAATGGGAGTCATCGCTGTTAATTACCTGCCTCACGGGAAATTAATTAATGTTTGCGTTCCACTTTGAAAAGGCTGATTATTAATTAGAAGATTATACGTCAAATAAGGGGAGCCACAAGGCATGGGTAGAGCTGATGGCCCTCACAGCTGGGAAGTGTGGTCCACCAACGTGCTGATAAAGCAGGAAAAGGACCAGCAGTAGCACTGGGGTGATGGGTTTGGGATGGGGAGCATCAGCAGGAGGTCAGGGCCAGGTGGGGAGGCCACCAGGGCTCATGGGGGTCCTGGGCAGGTGGGATGGGTGTGCATGAGAGGGGTGGGACACTGCTCTGCAGCACCCCGGTGAGCAGCTCGGGTGGAGCCAGGCTGGGGAGCCAGGATGGCAGACAGCCCATTAGGCAGGGAGGGAACCACCAGGCAATTACTCTTGATGGACTGAATCAGAAGGCAATCAATCCTCCAGCATCCGGAGGGCAGCAGCGCCAGCCTCGGTCTCCTGCCTTTAGGGGCAGCGAGGTCTGCCCTTGGTGGGACTGCAGGATGTGGCCTCCAGCACATGGCCAGGTGCCACCGCTTCCTCCCAGGCTGAGGACACCTTGACAGCAAAGCCACCAGCCCTTCACCGTGTTCACCACTGTGTGATGGACCAGGCCAACTCCCTGGCCGTGGCTGGGGCTCTCTTCCCATCTCTGCTGGGGTGTTGCAAGAGCTGAGAGGAGAGAAAGGGGAACCGAGCAAAAAGCTTCCTGGCTGTCGTGCTGCCTCTGGGCAGACATCACAGGCTCACAAGTTCCCATGTTTTGCTTCATCTCTCCCTGCTTGTCCTTGGTGCCTGGCTCACACCAGCTCTGGACAAAACTATCTGAGGGAGTATCCTCCTGCCCTTCGCCAGCTGATACGGCCGGGCTTGAATCGCTGCACTTGTGGGACAACATGTGAGCTCTGCTTTCCCCTCGCTTCTCCCAGCCCTTCCCCTGGAGCAGAAGCCCTTTGCCCATGCAGGGATGGCATCTGCAACACTTCTGGGGAGAGGAGTGTCAAAGGGGGGAAGTATTCCTGTGAGCTTTGGACTTGGAGTTTTGGCTTGGATTTCTGCACATCCCCTTCAGTGCCAGCTCTTCCATCTCTCACCCTGTCATGTGCTCAGGCCTCCCTTCTCTCCCTCCTGCTGTTGTGACAATGAGAAGAGAGGTAGAAACTTCTGAAACTGCCACAGTCTCTTTGAATCACTCTCACACAAAAATCATGGAGGTTTTTGAAGCACTGCCTTTCCCTTCCCTTCCCTTCCCGCTCCCCAAGGGGAAGAAGGAAAGCTGCTGACCACATCCCCTGTTTCACAGGCACAGGGACCATTTCAGTGCCTTCCTCTTTCAATTTTCTCCTTGCACCTCAGCTGTAATGGGAATTTGCAGGAGGTAAAGTCTAAGCAGGAACCCCAGGCCCACCACTCCCTTTGGAGATGTTTGGGGGCCTCGCTGCAGCCCCCACCTCTCCCTTTATGGGAACATATTCAGCATTAAAACCTGAAGCAAAACAGCCCCTGACATTTTCCTGGCTCGCTGCGTTGCATCCCTGATGCCAGCTCATCCCTGACAAGCTGCAGACTCGACTCTCCCCCTTTAAGCATCATTCTCCACTCTCATACAACCCTCCCCGAGGTTTCTGCTCCTTTGTATTGATCCTTGAGCTCTCTCTGATCCATCAGTCCTTTGCAGAGAGAGGACAGCCTTTCCCTTCACAGACCTCCATGTGCAAGGGTGTTCTCCCCTGATCTGCTGCATCCGCATGGACGGGCTAAGGGTGACTCGAGCATCCCTCCCATTCACCAGGAATGAAAATCATTACATTGTATCATGCTGGAAAACTGTATAAATTCACCATTTTCCATTTTCAAGGCACAGACAACCAACCTGTGCCAGGTTTTGCCGAGGCTGGAAAGGGCCCAGCCCTGCCCAGCAGCCAAGGTGGTTCTGGTTTACAGCCTGCTGATAAGTGGACTTTGCAGGAGGGGTTGAAGCCCTGAGCAGTGATTTTTCTCCAGCCCTGCCTGTCCTTGCTGCCTCCAGCCTTGTCTCTCCGTGCCCCTGTGCCTTCCCCAGCCCTTTCATTGTGTATCCCTGAGCTGATCCCTGTGCCAGCATTTCCAGATCCCAATGCTGGCCCCAGGGTCCCCCAGCTCACACAAGGCAGCAGGAGGCCAGGGCTTCATTCCCAGCCTTGTGGGCAGCCAGCTCAGCACCCATCAGCCGTGCCCAGGCTGGCACCCTCTGCCCAGCCCCATCCTGGTGCCCTACAGCCCTGCCACCCTCTCACCCTCCCTGGGCTGTGCTGGTCCAGCCAGAGCAGAGCAAAGCCCTCCCTTCCCCCTCTGGCTAAACGTGCTGCCAGCGCTGTTTTGGTTGACCTTGACAGCAACAGCCTGCGAGGCCTGAGCGTGGAATTGTTTTCGGCCCAAGGTCACTCTGCAGCACAGCACAGCACGATTGCACCGGCACAGCCAGACCCTGGGGCGACACCAGCCACGCTCCCAGCCCCAGCCCTGCTCCCTGGGCATCCCTGGAGTCCAGTTCTTCCACAGCAATGGGACAGGTGTAAGCTAAATCCTATGCTGGAGCTTCCCTGCAGGGACCCAGAGTGGTGGAGCAGCCCTTCCCCTCCAGCCAGGCTTGGCATCACTTTCAGGGGATATTTCCTCCAGCTAAAAACAGAAGGGGAAGAGAAAAAGCTGATTCTCCCTGGTTTTTTTTCTGCATGTCTCAGCCTTCTGGCCCCATCACCACCCAAATGCTACTGAATGACTCCTCAGCTGTGATGCACCTCCAAGGGGGGCTTTCCCCCTGAGGTTCAGTTACCTGTCCTGGCAAAAGGCTCCCACAGGTGTTACATGGCACCATGCCAAGCCATATGGTGCATTTCCAACTGCTTCTTAATTACTTTGAGAATTGATTTTTCTTGGTCTCTGACAATAAAGGCAGAGGAGCAGCTGGATGGAGTTTTCCACCCATAGTGTACCTAGGAAATGAAACAGATCCTGGGCTACCCAAGCATGCTGGGAAATTCACTTTGATCTTTGCTGGCCTAACGGCACTTTCCATCTAGGGGCTTCAAGCCTTTGGCAGAGGTGACCTCTCCTACCTTGGGGAGAGTGGGAATAGTGCTGCCTTTGTTTTCTGGGAGAAACAGAGGCAGGGAGAACAGGGAAGGCCACTGCCCTCAGTCAGGGTCACTCTCCTGCCTGTGCCAGGTGAATTAAGGCACTTGTGGCTCTGCAGGTAATTCTGGTTTGGGGCATAAGCCCCCTTTGCCTCCAGCAAAGGTCACAGGGGCCTGACCACTGTGCTTGTGCTGCTGTGGGTGCACCCAAAGGTGGGGATCCCCACCCCTCCAGTGACCCCAGCCCTGCGCCAGCTCCTGTCCCTGCAGGTGCAGGGATGCTCAGGGAATGAAGGGGCGAGGCAGGGTTTGCCCATTCCTAGAAGGAGGGATGCAGAGGCACCCAGGAACTGCTCTGGGCCCCGGCCCAGCCCCATCCCTGCCCGGGCTGGCCCCCAGCTCTGTTTGCACAGCTGATGCTGGGCCCTGACGCAAGCGGCTCTCCCCAGACAGGGAGAGGGTGATGGAGGAGTGGGACCTGCTCTAGTCAATGCCCCATCCACCTCTCCAAGTTTAAATAAACTTTCAGGGGTGACTCAGTGCTTACACAGCACCCAGCCCTTTCAGAGAGCCACCAGAACTGAAACCCAGTGACCATCCCTCTCCCCCCACCTTGGAGAGCAGGTGCATGGGAGGAGAGCCAGGTGCTTTTTATCCAGTGCCAGGCTTGTTTCTGGCCCACATGGCTAGGGTAACAGTGGGGTGATGCCACTCAGGATGGGCTGGCAGTGGGGAAGGAGGGAGCACAGGCTTTCTGCAGGGTGATGCTGCTCCCAACCAGCCCCTCTGGTCCAGCTCACATCAAGATCTGCTGCAAACTGGGAATAAGCCAGCAAGTGTGCAACTATATCATCCCTCTGATAGCATCCTGAGGCTACTCACACACAGACTGGGCATGGGAGGAAAGCACCACCACAAAGCCCCCTGCATTTCATTGCCCTGCAGCCCATTGCCCCCAGAGTTTCCATCCCTCACTCAGACAGTATTTCCACATGTGCTTTGTTTGGCTCATTTCACACATTCCTGCTGGCAGGTGATAAGATCTCTGGAGAAAGGCAAACCAAAGCCCTGGGTGCCAGGCACTGGCTGTCATTCCCCTGGCTCACTAAGGCACCGTGCTCCCTCCTCACCTGCTCTGATCTGGGAGAGCGAGGACACATCACTCTTCATTCCACCACAGGTGGGCTGTGGAGTGAAGATCTGGAAGGACAAAGTGTGGTGGGACTCAGGTGAGTGTGTGAGTTGTCAGGTTCCCTCCTGCTCCTGAGGAGGACTGCAGAGCTCTGCTCCCCCTGGTCCCTGTGCCAGCCTGGGGTGCCTGCCCTGCTGTCCCATGTGGGTGATGCAGGCACTGAGCCTCTCTGGAGCAGCAGAGGTGTTATCAGCTCTGAGAATATTTGAAAAATGCACTTGAGTGCCATTAGAACCTCGAGTACCCACAGGTGGCACTTACTGGAGCACAGCCCTGGGGAGTCCCTGGCCCAGGTGTCCCCAGGGCACCCTTTGCTGGCATGAGCAGGGTGGGGTATGAACACACCTCTCCCTCCTCCAGCCCTTAACAATAAATGGGGTCAAGACTTGCACATTCCTTCTCTCTTCCCTTCCCCATGCCAGAGCAGTATGGGGCTGCAGAGGTGGCTTCCAGAGCTCCTCCACTGCTGGAACAGAGCAGCAGAGGAAGCCAAGTGGGTACAGGGGCCACCAGGGACTCAGATGGACACAAGAAGAGTGGCCTCTGTCTTTATGGTTTCTCAGCCCAAAGAAGGGCCAAGCCAGCATTCAGATAAAACAGGGAGTGGTTTTCCTATGGGGCTTTGTGGGAGCCCTGTTGGCTCCCAGATCTCTACCTGAGGCTGTGAGATGGCTGCACATCTCATTCTCTGGGAACCCTTGTTCGTGTTTTGCAAGAGCTTGAGGCACATGGGGACAAGCAAGAGGAAGAAAAAAGCAACCAGCTGCAGTGACAGGAATGAGGAAGCCCAGAGTGTGGGGCAGCTCCAGCCCCAGCACAGCCTGGCAGGGCAAAGGGTGTCCCAGCTCCACCCTGGCATTGCTCAGCTCTGGCCCCTCACTCAGGGCTGGGTTAATGGGATCAGAGCCTTCAGCTTGGAACCTGCAGCCTCTGGGACCAGGGGAGGTTTTGTCCTGCCCATCCAACACCAGGGACATCGCAGCACAGATGAGCCCAGACCCCTTCCCTCTGCTCTCCCCTCTGCTGTGGGGATCAGTGAAGGAGGACAGAGGGATGCTGAGGGTTCTCCCTCCTCACCCTGAGCACTCACATCCCTCTGGGCACACATTTTCATTAACACTGAGTGGCTGAGGGACCGTCCCAGGCAGCTCTCGACACAGCCCAGCCTGGGGAAATCAGCCTTAAATGGCAAAACCTGGCCCTGTCTGCGGTAAGCAGCTGGAGCAAGAGGCAGCAGAAACCGGAAACCAGAGAGCAGCTGAGGCCCTCTGCCCCTCTCCATTGCTTTGTAAACCTGAATTCACCAGGAACAGACCTTAGAAATCATCCCCTCCCTCCCTGCCCAAGTGCTGGGGGTGCCCTCCTATGGGATGGGTGCCCTGGATCATCCTGCACCCTGTTCATCCTGCATCCCTGCTCCTGGGACAGGCACAGGGAGAGAAAAGGTCTCTGTATTTCCCCTGCTTTGTGCATCAGCTCAGGGAACAATGAGGGACAGGAGCCCCCTCCCCAACCTCCCATTGTTACTTTTGCTTGTTAACTCCCAGCAGATTCCAGGGCATAACTTGCTTCCAAGAGAACTCTCTGTGCTCAGCAGTGAAAACATTTCTGAGCTCCCCCAGTCTCCATGTACTGGGATAGAGGGAGCTTGGATGCTCACTCATCAGGGGGATTTTGAGGTACCACTCAGACCCAGCTGCTGTAAAGGAAAGCCTCAGATCTGCTGGCAGCCTGAAGCCCCCAGCAAGGCTGATGTTCTTTTTTGGGTTGTGGACAAGGTGTGTGTGTGTGGGGTCTCACAGTGCAGGATGAGCCCACCAGTGGTATGAATTTTTTCCCATAAATCACCATAATGAACCCTGCACTGCTGCCTGGTGTTTTGGGAGCTCCCAGTATTTGCTTTGGCCAGGTTGTTGGCCACCCCACTTTTTTGGGATGAATTTATTGCTTTCACTTGGCTCAATCACATCCTCATAGCAAGCAGGCAGTGGGCTGTCAGCAAGCTGCTCCTGGATAATGCTGGGGTGGAGCAAAAGGTCCTTCACCCAGCTGCTCCCGTGGATTCCCATCTCTGGGATGGGACAGAGCCTGGAAAGCTGCACGATCCCAGCACTGAGACTTGCTGTGTTACCACTTCCCAGCACGTTTCTCCACCAGCACTCTGCCAGCAGACTCATTAGCTGTGACATCTCATTAAAGCAACCATCCTTGGGGGAATTGGCTCACACACAGGAGCACTGGGATTGGTGTGGCCCTTCTCCTCCCCACCTCCAGACAGGATGGAGCAGTGGGAGAAGCCCCATCCATGGGGATATGCACAGCAGCTCCCCTTGCTGCGAGGGAAAACTGCAAAGGGGAAGTCACAGGGAGAAGTCTGCACACATCAAAAACAAAAAGGAATCAGCTCAGCGAAGTCACGATTATTTAAAAGCCCCACAGACACTCAGAGCTCCCATTGAGCCTGGGGAGGAGGGGCCTTTCTCCTGTGCCAGGACCGGTTTCCCAGCTCTGCAGCCCAGTGGGAATCAGGCTTTGCCTGCCAGCCCCACTCTTCACAAGGTCCCCACCCCAGCTGGCCAGGGAGCCGCAGCACCTACAGCCCCTGGACTGGGAGAAGTATGGAAATGGCCTGGAAACTGGCTCTGGGTGGATTTAATTCCATCTGATTTCCCCTTCTGTGAGCTTTTTTCCAAGTCTTCTGACATTGTTTCCACTCTTAAATAAATATGTTTCCAGCCTGGGATCTGCTCTTCTACATCAAACAGGGACAGACCAGCCTCTTCATCTGCCTCTGCTCCAAAAGCCCCAAGCCTTAAGTGAAATCCATCCTTGGGTGGAGATGTAAATCCTACAATTCAAAGACCAATTTAAACAACAAAATGGGGCTGCAGGACACCAACAGAGCTGTCAATCCCTGCAACCATCCAGGGTGGTTGATTGTCACCACTAAAGGTGATGCTACCACCACCACTTGGCATCATGGCATCACTTCCAGGCTGCTTCCCATTGCTCAATCTTGCATAAAAATCACATAAAATCAGGGTCCAGAGATGGAGACACCACAGTCTGCATGGAAAAGGTTTCCTCACCTCTACTCCACTTCTCTGCTGCTGACAGTCCAGCCCAGGATTTGTGCCATTGGTCACTGTGGCCACAGAGGACAAAGTGGTCCCTTCCTCCACACCTTGCCCAGTTGTATCTCCTGTAACTTCTTTTCTCCACCCAGATAAAGGGAAATAGGGATTTCCTACAGCCCAAGCACTGCAGAGGCTGAGCATGTTCTAGGGCAGGGGAGGCTTTCCCCAGCCCATCCCAGCTGGGTCTGCACCTCAGGTCTCCCAGCCCACTTTCAGCCTATTTATAATACCTTATTTCTATCACCTGATTTATAATACTTCACACCTGAGGGGGGGGCTGAGCACGAGCAGCTCAGTGAGGAGAAGAAAAACAAAGATGAAAAGGGGTTTAAAACCCCTTCAGCCTAATGTTTTCAAGTCTCAGAGAAGCTCAACCCCTCTCAGCATGAGCCCTTGCTCCTAGGAGGATGTCATTGTCCCTCCAATGCAGGCAGCAGAACCAAGCCACATAAAAAAGACTCCAAGCCCCTTCTCCATGGTTTTATTTTTCTGCCAGCAGCTGCCAGGAGGAGTCATGCTGCTCAAGGAGGTCGGAGGGTATCTTTTCCCCATGGATTGCCTTGACCCAGGGTTGCCTGAGCCCTGCCCTGCAGCCAAACCCAGCTGCCAGCAGCCCACGGGGCTGTGGGGACCGTCCCCCGTTCCCACAGTCCCAGCCTTCGAAGGTTTCACCTTCTCCCAGGCAGAGCAGTGCTAATGACAAGTGAAGGATGGTGCCACACCTGCACAAAACCATTTTTGGAAGGACACCTGGGGAAGAAATGTTTCCCATGTCGCTGCTCTGTAATTAGCATTAATTACCAGGGCTTGTGAAACCTCTTCCCCATTTACTCCAGGCAGCATCTGACGGAAACTGTGGGAATCCTGAGTCAGCCAGGAGCCAGGGAGGGGGCGTGGGCCCCCACAGGCTGCAGGGGTGAGTCCCTGGGGTCCCTCCCTCTGCCCCCCAGCCCACGGGGACAGGGGTTGGGCCAGGGGGCTGCAGGCCTCGTTAACACCCCAAAAACCAGCTGAGATTCACCCATCTCACCCTTCCCCACAAGGTGCCACTGTCCTTCCCCAGCCAGGGGACAACCTGGGACATCCCAGGGCTCGGGGGGCTTGCATGTACTGCCCTTTAAAGCATCCTTTACAGCATGGCAGAGTGGGAGGGACCCCAGCAGCTCACTTCCTCCCCCTCAGCTCACTGCTGTCAGCAACAGCCCAAGGTGTTATTATAGACCAGGGGAAAATCCACCCCAAAAACCTAACCCCAAGCAGCCACTTTGTCACCACCCAATGGCAGAGTACTGCTGCCTGAGTCATTTCTTCTTTATTCTTCTTCCTTCTTCGTCTTCTTTTTTTTTTTTTTTTAATAATATTAATGATTAGAATGAGTCAGGACATTTCATCACCAGCAGCTTCGGAGTCATCTCACCCTGCCCCAGTGACTCCTCAGTGGCCTGGGGCTGGGGACACAGCCAGCCTTCCCCCCCAGGGTGGGGTGCAGCTGCTGCAGCCTCACCCCCAAACTGGCAGATTTTGGCTTCAAAATAAAATAATAAAACAAAGAGGAAAAACCCCTCCCCACCTGCAGGGCCTGTTTTCTCCCTGTCTGCTTGCAGCAGCTCAGGGTGCTCCAGCATCCTGGGGGGACGAGTGACCCCAACCACCACCCTGGGAGGGGTCCCAGTGGCACTGGGCATCACGATGGGGATGCCAGGGGCAATGCCCAGGTGACCCTCAACTTTCCACACATCATCGTGGCTGTGACCTCCAGGGGTGGTCACGGCTCCCAGCACCACGTGGGACCCCTGTCCCTCCCCGGGGACCCGGGCGTCCCCTCAGCCTCCCACATGACCTAACCTCCTGTCCATAAATGGAGACGTTTGAGAGCTGTCCCCGGGGTGGAGGAGGAGGAGAAAAAAGGAGAATAATGCCAAGAATGCAGGACACAGCTGAGGAGCCCAGTCCCAGCCCCTCGACACGGGCTGGGGGCTGTGGGACAGCCTGGCCCAAGCCCAGTGCTGCCCCTGCAAGCCAGCCCACTGTAGTCACTGGAGAGGTGCTATTTTTGTTTCTCTTTCTCTGCTTTTCTCACCAGCTGGGGACTTTCCAACGCTGGGTTGTCCCGTTTCCACCTCAGCACCGTGGAGCAGCTCTGGGTGCAGAGCTGTGCACCCACGCCCGAGGCAGGTCCCTTTGCAGCACTGTGTCCCCTGCAGTGCTGTCACCTTGCAGCAGCGCGTCCCTGAGCAGGTGATGGCCCCAGCCCTGCAGCAGCGTCCCAGTGAGGTGTCCCCCTGCAGAGACACATCCCCTTTCACCCTCTCTCCTCTCCCCATCACCTGTGGCAAAGCCGCACAGGGACGGACGTGAGAAGCAGGGGTGGCCTCAGAGGAGGGAGGTGGCAGCAGCCACACGCCCGGGCTGGCACCGCGGGCCTCCGCTCGGGGCCAGAGCCCAGCGCCTTAAAATAGAAAGTGAAAACATTCGGGTGCCCCGTCCGGATGGGCGAGGGGGGCCCATCCCCGCCTCTACCAGCTGAGCGCCGCCCCATCGTCTCACCCTGCTCGCCAGCCACCCTTGCCCCAGCCCGGCAGTGCCCATCCCCAAGGTCAGGGTGGATCCCTCCGGGTTCTCTCGGAGAATTGCTCCAGCGGCTCGCTCAAATCCTCCATAAAAGGAAAAACAGCCAGCAGGTAGCACTGCCAAACTTAGTCATCCCCAGTCCGGCAGAGCTCGCAGCTCCGTCAGCAGCAATTTCCTCTCCGCGCTCCCCTCTGCGCGGGGGGGACGGGGAGGGGCGGCTCCGCCTCGGCCGAAAGCTCCGGGCTCGGCCGAGCGCTGCTGCCGGACACGCTGGGCTGAGGAGATGCTGCCACGGTCCCAGCCAAGATCCGGGGGGAAATCCACACCCTGGGGAAAGCAAAGTTTGGCAGCTGGTGCGCTGGTACCGCTGTTGGTCAGGCACCAAAATCTCACTTTCCGCCAAGAGTTTGTTCCTGAGCACAGATGTGAGGATGTACCTGGGAACACCTTGAAGCACCCGGAGTTTGGTGGGCAAAGCCTGTTCGCTGCCCCTGGGACAGGTATCACAGAGCCTGGCATTGATCCCAGGGACCTCCAGCCCCTCCAGAGCACAGGGACTGCACGCTGGTCCCCTCCCGGTGGCGGGATGGCTCCGAGGGCGACCCCCGAGCTGGCCCAGAGCAGGACATGGGGCATCCCTGAGTTTCCCCCATGCCGCCTCCTCCACCCCAGCTGTGCCTCGATTTCCCCACAGGGGAAGCAGGGCTGACCACCTGCTCTGCCCCGGGGTTGCTTTATTGAGCCTGAGAGGAGTGCCCGGGTCCCAGGCCGGCTCCTCAGCCCCGCAGGATTGCCCGCAGCACGGCGCAGTCACCCGGGATTGTCACAGGCAGCAGTCGCCCTGGGCTGTGAGGAGTGACATTCTCTCCCACCGCCCAGGAGAGAGCCTGGCTGTTGGTCCAGGTGGCTGTGCCACCTACACATCCCTGTCACCTCACCGTGGGGACACAGCGTCACTACAACGTTTGAAGCCTTCTCCCGAGCAAGGAGGGGAATCAGACTGGTGGCATCCCCACTGCACGGTGGGGTAAACACCTCAAAACACTCTTGGGGGAGCTGTGCTCAGCTGGCACCAGCTGGCAGCAGGGTTTTACAGACAGGCTGGCTGCCCCAGTAAATGATTCACCCCAGCAGTAAAAGACTGGAAGTGTTCTGGTGACGTCTCACAGCACCAAAGCTGCGTGCAGGGCTGTGGGGTGTGCAGTGTCCCCGGGGCTGAAGGGACTGAAAGGTCTCTGTGGGGGCCAGGTGCTCTCCTGTTCACAAATAATGGGTGAGATGGATGATGCCGACACTGTCCTGTGGGGTCTCTTGTCCCTGTGCTGGGTACCACGAAGTGGGTCAGGCTGTGATGGAGTGACTGCTTCCACCACCACTTTGTCAGCTCAGCGCGGGCTGAACCAGCCTGAGCGAACAACCTGGAGCCTGCGGCTTCACCAGCAGGGATTTGGTGGCCCTGGGACACCCAGTTCCCCGTGCTGTGACGCCCACTCCCTCCCTAAGCTCAAATCCTGCATTACCCTCTGCCAGACAGAGCTCTGCTTCGTGTTCCCAGTGACGCCCGAGAGGGAGCGACCTATCCCCGGATAGACACAACATCCCAGGAGGGGACCAGCNGGGCCGTGGGGCGCGGCCAGGTGAGCAGAGCACAGAGGATCGCACCCCGAGGTGCAGCCCTGCGCACCAATGCATGCGCTGCAGCTGAGAACACGCGCATCGAGGCACGCGCCGCGCACGGAGCCAAGGTGCACACGCCGCACATGGGATCGTGCCTGTGGCACACGGGGCCGTGCACGGTGAGATGCACGGGCCGCACAGATGAGCCACACCCCGGACACGGGACCACACACCCCGGGATCCACACTGGGTGTGGGGTCACCTGTGCTGAGATGCTCCATGCTTCACACGGGATCACGAGCGCTGCAGTGCACACACTGAAGGTGCAGACTGCACACAGGCACTCCAGGGTGAGCCCAACACATGTGGAATCATGGCCCAACACACGTGGAATCATGTCCCAGCACACGTGGAATCATGTCCTAACACATGTGGAATCATGGCCCAGCACACGTGGAGTCNACTCCCTGAGCGCTTTGTTCGTCTCCCTGTTGTCCGGATCGCGGAGCCGCCCGCCCGTCCCGCTGCAGAGCGCGGCCGCGCTGCTGGGTGGTGCTGTTGGGATGCGCACTGCGCGCACCGGGACCGCGGGCGGCGCGCACCGGGACCGCG
>VZRX01014336.1:3095-15761 GCA_013398075.1 Notiomystis cincta
AAAAAAAAGGATGGCTTTATTCCTGGACTACAAATTACATATAGGACCTATTTGTCAAAACTGCAACATTTTTGCAAGCTATAGAAGGTCTTGCAAATAAATCTTCGTATTTCTTGTCAATACATTTTGTTTACTATAGGAAGAAAACCTGCATTTTTGATGAGTTGCAGTCCCCAAATCTAAAATGTCTGATGTTTTTCTAAATGCTAGGACCTCAAACAAACAAAAGTACATTGCTTAAGTGCCTTGATGATGAAGATAACCTGTGACAGAACAGGGATTGGAGCTCCAGCTTCTGGTCTGCTACCCCTTAACCACCATACTGCTCAGTAAGGGCTTAGTGGGTTCTCCTCATGTTTCCCACACAGTATCTGTACCAGTGATACAACATATAGTGAAACTCAATTGATTTTTTAATTTTAAAAATCAAACCCTTCTGATTTTATTATGGTTCACTTAGCAACACAGATGATTATCAAGTGTGATAGATTTTCATACTATTTTCATACTATTTCATACTATTTTCATACTATTTTGTAATTTGGTTAAATTACAAAATCCAGCATTTTTTTTCACAGCTACAGCTGAAGGGGCTTGTTCTGATCTCTGTAACAAACATTATACTTTTGCCTATTCCAAAGCAAACAGTTTCTATATTGAAGGATTTATAACATAGGTCTGTAACAGACTTTGAGCCCTGATGCACTGAAGACAGTGCCTGAGTGTTCCCTAATGCTGGAACACCCACAGCTACAACCTGAACAGAAGAAAGGGACTTCCCAGTATGGCCCTATGGGACTTGCCCAAACCTGGTGTTTTCATAACCTTCAGCTGGAAGTGCCTTGGTTTTGTTATGTGTCTTGATTGTCAATAATGTAAATTCTCTTCAAAGTCAATATTGTTTGACTTGAGGCTGGAAAGTCTGTGGGTTTTCCCAGATGCTGGATACACAGCACTATAAAGGCAGGTGGGAATCCAAGGCAGAAGAGGGAAATGCTAAGGGGGAGATGAAAAACTGATGACACAGGTCTTCTTTATATCCAGGCACTCCTATGCACAGATGTCCACCTCTATCCCAGTGATGGCAACACAGTATTTGTCCCAAAATAATTGCTGGATAAATTGCATCAGTAACATCAAGGGCAGAGCTCTACACATGGGCCTCCTGCTTCTGTAAGAACTGGGCCACAAAGGCAGGTGCCTTCTGCTGACCTGTCTCTCTGGCCCCATGAATCTTGCATGCCTGATGACAGCTGTGTAGCTGTAGTAGCTCCCCTTTCTCTCCCCACTACCCTTTCTGCTTTCCACCACATATCACTTTATTCTTATTGCCCTGTGGCTGGTGAGCTCTGCTCTGCTGTGGTTACAAGGAGTGAAACCACCTCGGCCTCAGCCTCAGGCAGGAATGCTTTTCACTTCCTGGTGAGTGCTCCAACCTCCACTCAGTTGTGCAGACACGGTTTCCCTTCTCCCCTCCTCGATCTTGAGTGAACTCAGTGTTCTTGTGTGGTTCCCACAGAACAGTAACCCACCTGTGTGTGCAGCAGTGAGGCTTCAAGTGCCTTGAGGAGCTGCAAGGAGAATTTAGGTGCCTGTGGACAATGGCCAAGCCAAGGATGCAGTGAGGCTTCACTCTGTTAACACACCCGAAATCTTGTTTCTGTGCAGCTGAAGGATGGAAGTGACTCTTTCTCCATTGCTGAACTAATCATAGTAAAAAACTCAACTGCTTGTTTCTGCTGGGATTTTCACTGGAGTCATTAATCTCAGTACAAGTACCCAGGTACGGGCTGCCAGAAATAGGGATAGCCAGCAGTGGGGACTGGGAGTGAAATTAGAGACATTTAAATGCAGAAGCAGAAGATGATGTAGCAGAAAGAGAACTGCAAAAGGGAATTCAGAGTTTCAGCAGAACTCATGGGCATTACCACGAAGAGAGAAAATCTGAAGGAGTTTTTGCAAATGATAATAAGGATTATTCAAACACAGAAAACGGGGAAATATGTCACTTGCATGATTGCCATTGGCTAAGTGTCAAAGCTTAACAAACAGAGGAAAAGGCCTAGTATTGAAACTCCAGAGCAGTTTCAATGTCTACAATGGAACAGGTAGTCTGAATAACCATTCCATGATTTTAAGAGGAACAGGAAAGGAAAAGCTCCATGGTAGAAAAGAGATAATTATTTTTTTCCTTTAAAGTTGTTTGGGATTGATGTCATTCCAGAAGATTTGTGCATGCTGAAGAACCCATGGCTGAAATTCAAAATAATCCAGAAACTAGCAAGATGCCCAGTAAAATTAACAGTGACCTTTGGCTTTGTCTCACCTGCCACTGCCTGCTCATGGTGAGGACAATGAATGCTGCACTGCAGGGTACAGCACAGAGTACAGAGTACAGCAGGTGCTTTTGCAAGGGGACATGCAGGCACAGACCAACATGGACATGTGTGGCCTTCTGTGCTCTGGGCTTGGAGCTCGCTGGCAGAGAAGGAGCTGGGAGCTGCAGTGATGTTGTCTTCCATGTTACTGCAGTAGTAGTAGAAGTAGTAGTAGTAGTAGTAGTAGTAGTAGTAGTAGTAGTAGTAGTAGTAGTAGTAGTAGTAGTAGTAGTAATAAGAGTATCTCAAGTGCAGCACTCTTCACTCTCTGGCTTCTCAGTGAGAGTTTGGGTTGTGCCAGGCACAGGGAGGAACCATGATGTGTCAGTTCCTGCCTGAGCAGATATGCCTTTAAGGAACAGTAGTCCTGTGTCTTCCAAAGAAAAAGTGTTCACTAACACAGAGCTGCTCTGGGGATAACTTTAAAACTTTTCTCCCTTTATTTTAGGAATGGCTGTGAAGGTTTCCAGGATTAATTAATAGGAAGTGTTTCCAGGCTGAAAGAGCTCCAAATGCATTCAGGATTTCTGGCCCAGACTCCCAGCCGCTGTGCCAGGCTCCAGGGGCAGAGGGATGTACTCTGCATTGCTAACGTGGCAGCAGCAGACAGAGTTGGCATTCAGCGTGTCTCTCACAAAACGTGAATAACACGAGGAGTGAAGAGAATATCGGAATAGAAGTGCGCAAGCCTGGAGAAACGAGAAGGTGCCGAGCTGCAAGCGAACGCACGGTGCAGCTGCGTCCTGCAGCCGCCAGAGCTGATGGGGCGGGTGGGCATCGTTTTCTCGGGATGAGCCTTGGCGTGGCTCTGCAGACGCACGTTAGGACAGGGAGCAGCACGAACACAGCAGTAGGGACCGCTGAGCTCAGCAGCCTGAGTTCTGCCCCTGGTTCTGGGCAGGATGTGCAGCTCGTGTTTGCGGCGCCGGGGTGTCCCCGCAGCCCCTGAGCCCCGTCCGGCCGCGCAGGAACCGCCGGAGCTGTGTACAACCAGCCCCCTCTAGTGGCACTGGTCCCGTCACGGCCGCACGCTTTCTGAGCCTGGACTCGGTTTTGTAAACTTTACACTACATTATACAGCTTGGTGTGACGAGACAGTGACATAGAATCGCAGATTCACAGAGATTTAAGCTGTTTGACTCGCCTACAGTCTAGCTTACCCTGCATACGGAGCAAGTCACCTTCAGAAGTTTCTGTGGTGGAGTGAAATGAAAATTATGAGCTAAGCTGCTGCTTGGGAATACACAGCTCTTCAGTTCACCACTAATGCTTCTCTCATCTCCTCTGTGAAAGCCTCAGGCCACTCCCCAACTTCTCCATTTATATCTTTAAATGTAAAGCTAGTGTCCATCCCCTGAAACTACATTTGAGCATTTTACTAGCAGTATTTATTGCAATGTAATTTAAGGATCTGACCCCCATGCTGGAACATAGGTATCAGATTTTGCATGCGATGGCCTATATACAGAGCTCATGCTTACACAGTTCCTCAAACAGAAGATTGGAAAATATTAAAATTATAGCAAATTTGTGCTGCAGACCTCAGTTTGATCTTTCCACTAGCTCAGGGTTTTGAAGTTGCATACTCTGGAGGCAGAGGACCAAGTTTTGGTGAGGTTGGAAGTTTTTCTTGTCTTATCAGGAGATCACTAAAAATATAATTCTAACTTTCACATGTTTAGATAGTGCAGAAATTACTCACTACTGGATGATAAATACACAGCATTCTTGCTTCTCAGATGTGGCCTGATTTGAGACAAGATGTAATTTAGTCAAAGCTAAAATTGGCATTTTTTTGATGGTATTGCATTGAGCCCTGCTCCTTTAAACACGTGTCTGTGTGTGCACACATGTAAAAGGAGGTTCCTTGGTTGTGTGGCTACACCTGTGGCATTTTGTCCCTATAAAATACAGACAGATTTCCAGGCTAACACACAGGGCTGGTCACTGGACCAGCTGGAGCATGCAGTGTGGTTTTGTGGTCCATTCTGGAATGTGTCCTCCTCCCAGGAAACAACCATTTGCTGCAGCCCCAGTGTGTGTTAGGCAAGCACAGGAAAGATGTGTGTGTTGGGGGAGTGAAGTGGAGCTTACAGCAGAAAAAACTGCAACCCTCTGTGCTTAACAGCACCGGGCTGTTGCCCCATCACATTTACAAAACTCCCAACAGACTTGCTCTTGCTGTTCTGAACGTTTGCTTTCCACTTCTATCTGCTCCCTGTTCTGTCTCCTCACTGTGCTCAGCACACCTGGCTGCTTCTGTCACCTGCAACAGCCCCATCTCCTGTGCCACCTACACTGTCTTTTGGAGTCCAGACAAGGAAGCATCTTCCAGCTCTCATGATGAGAGGAAAACTGAGGTTTCTGCTTCATTGATGCTGGTGGGAAGGGAGGTGAACAGATACAACTCATTCTTCCTGCCTGTGAACTGTGCCAAATCCCTTTGGAGGTCAAGGCACACCTTTCTGATCAACATATGAAACACACACCTCTTCATTCCTTTTTTGCCCCTCATCTTGGCTTAGGGCAAAGGCCTTGGGCAGTGCACAGGGTATAAAATTTAGGTGATGTCTTATTTTTCAGTGTAGAGTAGCCTGTGGCTGAGAAGCCCAGAACCAGGCACGAGGACATATCTACCTGCAGGCACATACCTGACCATTAAATACCAGACTGGCCACCTGGGATTTCTACAAGCAACTTACAACCCTCACACATAACTAGAAGCTCAGCTGATATATAAATTCCACTATTTCCTGCAGCCCCAGTGCATGAACCACACAGAGGGTGAAATAGCATGCCAGAGCCTCTTGCTTGAGTGGGACCCTCAGCCCTGATTTTCTGCATGAGGCTGGGACCTCTCTCACTCTGTGACTCACAGGTGTCAAATGTTGCATATCACAGTACAAATGCAGGGGGATGATCCACTCCCCCCACCTTGCTTCATTCTGATGCCTGCTTAGCAGAGAGGAGGGAGGGGGCAACCCTTTTTTTTTGCAAAAATCAGGAAATTCATCGGTCATCTCTTATTTCACTGAGGTAGAAACAGAAATGATTCAGTGTCAGCAACTTCCATCATGTTCTTCCTTCCTCTGGCTCAGGCAGAACTCTGAAGAGAAGTGCTGTGCAGCCATAAGCAATCTTTTCTTTGGACAGGGTTTTGCACACATCCTTGGTCAGACAGGACAAGTTAGCAGCAAACAGTAAATACCAACTGCCCTCTGCCCCTGCATGAAATGATCTATAGCACAGCAAAGTGACAGGCCCAGCAGGTAGGTTTTATGCCATCTGCTGTCAAATGTGGATGGTAGATCTTGTTTGAGAAATCTGCCCTTAGGCACCAGTATGGTTTCAGAGTTTGTTTTCCTGGTAAGATCCAGTGCATATAAAAGACTGACAAGACCTATGGATGTATTGATTTGGCAAATGGCACCCCAAGGATAGTCCAATACTGTGGTACATGTGATCACAGCCCAGCTTTGAAGACAAAAAAAGTATTGTTTTTTCATGATGCATGGTAAATAGCATTGTAAATCTAGAGCATTTGTGACCTCCTAGATTACGAAGTCTGAGGATTTACAATCAAGTTTTTTTTTTCTGACAGACAAAAGTATGTGCTTGTGCTCTGTCATCAACAGGAAGTGGGAAAAAGTGTGTAAGCTCCATCTTACAGCATCAAAAAGAGGTTTTTCCCTCTAAGCTTGACTGGAATTCTGAATTCCTTGGACTGGGAAGCTATGTAGGTGAGCAAGGGTCATTGGGAAACAGAGTCATGGCTTAGTTGTTGACACATGTTTCAGGCTTCATTGGCAGGTCAAGCTGGAAGAAAGGATGAGTGGTGAAAATGTACCCTGGAGAAAGCAGTGGGGATTTCAGTCCTGGAGAAGGTGAAGGCTCTTAGTAATAGTCAAAGGCTAATTCGTGTGATATGTGCTGGAAAATGAGAGTTCTTCAGGTTGCCTGTCTGGAGGTGGAACAGAGAGAGAGCAGGAGAGTACTTGGGCCTGAGATGAGTGCCCAGAGGAGACCGCGGCTGGAGGCAATAAGCTGCAGGGGACCAAGCTGCACCTTCTTGGAAGTAAATAAAAGATTGCTGAAGGCTCCAGACAACCACTGGTGGCAGATGCCAGAAGAAGAGGGAGAAAATGCTAGGGAGAAAAGGTGTGGCTATGAAAGCTAGGAATCCCTGGAAGATAGGAGTGAATGATGTGTCTGCAGGAACCTGGAGGACAGGATAGGGTAGGACGGTCTGTGGAAAGTTTTCCTGTGGAAAGGAGGTCTGGAAAGATGAAAATATAAAGAAAATTGCTGGGAAAATATGAGAGTAATGTCATCATATTCCTTTGGTGAGCACTCAGCACAGTGCTGAGACAAGACTACCATGGAGATAGGCCCCAGAGCCAGCATCAAAGGCCAGATCAGGATCCAGTAGATGGGCTGTTTGTGGATTTCCCCACCTCCTGCCTGGAGTAACTGGAAGATTGACTTAGGGAAGCATCTTGGCCATCAGCAGCCAGCACCTGCTGGAGTAACAGTTGTGCACATTTGCTGCGTGAAAGGGGAAGCACGTGTTAAGTAGCCAAATGTAATTTTGAAATAGGAAGTGTGTGGGATATGCTGGTAGCTATTTCTGCTTTCCCATCAGCCTGTCAGATGCAGAAATCCTGGGGATTTGGGTTAGGGGAATCCAGCCTGTCCAACTCTGGCCCTGGCCTTGTGCCTGACTGCTGGGACCTACAGAAGGAGCCCTACAGTGCTATTCAAAAAGGAGACTGAGCCAGGTGTCTTTGAAGGCACTTAGAGGGGAGGCTGGGGCAAGCAGACCTCGTTGTTGAGCAGACTCTTGAGAGGGACAGTTGAGGAGTGGTGCTGTTAACATGCTGACTAATACATTGATGAAACATAATCCAATTTTTCTTCACTACAGGGAAGAGACCAGGCCTCTTCAGCCTTCTCTGTGCATTTCATTCTTCCTGAGAAAATCTGTTTCTATCACTGTCAGCCTACATCTGGAGTGTGCTTCCATTTGTACCATCACCTTCCTCAGAGCTGTTTAAGCCTCAGCTCAACTCATTTTGTCAGCCACACTTTTCTCTAACTACAGATGATGTCATCCCATCATTTTTCCTACTTCAGTGGCTTCTCAATCTTTTGTTATACTTCTAAGCAGCCCTGTGGCTCTGTTTCAGTCAAAGACCACAAATATTTTTTAGTGTGACACAGCACAACATGCTGGCTATGTTAGTGCTGTGCTGACCCAGGAATATACTGTGCCAAAGTATTTTCCTGTGAGAAGAACATTGCAATTGCACCCAGATGTTACTACAGCCCAAGTTAGCTTTTAGGAAATACTCTGTTATAGAAGCATGGATATATGCTCTGTGCTAAGACATAAATTAATACTCACATTCTTTTGCCTCATCCATGAAATGCTTAGGAGGCCTAAAAACATATCCTATTCCAGTAAAACCATTCCAGCTTTTAGTTTCACCTTCTGAGAACTCAAGGAGGGGGGAGCTTGATTCACAGTAACTCTTGGACAGAGATGAGAGCAGAGTAAAATGGCTCCCAGGTGAGGCACATAAATTCTCCTTTCCCACATCATGCTCCTTGATGCACAAGAGCAGCATTTTGGCAGTCACTGACTTGTTTTGAAGTGACCACAACACCACATTACTTCTGATTTATGCAAGGCACTCTGAATCCTTACTCCTAAGAAATGTATCTTGCTGCTGTCTCCTAAGGCAGCAGGCAGGTCTTTGTAAGGAGTTGCCAGCACTTTTTCATCTCTTCAGGCTGACAACACCTCAATAGATTTCCTTCTCTCGATCTCTTTTTTTTTTCTCTCCCCAAACATCTTCTGTATTATCATCCTTAGCTTATGGAATAGTAAAAGTATTTTATTACATTATTGATTATATCATAAAGACATTCATCTGGGCTGTAAAGAGGCAAAAATGGTTTAAGATGTGATTAAAATAAGCAGGCCTAGGAGAAGGGGACTGGTAACATTGGAGATTTATCTGTTTGATTTTGCCTCTATGGACAACTGGAAATGCCTTGACTAAAATAGCAGAGAAAGGAATCCAAGAGGAACTACTGCTGCTGCTGCTTGGGGAAGTAAAGCATTTCAGATAAGTGACACAGGGACAGTGGGAGCAGCTGTCAAAAATCTATCCAGCTCAACTCCTGCAACTGTCCAAACAGCTCCATGAGCATCCAGACACTGCACTGTTCACAGCATCAGCAACACAGTGCTGGGACAAGACAGGCACTTGAACAAAAAGTATGTTGCCAGCTAAAAGTTGACATTGAAATATGCTCCACAAGCATTTTACCCTGTTCCCTGGGCTCTCTTGAGCAAGCATCTGTCCATCATTCAAGCAGACTTCACCATTTCTTCACAGGCAGATGCTGGCAAGAAACTGGAATCAAGATGCTCTGACCAGGGTAATTCTCAGCCTGAGGAGACCACCTCCAGGTAATGAAAAAAATCTCACTAGAAAGGACCATGGAAATAAAGCCTGCAGAAGATTGCATTTTTTTCTTACTCAGTTCCTCCTTAATCCTGAATTCAGCACTTTTTATTGGATCCTGGCCACTGATGGGTGTGACAGACATCCGTGGAATTACACAGACCCATAAAACTACTTAAGTACTTGACATACTTGCTTACAGTCACATCAAGACCTGTATTTGTGAGACCATACTACACCTGATAATTAGTATTATTCTCTTGTTTATAGTAATAGCTGTATGAAGCATCATGAAAAATCCTGGCTTCAGTGCACTGAAGAAAGCCTTAGCAAAGCACTTCCACCTCCAGAAAACTCACAACTGAAACCAAGCAGGAAAACACAACAAATCAACATAAACAATTACTGGGAAAGCAGGTAAAATTGCTAACTGCAAGAGTGTGATGTTAGCAGTGTATTCCTTTGAAATCTTGTGCCCATGGAAATTACTAATAATACTGTCTTTGTATGAATTCTGCCTCTGAAGTGAGGCAGGCAGTTAGCTAGGAATAGGTTTCTCTGCCTCCAAAGCCCCTGAGAATGCTCCTCCAGCAGTGTCCTCAGCAGTGCTCCTGTTGTATCCACATGGCAACATAAAAACTCACAGTAAAGAATGAGCTTCGGTCATCATTGTTCAGGCACACAGACTAGTGTGACAATTCCCTTTCCAGAGCTGAAAAGTCAGGTCTCTTGAAACTGTCCTCTGTGAAACATGTTCAGTTTTCTAGCTAGAAAGCAGCTTATTTTGAACTGGTAAGTTCAACTCCTTGGTAAGTTCTCCTAAGCCTTTTATGTCTACTCCTATCAAAGAATTGAGAGCTTCCACATGAAAGGACTGTGTGATATTATTTCCTGCTAAGAAGTTCACTCTAGCCAGTGAAAACTTTTTTGTTTCTTAAAAAAAATCTTGTCTTGGATCTGCTTTATCGTCTGGTCTAGCCTCAGAAATTACCAGACTCAGTACTTACCCATACAGATATGCTCAGGAAGGGCACGGTATTGATCTTAGAAGCTTAATTAATCTCAAAACTGGATTCAAAGAACTTTGCTACACCCTAAAGACATTTAGAGGGTTTGTAGCACAGAAGTCATCCCTTTCTGTCCAAGCCATTTTATCACCCAACACAGAAATATAATGCATGCTTTCAGTTTCATGATGGTTGCTTTATGCTATCCTAGGACAGCAGCTGGTAAGAAGACACTCTCTCCTCAGCAACACTGAGAACACCTTGGGTCTACAGGTCTAGAAGCCTTGCTTCTCACAAGAACAGAGGTTTAGAGTGAATAGCCTCAGGATGTTTCTGTGCTGACACCAGCACACAAGAATGTGGGTGTGGCATGACCCTCCTCCAGATCCAACAGTCAAGAGCAGTATCCCCTCAATGCAGAAAACAGTCACCCCTGTTACTCCTTCCAACTCAGGACCAACCTGGCATCTCACATCTTAGTCCTTGTAACTAATTTAGTTTCAGCAGCAGAACATTTTAAGCAGTTTTACTTGGACTACAAGCATGCTGATACTCTCAGGCCTTCCTCTTTCCAGCTGTACTGACTCACTGAGGATCTGCTCTTGCTGCAGCCTGTGCTGTGGTACATAGCAATGATTAGTGAGGATAAGCTGTACTGTGCTGTGGAGACCTGGACTGAACTGGGCCGATGTGAAGGATCAACACTTGATGCATGACACTCCCCCTCCTGTCCACTGCTACTGCTGAGACTGGAACATTCATGAAAAGCACAGCCAGAAATCAGATCAGCTCTTCTAAACTAGTGAATAGTGAAAAAGACATATTCAGCTGCCCTGCAGGTTATCCCACAGAAGGATCATTCACGTCTACTCCTTTGTAAGCACAAAATCCCTGCAGCAAGGCCTTTCATGTGATTCAGTTAGTCGTGCAACCAACTTAAAGGAGAATTTACTCTTGCATAATATTAAATACAGTCAGCTGAATAAGCAGGCTCTTTCTCACCACATCTTACCCTGCATTGGTGATCTTGTGTAAGAGATGCTAATCTTGCTTCAGAGCAGTAAGTAGGTAAAGCTGTTCATGATCACAGAAAAAACAATTAGTGTCACTGAGCTTAGTACTACTGTGAGAATTAATGTGGAGGTGAACTTACACAGTCTCAGGTAACATCCTTTTCTTGCTAAAAGGTAGAGGAAGCAGATGAGGAGAGGCAGAAAAAATGCACAAAAGGAGAACAAAAAATTCAAAATACTAACAGCACCCCACTGGAGAGATGAGAATGCTGATAGGTACTTTCAGGTCCTGGGACTTCTCTGTTCGTTGGTACTTCATTGTACAAACAGAAAAATGGTTTTACAGGTTCGAGCAGCTGCTCTACCTTTCTGAAGGCAAGGGCTTCATTAGAAGTAACCAACCAGGCAGGGGAAGAAAGCTGCTTTCAATTTCCAGCACTTCACCTTCAGGCAAGTCTGCAAGTGTGAGGGTGGATTTAAACAGGAGCATCTCTCCTGATCACTCACTGGCTCTCCTCACATTTCTAAGTGCTTTGGAAAGAAACTTCTGGAGTGGAGTAGTTGGTGGAGGTGGAAAGATGTTGGTACTGGGTGACTGCATGGTGGCCTGTGTGTGAAGAGGCCAGGACTGTCACCTGCCAGATACAACTGCTTCCAGCCAGCTCCAATGGACAGGCACAGAGCATGGCTGAGCACCTCAGCCAAGGTGCTGATACTGCTAAGAAAATGTATTTAAGAAAGAGCATAAGAAACAGCAGCAAAAACACCAAGGGCAGTGAAAAAAAGAGGAGGAAGAGGTGCTTTAGGCATCAGAGCACAGATTCCCCTGCAGTCCCCCACTGGAGCACATGAATGTTTCCTGAAAGAATTACATCTTCCCAGAGAGCCTGTACAGGAGCAGGTTTATCATGAAATAATGCAGCCCATGGGAAGGATCCACACTGGAGCAGGGGAAAGTGTGAGCAGGCAGAAGCAGAAGAAAGGAGCAGTTATGGACTGACAGCAAACTCAGTTCCCCATCTGCCTTGGACCACTTGGGGCAGGCTATAAGGCAGAAAAATTAGGAATGAAGAAGAAAAGTTCAGCCTGGAAAATGGGTGGGTGAGGTAAGGGGAAATTATTGATTCAGTCTTTTCACCACCCTCCTCAATTTCTAATTTACAATATATTTAATTTTCTTCAATTCAGGGTTTTTTTTCACCCATGACAGTAGTTAGCAAGTGATCTCCCTGTATGTATCTCAGCCTGTGAGCTCTTCTATCTTATTTTCTCCCTCTGTCCTCTTGAGGAATGGGGTGAGAGAGCAGCTGGGTGAAGTGTGAAGAGCACCTAGCAGCAGGCTAAGTCAACTCATAACAAGCTGTGGCATAGGTGTATTTAAAAGAAACTTAAAATTCACTGGTTCACAATAAGAATTTGTCATAACAATTTCAGATTAACATCTGCCTAAAACTTGCAGACAAGTCTTTTCTATTTATTGCAGAGCTTTTCAGAGAATGGTTTTGCACTTTACCACTTTTTCCCCCATTTCCAAATTTGAACACAAGCAAGGACTTCCAATGCTCACTTACTATCTATACATTATCTACAGAATTACAGAGATGAATCATTTTTACATGAAAAAATATAGTATTAAAAATCTTACATACAATGACAAAACATAGCAACAAAAGGCAGGCCAAAAAATTAACATCCAGTCTGTCACCAGTTAAGATGAAACTCCTTTAGGGTGAGTTTTCAATGAGGATAATAAAGTTGACTTTTCTTTTTCTGGGTGATTTTTTTTTTTTTTTTT
>VZRX01014336.1:15766-99899 GCA_013398075.1 Notiomystis cincta
GTTTTTTTTTTATTTTACCCCCCAGAAAGGAGACATGCATTAAAAACAGTAATGTCTAAAACAACATTATTTAACTCTTAGTCATGCACCTGAAGATTTGGCTTTGAGCATCTTCTGAAGTCAGCAGTCAGAGGAACCCAGTTTCACTGAGGCACCAGTGATGGGAGTTTCTGAAAGCGTCCTCCGAGCTGAGATCCGCAGACACTTGGGGCAGCCTCCAGACTTGAAGCATGCTTTGTGAAAGCATGTTTTGCACTCTGTTTGTACATACAGAGTAGCATTCAGGGAGGAAAAAAGAAATCACAATTTAAAAAAAATGAATCAACAGCTGTGTTCCTTGAATGATGTTCTATCACATACATATCAGCAGAAAAGTAAACAGAAGCAGTGCAAGGCCAGGACAACAACCATTGCTGTAGTAATTTACAAAGAACAATGAATGCTGGCAAGATCTCATAAAACAGCTCTCTCATGCCTAGACCCAAAAAATAGCCTCCCCCTGCAAGCAGAACCATGGTCAGGCAAATCCCTGGTTTGGCTCTCTGAATTCACTGCTACAAAACAGCTGCCACAGGCTGGTTTTCAAAGACACAGGCTGTCCATGGTTTCCAAATGCACATGCAGGTCTTCAAACATGCATGCCTTCAGGGAAGCTAGTTCTCAGTGTTTAAAATAAGTCTAAATGGGTTTATGCACCAGAATTCCCCCCAGGAAGAAAGCAAAACATTCAGTCTGGAACATACCTGTACACCTTTTACATTTGGCAGTCTGATACGGAAAGAGCAGGTCTGCGCTCTGGCAGAATTCACAGATAAACCCCTTCGCTTGACAGAGCTACAACGACAGCAAAAGGGTCGAATTTAAATCTAAGAAACAATTATTTGGGAATGGCAGCAGCAATAATTCCTTACAGTAGCAAATGCAAGGACACTAAAAGTCCTGTTTTTTCCTTACCTCACAGCCATCTACATGAGAGGTGGAGCTCTTCAGAATATCTTTAAGAAGAGGCAGTAACTGCCCTCGTTTGATCTTCACCAGATCATCCAGTGAGAAGAGATGCAGCTCCTCTGTCAGATGACTGGGGACCTGTTCAAATTCTTTCAGTACACTGCAAAGAGAAATAAAACCCAATTCAAGCTACAAAAAGTTGTTTTTCAAGTGTATTTCCAGAATAAGCCTCTTTCACTTCTCCAGTCACATGGGGATTATACAAGGCAAGTTCATGCTATATCCTACCTCCCCTCCCAGTCTGAGATCACTTTAATAAAAACTGGAAGGCTTGGGATTCAGAATAAACTATCTGCTTTAAACATGCATTCCTCAGGCTTTGGAGTTGCCATACACAATTACCCCAGCAATCCTTAAATAATGTGTAAAGGGTTGTCTCCCATCTCAGGAACAGCAGGTAAAATCCCATATAGTATCTAACATAATAAGCTACACTTATTTATTTGCTTTGCAAACTTTCAGGGGGTTTATCCTGCTCAGGTCACTACCGGGTGAAACTATGCTTCTGCTGAGCAGGTGAACACTGGAAAGTGAGCTATTGCTTTTAAAATATCACTGATGCAGATAGAAGGTAGAGTGACAACCCTTATACTTATTTTGGTAATGGAATCACAGTGAGTTCAACAGAAGAGAGACAAAACCCTATTTCTATTTGATTTTGGTGAACAATATGTAATTGATGTAAAAGAAGAGGTCTATGTCAAAGAAAAAATGGAACCTACTTTTAAATCTTATTTTGCTTATGCCTGTTCTTAAAAAAGGTCAGCAATTCTGCAGTGATGTTCTTATTCACATGTCTACGTATTATTTATGCCCATAGTTTGGGAATGTGAATGCAAAACATCTTTCACTTTTAGCAACAAGCAAAGTCATGTTTTGGTCTTTATCACTTTTGGTTACTACTACTTTCATTTGAATATTTTTATAGAATAAACTGAATTGAGTATTATGACGAATTTCTGGAAGAAATCTTTAAACGCTCAAGGAACACACTTATCAATTAAAAAAAACCCAACATTTTTTAAAGACAAATATTCTCAGAGAGATAAGTATCTTTGACCTTTTAAGAATGAGTAAGAATCTAAGAGAGAGGGAACAGGAAAAATACACACCTAATTAAAATCATTCAACATTTAAAACCAAACTACATTACAAGAGACAGTTCCCACATAAAACTCATACTTCACTCAACATTTGCAGAGCAATAGAAGGCAGTTTTGTTGCTAGAGGTCTCTAATGATCATATCAACTTATTTAAAACTGCACCCAAATGTCTCTAGAGAAGAAGGCTCTATAAGCATGTCATGTACATTTTACTAAGCTGTTTTTCATGCATAACCACAGTCCATACCTTTCAGCAAACCTGCAGGTTTTCAAAAGCTTTTTTAAATGAAAAAGCTGTTCTTGTGCCTCCTAAAGATGGAGGAGAAAAACAAAACCAATTTTAAATTAAAAGCATTGCATTTATATATTCAATATTTGAGTCAGCAACCCTTACAAGTACACCAAACCACACCTAAAAAAGGAACTTTACACTTAGCCTAGAATTAAACAAATGGATTTTCTAATGCAGGAAAGCCAAAGGCAGGCAAAGGCTATTTTTATTCCCTGACAAGTGAAGCAAGTCCTAATGGCAAAAATGGCTGCAGGTCTTGATGCATGCTAGACCCACACCTGTGTAAGAACAGGCAAGTGTCTCCTCAGCCAAGAAGGGAACACATGCCTACTTGTAATCTTCAGCAGAACACTCTTCCTGAAGCTGTAGGAGGTACAGCTCTTACATGAGCCAAGGGTGTTTCCCCTAATAGCCCACAAAATTAAGGAGTCATTCAAAAATTACGGAACTTTCCAACTGCCAAAAGCCAGGAAGATGTAAATATTTACTGCAGGAGACCAACTCCCTTACATGAACTAAGGCTGGAAACCACTATGGAAACATCTCCAAAAGAGCTAAGGAGACCTCTGGCACAGATTGCAAACATCTCCCTTTGCCCCCTTCAGTTGAGGGAAAAGAGGGCAAATCCCAGAATTAGTGATGGGATAAGACAGAAAAAACCAACCCTCTTCCTTACCATATACACACACAGGACATCCTGCCCTAATGAATTCTTCCTGAAAGTCTCAGACCCAGAAAATCCTAATAAAAAAAGCCCCACTTACCCTGACCCTGTCCATTTCTTTACTTTTCGTGTAGAGGGCTTTGTTTATACACGACACATTGAAAATGGGGTGCTGCCATATGCTGTCCAGTAGGTGTTTGGAGAAGTTGCACACATAGTATTTTTTGAAATCCCACTTGGAAAGTATTCTGGCAGGAATAGAAGACTGGGCATAGCTATGGCAGCAGTCACAGAAGTATTTCCCCAGGTAGTCACAGTAGCGGAGTCTCCTGATATATTCTGCAGGTAAACAGAAATGAAATTGTGAACATTTGAAAAACTTATGAGATATAACTCTTGTCTGTATGCCTAGTCTGTCTAAATAACTCAGATCTACCAGAATGAAGGGAAAGGGATTTTATTTTATTTCTTTAAGTAGGGGGTTTTATTATTGTGGTGAACACATGTACAAGGTTTGTACTTGGCATTAGAACAGAAAGCTTTCCTCATTTCTACATCTGTTCAACTGACTATAATTATCCACATAAGATCTTAGAAAAACCCCTGTTGCTTTAACCACAAAAGAAACACTAGGTAAAATACACAACAAAAATACTTCCACCAACTTTGGAGTCATGTTTGTGTAATACTTTTTCACATCAAGAGGTTTGTGGGGTTTTCCCCCCTCCTATTCTCTCGAGTTAATGTGCCATCATAGATTGTTGATACTTTACAGGCCATCACAAACACTGCTCTTGTGAGCTGACCCAGAGAGACTTAAGTGCCACTTCAGAGATTTCTTAGGTAAGGTCTGTTTGTCAGTTCTGTAAATCATTGTGCTTTCAAGCAGTTCTCACAAAGTATCAGAAATTAAACAAAAACCCCCAACCAAACAAACAAAAAAACCCAGAAACAAAACAAAAAAGCAAGATTCTGTAATCAAGATCTAAAGAAACAAAAAGTTTTAAAAAGACACCCCAAAATAACAAAACCCCAGATTCCATAAGCTCGCATAAAGTCTCTAAAAAGAGACTTTTGGGAATGTCTAAATTGGCACAGGGAAAGAACTATTAAAAGAAACAACTGGACTATGTAAAACCAGCACTTTCTAGCCTGGAAGCTTGAGGGTTTTTTCTGCTTTGTGGTTGACTGTTATGAATTTTTATTGTGTATTAGAAGGATATCTATCATGTATGTATTGTACTATGTATCTATCATTCTGTATTGTATGAAAAATTCCAGACACTGGAAAGATCCCACTGTCTGTTTTACTATTGCAGACATATCCAACAAGGAGATTGTCCTTCTAGCTCAGGTAATTTAAAAATTGTGGAACATCTGTGTTGGTGAGGATTATAGTCTGATTACAAGTACTGTGCCTGTTAGGGGTTTTTTTGCCAGATTTGGTAATACTTACTGCTTTCTATTGGGGTTCCACAACCAACACATGTAAAGTTTTGAGCAGCCACCACTGCATCTCTCCTGTATACAGAGGCAAATAATTAGACTTTTCAGCACCCAAACCATAGTTTTACTTAACATTGTTTCAAAATGCAAAAGAGCTACACTGGCACCAGGGAGAATGTCCACCTCAGGAGCTGACTCCTACTCCTCCACATGAAGAAGGGAGATTCTGTAACTAAATTATTTTCCACTTCTTAAGGTGGCATCAGTATCATGGGGTTTGGAGAGGGGTAATCCACATTTGCAATTGGAAAAGGAACTGTACCTGCAGCAACACAGGGAACAGCCAGTTTGCCAACTGTCTGCATTTAACAGCACTTGATGCAGGGTGAGATACCATTTCTTCACACATGACCTGGTGCCTCCCCCCACTTTCTGAAAACCAGTTATCTATAAAATATTAGCAGGAAAGTGGGGAATATTCTCCAGGTAGTGTCACAAAATGAAATATTCAGGAGCTAAGCACACTGCCACCATAACACCAAAGAGTTTGTGTATTATCACATGGAAAATTGCACATTCTGTGTTAATCAGGATGTGCAAACAGAGAGAAAAATATGCCACCTGCTTTCTACTGAGGCTGGTGACAGACATTGCAGAAGGCTTTGCCATGCACCAGCTCTAGATCTGTTCACAGATATCTGCACATGCACTAGATCTGTTAATCACCCAAGCTCCTTCCATCAGCTTTCCCCGTGCTATACTAAATGACGATGTCCAGACCCTTCAAAACTTACTTGACTGAAGGATGAATATTAAATATAATCTGTGATCTTGGTGGAGACCAGCCAGAAGATCCTCTTAACTTGGATATGATCTTTATTTCTTCAGCCAGGTTCAAACTGGACTCAAGTTCTCTTGGAATCTCTTCTTTCAGCACAGACTATTGGGAAACACAAGCTCATGAAGATAACCAGCCCATCAGCTGGACCTCTGTTAATTGCTATGGGGGGGATGTTTCTCTCTCTGTATACTCTGGTATTTTAAAGTTCAGTTTTGACCTGCATGTAAGCCCCCCTCATGTCTGTCCCAGAAGAAAGCACATCTTGATGGTTCACAACTACATGTTTTAAATGTGCTGAAAAACTGCTGGAGAGAGAAGATATTTCTAAAAATTTAGATAAACTGAACTAATAAACTAATCTGTATTTGTTTTCTTTTTTTCTTTTTTTTTTTTTTAATGTAGCTTCCTCCTTTTCCTAGCATGAAGCAGCTGCAGTGAGACCATGATTATTTGGGGAACTGAATAAAGAGCTTGTTGTTTTCAGATCAGACTCACTCTCCGCTTAGATGAGCTCGGGCAACCAGACAGCTGAAATGCAGAGTCTGTCTGCAACCAGTATTTTCTGAAAGCTCTGCACAACTCCTGGGCTGTTGCTTCAGCAGAATTGCTGCCTGGTTCAAAAGATGATCTGAAAGGTAAGGAATACTGTCAGTGAAAAATAGCAGCATGTCATCTACACCTTTCTGCATCCCTGAAAGGTTTTCTCCCATTCCTTCATTCCTACCCTCTTTCTTTGATACACCCAGGCCCTCGAAGAGCCACAGAAAGCACCCTCCAGCAAGACTGGGGGACAGAGAAACACTGCTAAGCCAAGCACTAGAGAAATTTGCTGTCAAGCAGCATTCCTTCCCTTTCCTTGAGAGGGCCCAGTTTACCACTCCCACATCTTTCCCTGCTGCACCAGAAGAACCACCAGAAAGCTGCTTCAGCAGAAAAGGTAGTGCCACAAGGCTATTATAGTAAAGATACACACCTTTTATCAGGGACAACAGACAGATTTTCAAGGTCTTCAAGTTCTGCAATAAAGGAGAAAATTTTATCAAGCCATTTAAGAAACAAAGTGTCTGTTACTAAGCACTATTTTAAAAATACCTTCTGTGTTACCACAGTGTCAGTTTCAAATATATTCATCTTTCCAACACCCTTGCTGGATGTGGGAAATAACCTCAGCCTTAGTTGTAAAACAGGCATAAAGAGTCTTATCTCCTCTGCATATCTTTGACATGATGAAGAATACTCCCTCCTAATACTTTTGCATCCCATCATCACCATCAGCAATGCCTTCAAGAGCAGAAATGGTAAGGAGAGACTAAATGCCTGCTGGTCAATGTCCAGCCAGAAATCATTCTACATAAATAATAATGTACAGAGCCAAGAGAGGCCACATTAATTCTTTTGGTCACTGACAGGTATTTGGAGACACCAGTCACAAACATACCAGTTAATGCCATAAACATGTTAGTAACAGGTGAGATGAATGCAATTAAAGGACACACTTCATTATGTTTACATAGACACAAGGTGTTCACATTGGCAGCGTTAGTTTTGACCATGCTTATTGCTCTCAAGACAAACGTTGCCCCATTACGCATCTCAAAGTAACTCTTGCTACTAGGAATGCAGTCTTTTGGGAGCTTGCTCTTCATTTGTAGATAAGGGAAAGATGAGAGTAAATAAAAATCTCTAAAACCAAGAGAACAATAAAAATCCATTTGTTATCAGGAAAAGATAAAACAGAGGATAAAAGCTGCACAGACTACTTTTAAGGGTTTCTGTATGTGTAAAAACCAGAAGCAAACCAAAACAAACTGAGGATGTCCAAAACAGAAGCAAAGCATGTATAAGAGAACAGACACATTCTTCTCTAGTCCTGAAGCAGAGGGAAAGGCTGCCTAAAACAGAGTAAATCTGTTTCATTAAGAAATGATCATGTCCTAAACTCTCAACCAGTGCTGCTATAGTTGACTTAGGTTGTGCCAGTTTCACACTTTCTTCATGCACATTCCTTTGGTTTAACCCTTCGACATAATTTCAGTCCCTCTTTGGGTTTGTATGGCAAGATTTTGGTAGCAGGAGGGGCTACAGCAGTGGCTTCTGTAAGAAGCTGCCAGAAGCTTCTCCCATGTCTGAGAGAGCCAGTGCCAGCCAGCTCCAGAACGGACACACCACGGGCTGAGGCTGAGCCCATGAGCCATGGCGGTAGGGCCTGTGGGATAACAGAGTCAAAATGGGAGGGGAAAAAAACCCTGCACAGTTTCAGCTGGAGGGAGGTGTGAGAGTATGTGAGAGGAACAGCCCTGCAGGTACCAAGGTCAGTGGAGAAGGAGGGGCAGGAAGTGCTCCAGGTGCCAGAGCAGAGATTGCCCTGCAGCCCCTGGTGCAGACCATGGGGAGGCAGCTGTGCCCTTGCAGCCCATGGGGACTAATGGGGGAGCAAAGATCCACCTGCAGCCTGTGGAGGAGCCCAGGCTGAGGCTGGAGGATGCCTGAAGGAGGCTGTGACCTAGAGGGAAGAAGCCCATGCTGCAGCCCGAAGAGGCAGAGAAATCAAAAGTGAAGTTAAGAGCAGGAAGAAGGGAGAGGTGGGGGGAAAGGTGCTTTAAAATTTGGTTTTATTTCTCATTACTCTACTCTAATTTGATTGGCAATAAATTAATTTCCCCAAGTTGACTGTTTTGTCTGTGACAGTTTTTGGTGAGTGAAGTCTCCCTGTCTTTATCCAACCCACAAGCCTTTTGTTGCATTTTCTCTCCTTTTCCAGTGGAGAAGGCAAATGACAGAGTGGTTTGGTGGTCACCTGGTGTCCAGCCAGGGACAGCTCACCACACTCTCAAACCAGCAAAGATATCCTTTTCTAGAAAGGAAATCCTGCAGCAGTCTGGTATTTCTCTGTTCTAATAAGGAGCTACACATACATAATTTTTTTCATTTTCTCATGTTATTTCTCCTACAGTAGCATCTACTAAATCAAGAGAATTCCTAAACAATGGAATAGATTCAACTGAACAATAAATCTGTTTCTGCAGTTAAAATTTTAAAGTCTTACCAATAATAACATATTCATCCTCTGAGTCACTGTGGCAACGAAATCTGGTAACCTCATGATGTGATGGTAGATGCACTGGGGAGCTGACAGGCAGCAAAGCACAGCCTGTCCAAGGCAAGGACAAGATCAGTTAAACTTTTCCAGTATTTATAAGTAGCTGCAATTATGTTCACATTTTTCATCACTTATCAAAAGTTTCACATACAGACTGCATTTATAGAGCAATTTTAATTGCTTTCATACATACACAGAGCTGGCCAGTTCTTGGCAATCTGTCATACAGAATGTCCCTCAGTTTCTTAGCCAGAATCTTGTAGGGATAAACCCAAATCTTTTATATTACCAGTGATCTCTCCTCTTCTCATGTCCAAGAACACCATTCATTTTTCCACAGAAGTTATGTCATTTAGACTTTAGATTCATCACTAAGATCTGTACCAGTCAAGAGACTAAAATCTACTTAAAAATGCATGTACTGACTCAAGCATTATAATTCCAGGAGTAGTTGGCCTTAAACTATATGTGAATGAATACTCTGGGGAGTCTCACTCAAACCAATTGCATGGCCTCATTTGCATAATGCAGAAGCAAACACAGGAGAGAGCCAAGCTGCAAATACTACCAAAAAAAAAGGAAAACAAAAAGTATTTAGGCAAAGAGAAACACAGCCAGCTATAGGCACACTCTGTGGAGAGTCATGCTTGGCTTGTGGCATTTAAACCCTACATTTTCATTTTAATTTAAAAAATAATTATAATTAATAAAACACAGGTGTGAACATCCACAAGGAAGTATGTGATCCACTCGTGGCATAATGATCCTCAGTGGACCCAGCTCTCCAGAGAATCAAAGAAGGTAACAGAGGATTTGGTTCCAAGTAATGCCCCAGTTCATTTAGTATTTTCTTGCACAGAAACAAAGGGCAAAGCCTTTCAGACAAGTTTACATTCTAGATTAAGTCACTTGCCTTCATAACCACTGTCTGAAGAGGTAACAGACGAATCAGACTTCTTCACTCCAGGGTAAGAAGATAACTCTGAATCAGTGTGATAGCTGCCATCTGATCCATTTGTTTCCTCCATACCCCAGGACTCTGCTTGTTGTTGGCTTAGGATACTGCATTTCATTTTTTCTAGTGATGCTATAATCATATCTGCAACAAAAAAGTGCGCATTTTCCTGGAAATAAGATTGGAACGCTCATTAGTACACAGCATATTTGATATTTAGTTAAGATGAAGTAAAATATATAATTTCACCCCCATACTTTTTCAACTCTATAAATAAAAATGCAAACCTATCTGACCTTTTATTTAAACTCAAAAAAACCACCCCAAAGGCAATTCAGGAACAATATGCAAAAGCAAATATCCAGATAATTGTCTCACCCTTGATTATAATATACAATCTACTTTTATCTTACCCATGTATTAGATAAAAATGAACTTGATTACATGACTAACTGATGTATATGCATTCATTCTAGAGACGTAGTCTTCTAGTTACACTGCATTATTTAGTATGCATGCATGCATCCAAGTAACCTATTTAATGTAATTTAATTTTGAGTCAATGTATACAAGCAGTTTTGCACGCATGCTAGCTGGAGGGGGCCAGCAGTGGCAAGTTTTGAATGGAGTGTAGATCTTCAGGAGGTGGGAAGTACAGGAGCTAGTAAAATGTTTTCATGTTTTAAGAGTTAGGGCCATGAAGTAGGGAATATGCAGTGAGATAGCTTCCATGGTCAACTCAACTCTACACAGAAAGTCTGGGATAAGAGTAAGTGGGAACCTGGCTCCCCTGGGCTTCCCACTGCCTTAAATAAAAGGCAGCTGTTCCACAGCTTCACTGTAGCATTTCCAAACCAGACAACACTTCCTTGTGATGTCCCTTGCCATCTTGCCTGCCCTGGTCTCCAGTTCTCTAGGAAAAGAGACACTGAGACATACAAGCACACCTGGGGCTCCTTTCCTAATATCACTGCTGTATCCCTTGCTTTCTGAAGTCTAACAGAGCATCCCACCAGCCCCACTTGACCTACTGATGATGGCCTGGGCACAGGTCCCAGACCAGTCTCAGCTCAAAAGTGGATAGATTGTGGAGAGATAGTTGTACTCAGTCACCTGGGAGGAAACCCCAAGAAATCCAGGATACTCCCTCCCCTCAGTTTTGCCATGTGCAAACCTCAGTTTACATCTAAAAAGCTATGGCAGTATCCAAGGCTAGAGATTCTTGAGTGCAGGATAATTAAAGCTTTATAAAAGTGGCTTATGTTCAGAAAATTGTACCACTCAACATCAGTATTCATGACATCTCCTCAACTTGTATGAGAACTATGAAGAAAGACATCAGTGTTTAGGAATAGCTAAATCTTAAGGAGCACAACAGACAGCACAGCTTTCTTACTGCTCACAGACAAATACATGTAGACAGGATTAATCTCAGCATTAGAGAGCACCCAAGTCCCTGTGGGTGTTTGGAGAGACTTTTATGCTTTACCCAACACTAATTAATATTACTTGTGTGGTGCACAGTTTCTCCAGAGACAACTTTCAGTGAACTTTGGAGTTTGCTGTCTTTCTATTAGCAAAGAAATAATCTAAAAGCTTTTTTTCTTTTGGGAGATATCTCCTACTTTGAAGATACAAAAAGTCTCAAGTTAGTGGCATTGCACAGCATATCAGCATACCCTGCTGACAAAAGCAATTATGAGCATATCTGAGAGAGCTGCATGGCAAAAACATGAAACAGAATACAGCACAGACTCCTGTACTCAGCATGACTATCAGCTTTCAGCTCTTGCCTACTGACAGCTCCCTCACCCTAGGAAGCAGTCCCAACTCAGCCATGACACATCAACCTTCTCATTTCTGTTCTCTCCCACTCACATGAGTGGAAAGCCCCTTTAAGATTATCTGACCCATTTCCTTCCTGGCACACAACTGCAACTCTAGGTCTTGCTGACACCACATGTACCTTAACTTTCAGTCCTAAAGTTCAAAGAGATTATTTCACAAGTTAAAAGTATTTTGAGTTTTGTGGGGTTTTGTTTTTTTTGTTCTTTGGGGTTTTTTCAAAGGCAGCCTTTCTCATAATGGACTGAGCTCTTGCTATCTTTTAACCTGTAATCACATCAGCCCCCAATCTCTGCACAGCAGTAGTAGCTGGTAAGATTTTGCCTCACTTAACACTCAGATTGTGGTTTCTAATCCAGATATCTACTCATTGGTCTCAAGGTGTCTGAAAGCAAATTACTTTTGTTGTAGGTCCCACTTTAGAGATGGAGAAACACCGTCTCCTTTCTGAAACACTGCTCATAAAAAGCAACATGAAAAGCTAGTTCAAGTTTGTTGAGTTTTGGTGTGTGATTTATTGAGTGGGTTTTGCTGTTTGAAATACACCTTATGGATGTCGAGAGCTTCACATCAAATGCAGAACTTGCTACTCCAGTAAAACCAGTGCTGTGCACAAAAATGATGATTACCTCTTGGGCCCAGGAGACAGGACCACATGCACACAGCCCAGCAAAACAAATCTCCTTTTCCAGGCACATTTTTAAAGCTCTTTTATATTAAATCCTACTCGTTGCAACCCCTCTTTTTCTACTGTTGGAAAAGATTAACATTCAGCACACAGAGTTATGTGTGACAGCTTTAGCTCCTCATCTTTAGCTCTGTTTATAGGCTTGAGTGGACTGCCTGTCTGGCAACACACCTAAGACTGCTTGGGGCCCTTATTAGAAACCATGAGAAACTGCTTGGATTACTGCAGCTCTTGGAGTTATTGTGCTTGTTATTCACACTGTAATTCTTTGACAGCAAATCTCACATGCTCATCACAAGCACACACAGAAAAACCCCATTCTCTCCCCATCTTTTGACAGTAAAACCATGAGGTAAATCCCATCCATATGCATGCACTTGCAACAAATTCTATGTAACACATTCTAATATAACATTAAAGTTACTAATGTTAAATTTTGTTTTCAAGGAATGTGTGGGGAAACAATGGAATGAAAAGCAGAAATGTACATTGTTCCTATATATATTTCCATTATTTTAAAATAATTAGAATATTTAATTAATGAGTCAAGAGTGACATGCCTATTATAAAATAGGCATTTTATGTTTGTAGGTCCGCCCATAGAGAGCAAGAAGAGGGAAAATGGAGTATTTGTAAAGATTAGTACATCTCTCAGGAAGTTCTTTTATTGAGAAACACCTCTTGTCATTTGGGTTTGCCACAATAAACCATAAAAAGCATTCTGATGATGGTATTTGTAGTCCTCACCTTTTCCACATCCTCTGGAAGCGTGCAGACGTCCTGCAATGAACGATTCAAGGGTATAGCACTTATGTTCAAAGGAGAACCAGAACCTGTGGGTGTAACAAGAACTTTTATTAGTTACTTCTCTCTCTGCAGCTCCCATGATGTGTGCAGGGACTTACAGAAAGCAAAGCAAACTTTCTTCCCAAAACTGAACACCATTGGGGCTGGAAACTGTGGTGGGAGCTAAGGAGGAGAAAAATGTGAGAAACATGCTGGCATTTGAACTACTGTGGCAACCTGAAGCACAAACATCAGCTACCAAAGAAACACAGTTTAAATGCTGTGCTGTGACAACACCAAGTGCACTGCTGCACCAGGTCTCTCCCAGCTATGGCCTGAGCTGCTGGGGACAGCCACAAACAGAACCCGAGGCTGGATTTGCAGCGATGCTCTGCAGCTGGTGACACAGCCAGCTAACACTGCACTCTGCCCATTCACAGCTGCTGGAAGAAACACAGATCTCACTGCTGTCTGGCCATGCAGAGAGATGCACCAGCCTTCAGAGGCTCCCCACATCACTGCTGGCATTGTGTGGTAACAGTAAGTTTGGAAAACATTTTGCCATTATTTGCCTCCATACCCTGAGATCTCCCTCCTGCTTCCAAAAGCAACCCATACTGAATGGTAGTATGTCCTGCTGTGGCATTAGCCACAGTATTCCTTGTTTCCCAGAACTGCAGTTCTGTTCTCCTGGTAGTCAGTGATGAGTATGTGAAATAAATTTTATCTTTTTCCCTGATAAGAACTTCTCACTGTACAGCAGAGCACACACATTAGGATTTTACTACCTCTTCTTGGACCTTGAACTCACACAGTTTCTGTTTCACTCTCGTGACGTTTACAGGATAAAAAAACCCATATGTGGTGGCAAATGACCACCACACAGACACCATTTAAAGCCTTTGCAAATAGCATGGCTTAATCAATGGCTTTTCATTTTTTCAAAGAAATGCCCTTCCTAAATTTGTTAAAGTCACAGGCAGGCTAAAGAGCTCCCACAAAATATGATGATAATTTATGTAAACATTTTCTCCAACTAAGGGGCACTGACTCTCAGGCCTAGTTTGGATTATCTGTATTGCCTTACTTAGAGAAACCACATTCTGCTGATGACATCAGGCTGTAAAGTCAATACCGTGCTCGAGCACAGCGACACAGATGGGGAGCTGTTGTATGGAATTATTAATACCTCCATTGTGTAGACCATGAAGGAAAAACAGAAGGGCTGACAATATGACTTTTCAAAACACATTTAATGGCCTAATTAAGTTACTTTCATACCTACCTGATGATTCATCTTACTAGGTAAGGTCTATAGCTTGATAACAGACTATATTCCCGTCAGTTAAGATAACAAATATTACTCTCTAAACTAAAAATAATAAACAGAAATAAGGAAATCGGAAAATTATTCCTTTCTCTTTAAAACACAAGATGCAATTCATCTTAAATATAATTCTGAAATCTAGTGGGAGCTCTCCGTTTTGCTTACCTCTCACATCCCACCTGCATCTTGAAGTAAAAAGAATGTAAAAAAAGCACAGGGAAGAAGCCTGGCACATCCAGCAATAGGATGCAGCTCTGGGTCTGATGCAGAAAAATTATCTGGTTGCCTTTTTGCTCCTGAACATTGTTGCCTGGAGGCTGCTTGGGCTGGGGAAAGAGCCCTAAGAGCCAGAGGGGGAAGTAACCTTGATGTACATAGAGGTCAAGTCAAAAGCAAGAACAAGCCTGTGAATTCAATGACACACCAGCCACAACAAAGGCCCCAGAAAACACTAAACTCACTCACAAGCTCTTCCTTAACAGTGACAGACACTTTTCAAAAGGTTGAATAAGGGCCATTCTCTGGTGGCCTCAAACATATGAACAAGGCCTAGCAGGAATTTCAGGGACCAGGAAAAAATCCCACTAAACAAAAACTAAATCTCACTAAAAAAAGAAATTTATTCTGATTTAAGTGATATTACATAATTTTCTTGAATCTTGTACATCCCTCAGCAATTCTCCTGTGAGAAACCATTATCTCTGAGACAGCAATTGAAAGATCAGCAAGTCAAGAAATGCTATTGTGTAATTCCTGCCCTCAAATTAGGCATTATATTTCTTCTTTTTCATTTTGCTGTTCACTTTTCACATCCTTGTAGTACGGACAGTGCAAGAGAGAATAGGACCTCATTACCCAAGCTACCCAGTACTGAGTTAACGGTTAAAAGCAACAAGGAATGATGAAATGCAGAAATTTTCACTTTGTACAGAAATGCCTGAGTCTAAGGCAGACAGAACACACCACAATGCAAAGTGTCTAACAGGATCCTGCCTCCTATGAGGAGTATTTTTTTAGTAAAATCCAGGATGCTCTTCTTCAGTCACCTGGCTGCCACATTCCTTGCTCCCTTTGTTTTCCGGAGAGCCAGCAGCGCTACCACCCCAACACAAGCTTGTGACACATCCACTCGTGCCAGAAGGTCGAGTCACGCACCATGTATTTGTTCTTAGGCACACGTGCCTCGCAGTCCCTGCTGACCCCGAGCCCGGGCTGTGTTTTCCAGACCCAGCTCCCCAAACACGTGTGACTGGCCTCAGCCAGCCCCAACTGCTGGGTGCGGTTTCCTTCTCCCTGACGGGCACTTGTGGAAGGCACGGAGCCAACGCAACACCCGCAGAAGGAAGCGGCCGTAATCGTCACATACTAACTGCTGACGACAGCCTGTCCCAGATGGCAGGGGTGTTATTAAGAGCACACTGTTCTGCAATGGCATGTGCCTCTTGGAGACCTTGCTGCCAGCTTAGACCTTGGAGGAGTTCTGGGGGAATAGCTAGAAAGGATCAGAAATTGGAAGTGGAAGTCAGTGGAGTGTCACCGCTAGGACTACTATTGACCAAAGGGAGAAGGAAAAAACCCAAATCAAAATAAACCAGCAAAACTCAGCCTTTGTAATACTCTTTTACAATACAAAGGCAGGATGAACACTCCCTGCTTTTTGCCTTTATTCCAATAGAAATATCAGACCTCAGCTGCAACATTTTTCTGAAGCTTATCATCATAGAATGGTCTGGGCTGGAACAGACCTTAAAGATCATCTTTTTCCAAACCCTCTGCCATGGGCAGGGACACCTTCCACTACACCAGGTTGCTCAAAGATCACTCACTAGACCAGGTTGGTCAGAACCCCCTCCAACCTGGACTTGAACACTTAAATTGATGGGGTATCCACAACTTCCCTGGGCAACCTGTGCCAGTGCCTCAGCACCCTCATTGTAAAAGATTTCTTCCTAATATCTGATCACCCTTCCTATTTTTTATAACACCCCCTCTAAGTACTGGAAGGTTAGTACAAGGTCTCCCTAGAGCCCTCTCCAAGATGAAGAACCTCAACTCTGCCTGTCTTCATAGGAGAGGTGCTCCATCCATCTGAACACCTTTGTGGCCCTAAACTAAGTCCTTAGATGCCACTAACATCCTTTATAAACAAAATCCAAATGCTTCACCTCGCTGTACCAAAGGCTGCTCCTGTCAATATTAGGTGTTAAACTGGAGGGGACTGTTGTGCTGCCACAGCCAAAGGGCAGAAACCCCAGCCTGCAGCCCAGGAAGGCTGGCACATCTCATGGAGGCACATACAGCCCCAAGGCCAGGCCAGTTCCCCCAGCCATCTCAGGGGCACGTGCTGAACTTTCCCACTGAAAAGCTCCTCAGCTACAGATCTGCACTGCCCAGAGCCTCCTGACACTGCAGGGTCAGAAGGCACCCTGCCTCAAAGGACACCCTCTGCTAGCAGCCCTCAGCCAGTCCCCTTCACAGACAACACACAGGATTATCCATATGGCTGGAAACCATAAAGAATCTCTTCTATATCAGACAGAGGTTTGTGTCTCCAAGCCCTCAGGTGCACTTGGAAAGGGGAAAAGGAAAAACAGACCCAATCCAAAACAAGCCAATTTAGACATAAAAAACTGGATGATTATGTAAGGCCGCCGAAACCCCATAATCCAAGGACTCCCTCTCCATCAGCTCCTGCCAAACAAAACATGGTCCAGGGAGCTCACACCAATGATTCATTACCCAATGCCCAGATCCATGCTATCTGCTATTGGGAAATGGGTAACAGTGAAAACAAGATAAAGTTGGCAGAAAGCTCATCCAGTGGATGTTCTACACCACTCACAGCTCAGTGATTTTTACATTTTATCAACAGTTGCATATTACAGAAGCACTTCTGCATCCTGAGAGATGCCTATTGCAAGCGTGGGTGTCTCCCATTTTAAAAAGTCCAACCCTCTGGTTCTCCTTGGTTTTAAGCTCTTTCTCCCCTCTCTCCTATTTTGAATGACAGCATTTGCTTTATTTGCAATCACCATAAATAAGGCCCACTTCAATTACAGCTGTCTTTCCTAGCACAGAGATCTTATAACGAAAATGCAGCTGTAAAGTTACCTGTTGGGTTGCCTGGCTCTGACTGGGAAAGGCCACCAGGAGAGTCACTGTCACTGTTGCTGAGAGGTGCAGGCTCCACGTTGAAAGGGTATTTCACTAGATCTGCTTTACCAACAGTTGAATCTGAAAGCAACCTTGTGAAAGCTAAGTCTGTTTCAGGGGAGCTATAACATTCTTTTCCAGAAAGCACAACAGTGGATGTGATGGTGCCTCCTGTTAACGTCACCTGGGTGAAGCCATCACGCCTCAGAGGGGACGTGCCCGAAAGAGTGAAACCATTCAAGGAGGAAGCAGCAGGCTCTTCATCAGTGTAATGGGGACAAGGGAAAGTATCCAGCGAAGGTTTGGGGGGATCACAGTCTGTGTTATTCCAGCATGCCCGGGGCCTTGTAAACCGAATGTCTGTTTGTGTACAGGCAGTGCTGTGATGTGCAGAATCACTGTCACTGTCCTCACGGCTGTCCCCGGCGCTGCTTCCTTCCCACTGTTCCACATCACTGTCCGGATGCTCAGCCCCCTGCATCGTGCTCTGCTCCAACACCAAAGAGGGCTTCAAACCAGATGCATTTAAAACAGACACGAGAATGTCTTTGATAGCTTCAGCACTGCCTGGGTACGATCCAAAACTTCCAGCATGTCCAATCACTGCTGGTCTTGAAGATTCATCTGTTCAGAAAATAGAACAAAAGATGTTAGGGAACAATACTAAAAAAAGGTTAATATACAACATTAATAAAATGCCTATTATTTTTTACACAGGTAAGAAGACAGGAAACAGCTGAATTCACTCACCACTCACTGCTGGCTCTTCCTGCAAGAAAGCTCTTGCTTTCTGCACTCAGGAAGCAATTCCGTCATTGATAAAGGCTAGGCAATAAACCAACAGTAAAGTATTCTGCTGCTACTCAAACACAATTAGCTAAGACTTTTATGGTGGCTGATTGTCAGTGTGCTCAAAAACATCACTGTTCTACAAAACAGGATAACAAAACTATTACTAATGCAGGTACTGATCCTATTGCCAATAGAAGCAAAGATTACATTATAGCAAGACATATGGAAGACCAATAGGGCACAAAGAGTAACAAAAATACACTCAGTAATACAAAGGTCAATGTGCTTGTGTGTTTCAGTTCAGTAAGAGCAGAAATGTCTAAAGTAAACTTCAGTCTATTATTCATGGGGTCGCAACACTTAGACAAAACCATAACAAACTTAGCTCTGTCACAGCAAGATCATTATATGCCTTTGAAAGAATCAAAAGCACTGCCAAGGTCCTATGTGATCTACTGCAAAACTGTAGTTAAACAGAAAATGGAGAAACTGCTTTTAGAGGCAGACATAGCAACATTAGCAGAACACAGAAGTGTGCACTACAACCAGTAGCTTTTAAAGAACAAATTGAAGTCCTATACCTTGAACAAAACAAACCAAACAAGAAAAAACCAAAGACAAACAAACAAAAAAGCCTCAGAGGAACTGCCATAATCCAAGTAATTGAGAGATTAGACACAAAGTCTTTATGCAAGAAGAAGTCATCAACCTCATCAACACAAAGAAGTTAACAACTGTCTCCTTTGGGGAAGATAAGTCGGTTGTAAAATTCTAAGAATAGATACAATCAAGAAGAATCATTTCCAGGACAAAGAACTCCTAGCAAGGGCCACGAGGAATGTTAAACACTGCTGCTGAAAAAGCAGCAAGCCTTGCAGTCTGCAGACTTTGCCCAGAGGTTGCTCTCCTTGGACATAATTCATTGGAAAACAGTAAATTTCTCCCTGAGTCTCTCACTTGGAAGCCGGCATGCTACCAGATAAGAAAGTTTACTAATGAAGGGATCAAAACCAAAATAAAATTTAAAAAAAAAAAATCAATGTATTTTGGAACAGCAAGTCCAAATAAAGACCAATGCTTGTCAACAAAAAGCTGAGAAACACCAAAAACATCCCATATAACCTAAACTGCAAGAGCTGATAGCAAAGCTATTCTAGTAAAACCAGGTCAAAATCAGCCAGAATATGTCAGTAATAGGGATCAGTCACCTGCCACTTACCAGGGCAAAGCTCTTGCAAAAATAGCAGCAAAACTGCACATTTTACTGGCTGCACTTGCAAACAAACATCTTGCCAATGTAGCCAGACATGGCAGTGCAAGGACAGGAATGGGAAAATTAAAACTAGCTGACTTTCAAACAAACGTATTTCGATCTTTTCAGGAAAAGAATGATTTTGTTAACTGCTGACATTTCAATTGCATAGGAATACCTCGATTTGGGCTGCAAATATCATCTTCTCTGTGCAAAACAAAACATTTAGTGTTATAATCAAAAAATTATAACATTTTATGGGCTGAAAAATCATCTAGTTCCAACCCCCCTGCTGTTGATGGGGACACTTTCCAGTAAGCCACGTTGCTCAGTCTCATTCAGCCTTGCCTTGAACACTTAAAGGGATGGGGCATCCACAACTTTTCTCGACCTGATCCACCCTCACACACAAACATCAGCATTAACTAAAATGGCCAAATTACCATTAAAAGGCAAAACCACACATAATTGCAAATTGTATACTGTATGTTGATGTTGGACCACCCTCAAAGGCAATAAGCAAGGAACCCTTCTCAAACAAACTAGACTTGTTTAGTACATGCAAACCCTGATAGCTTTTGCTAGCAGAACGAGCACCAGTAAAACTCCCCAGAGGGAGGTAATTTGGAACAAACTGGCATTACCTGAGAGAACAGAGATCTGAGGTGTCGGAGCAAGGCAGCTAATCCTCACTGAGGGATTTGAAGAACACGCTGAGTCGGTGAACGCCACCTTTAGGCTTTCGTGGTTTAACTACAAGGAGAACAGAGAGGCAGACAATTTGGTTATAAGATAACAGCACTCTGCTAATGATACCCTCAGTCTCACAGCCGTCCCAGCAGGAAGAACACTGTTCTGTGGCCTGCCAACAGTCACCTAACCACTCCTATATTTCTGGCTGCCTGAAAATCTCCCCAGAAGCATGCACTGTCTGGAGAGAACTGGCACCTCAGCTCTGCATCTCCCATTTCACTCCAGAAGGCAGGTGACCAAAAGAAACTCTCTACAGCAGGAGGATTAAACGTGCACTAGGCACAAATGAGACAAAATGCTGAATAGGATGTCTGTGTATCTACCAAAACAACAGCAATGGAGTGGGAAAGAATTCAAGGAACCACTAATCTGTATCTGGAAGCACTGGTCTATTTAGATGTACACAAGCACCCAAGTAATAAGCTAAATCTATGAGGATCCAACTCCACAAATGCCTGATCCATGTGCTGTTTGATCTCCCAACTCTAACAACTGGGAGCAAGTGTGGTCACATCACCTAATTTGATAGAACATAGTAAACATGGTTCATATCAGCAAGGTGACTGACCCAGCATAAAGTGAGAGGTGACACAGATAGATAATACTTGACCTAGCATAAGAGCCTGCCAGTATAAGCTGACCATTTGAACTGCCTGAGCATGTTTATATCAGATCAGCACTTCACTTTTTGCAGTCATGCTGCTTCCAATTCAGTATTTCAACCCCCAAAGCTGGATTTACCATACTGCCAAACCAGTGTAAGCTGAACACAGGAAGTAATTTAGTGTAGATACTCAGGGGCTAATTCCAACAAGAGACCCAGGACAGCAAAGCAACAGGTATCCTCTCTAAGCTCATCAATTCCTTGTGAGGACCTAAAATTTGTCCCCCCACCTCCCCACTGCCTCAAGTACCTCACGGACCTGCAGAGCAGTCACAGAAACCAGAGAAATGAAAGGACATGCACATCGTTAAAAGGCATTTAACCAAGGTGTTGTGCCTTCTCCCCTCATCAGTGAGAATGCCTGCACACTGAAGCACGACCAGGACTCCTCTCACCCTCCTCTGCACTCTGTGATCCCATACAAACAAGGGAGTTAAAGGTGTGCTGTCCTCGGCCACCCCGTGTTGTTGACCTCTACACTTCCTACGTGGAAGAGTGCAGTGACTCAGAGTACAGCCCTTATCCAGATATCCTTCAGACTCATGGAAAGCAGAAGAAATTAAAACCCACAGAGAATTTCCCTTTTAACTAAAGAATAACGTTTCAATCCAAAAATAGTTTGTTTAATTTAAAATATTTAGCATTTGATTATGCCAGTGCTTAGTAAAATACTCTTTTCCATATCTGCTACTGTTTTCTACTTTTTCCCCCTCTGCACTACTTTAGAGAAACTGGCATGTAGGCAGGCTTTATACATATAAATATCATATTGTCAATATCAGTGTATGAAATAGGAACTATTTTTAAATTATCTTATTAAATCAGAAAAAAATTGTTTTCAATACAATTAACAAACTCTCAGGAACTAACAGACTCTACCTCTTATGATGCAAGTATCCCAACTGCCCAGCAGTAGGATAAATGCAAGTACTTTATCAGTAAGCACAGCAATTAAGGGTGCTGAGTTTTAAGATTTTTATCTTTTTTTTTTTAACAATGCTCCCATCTCTCGGTTCTTATCAGAATGATCTGAGAATTCAGGTAAGATTTCCATTTACTTTCAAGATGCTACGATTTCAACTACATCACAGGGAAAAAAAAGCCACATAACTGTACCCTCCAACAAGTGAAAAAAAAAAGCTATTAAAGAGTAGTGATAAGGAAATACAATAACAACAGGAGCACATGGAAGGCACAATACATTGCCAAAACCAAAAAGAAATACCGACAATTTGACATCTTCCTAGTACTAAAGAAATCTGCCTTTTCTTCCCCCACCTCCGATACTGAGACTGTGTTTCCCAAGTTAACTCCACCAGCACTTAAAAATAATGTACTACATCTACTGACAACTAAAAGCTGATTTGTGAACCAAGACCCCCCCCCATTCAGAGGTCTCCGTTGCCTCACCTTCTCAGAGCAGGGGTGCTTAAAGACTTGTGTTCTGCTGAAGCTGGCGAGCGCTACTGCATGGAGAGACATGATGGGAAAGCTTTCATTTTTTGGTGTTGTTAAGTACCTGGAAGCAACAGAGAGAATTACAGTCACCACCACGCTGTCCGCGGTTCTCCATCTGTTTTGCAGACTCCACAGTTAATATTCTGAACTGTTTTCCATCCCGACTTGGCATGCTTATAGAAGCTTACCGAAAAGCACAGCTCAGCAACAATGGGAAAGTGCTTTTAAAAAGCGCCTAACTCAGAGATGGTTTTTTTTTTTTTGTTGTTTGCCTGTTTATTTTTAGGTGACACAACAAGAACGCCCACCACATGCATAGGAGGAAGACTACTGATCTGAAGACAGTACTTCAGTTTGCGTAAAAGGAGGAAGAGAGGGAGCGGAGTGGGCAGCAGCGAAGCCCCCGCGCTGGGCTCTGCAGCAGAGGCTGCTCCCCCCACGCCTGGTGCCAGGCACGGGCAGGCAGCGGCGATGACAATCGCCGGCGATGTCCCCGGCACTCCGCGCAGCCCTGCTCACGGCTCGGCCGGCGCTGCATCCGCAGGGACACCCCGGCACATCCCGCCGCCCCAGCCAGGCGCGTCCTGCTCCCCACACGGCACCGACCGCGCTCCCACACGGCACCGACCGCGCTCCCGCCCGGCCACGGCTCCCCGCTCCCACCTGTAGCCGCGGCTCCGGCACCTCCTGCCCGCCCAGCCACGACGCCGACGGTGCCGACGGTACCGACGATGCCTCCTGCCCGCTCCGCGTCCCTCCCTCCCTCCCTCCTTCTGTCTCTCGGCCCGCCTACTCTCCCTCCCTCTTTCCCTCCCTTCCGAGGCGGGGCCCAAACCAAACGACCGCGAACAAACCTAAACAACAAAAATCTGCTTGCGAGGGGCAGCGCGGGGCTCTGTGCGTGTCTGGTTTGGAGAGAAGGAGGCTGAGGGCTGGTGGCTTCGTTGCTCTTTTGCAGCTTCCTGAGGAGAGTGAAGGGTTGAGCTCTTCTCGCCGGTATCCAGCGACAGGACGCGGGGGAATGGTTCAAAGCTGCTCCTTAAGTTTACCCTGGACACTGGGAGCCGTTTCTCTGCCGAGAGGAACGGCGGCGTTCCTAGAGGTGGTCAGTTCTCCCAGGCTGTCCGTTTTTGAGAAGCGTTTGGACAATGCCCTTATCAGCATGCTTTAACTTGCTCAGCGCTCAATTCTCAGCCAGTTGGACTAGGTGATCGTCGTAGGTCCCGTCCGAATGGAAGAGGTTATCTAAAACCAAACAAACCCAGGAGGAGTCAATTGGGAGCGAATGGAGGGTGTTCTCTCAGTCGGTGAGAGCTGGGGTGGGGTCCACTGAGGCTTTCAGGCAACATAAGCAGACACAACTCAAAAATCAGCCGTATCCGAGGACTTGCTATCAGCTGGCTGATTAGAAATGACAGGTCCATTCTCACTGAGCTTTTGGAAAAGAATTGAGCCATCTGCCAGGCTGATCTACGAGTCAGCTGCCTTAGCCGGCTCAAAACTAGCAGGCTGTAGTTCCTAGTAGCCAGTCTGAGCTAAAAATAGAGTGAAAGAATGCTGAGCTGTATTTGTGAAGCTAAAAAATTGCTGATTGTCCATAAAATGCAAAAAAAAAAAAAAAAAAAAAAGTATGTGCAGGAACTTAGAAAATTGCAAATCATGAGGAAGTAGGAAGGAGATAGAGTCCAGATGGTACCGTGCAGAAATAAATAGTAGCAGTAAATAGAATGCAAAACAGAGCTGCAGCTGAAAATGTGGCTTTCAGATGTTCTGGAGTAACTGTCTCTTTTTTAAGCACAAATGATGACTTAGCCAGTAGGACAAGACAGTGGAAATGGGCTGTGGAAACTTAGGAGGAGCTGCTGGCCACGGTGCACAATTGCCTGAATTTAGTCTGGATGGGGCTCTGAGCAACCTGATCTCATTGAAGATGTCCCTGCTCATCGCAGGGGAATTTGACTAGATGTCCTTTAAATGTCCCTTCTAACACAAACTATTCTATGGGTTTATATTATCCTAAGGTCTGAGTTTCACAGTCCCAGATATAGATTGGTAAGTTCACATGATTATTTGTAATAATAAATTCTACTTTTGAGACACATTCATGTCAGGAAGGGCAGGTAGTAGGATGGAAAGGTTATAGATTTATTTGTAGTTCTTATTGAAGTCTGGCAATAAATGTGCTAGGGAATTTGTTTTATTCCCATAAAGTTTTCCAAAACCTTCACAAGAAAAGAATTATACAAATGCAAAACAGTAATTATGTCTGAAAGCATCAAAACACCCCAAAAAAATACTGTGGTAGCATTTTCACATCCATTTAGTGCTTTTTCTGCCCTCCTTGCTGCATTATTTATACATATGCATGTACATGTACATATACATATACATATACATATACATATACATATACATATACATATACATATACATATACATATACATATACATATACATATACATATACATATACATATACGTGTGTGTGTGTTGCCAGGAACTGTTGTATTGTATCAGAGCCCTTGCTCAAGATATGATTAAAAGCACTTTTTGCAGATGTCACCAAGAGAAATATTAGAGACCTGGGCAAATGCAAAATCACAAGGAAAAAGGGGAAGAAAATGTCAGTCTAGGGTTGAAATGCACAAGGCTAGGATGCACCAAATTGACATCTTGCCCCAACACCAGAATCACCCACACTGACTTAGGAAGAGGCAAACCCAATCTGTTTTGTCTGGTGTATTTGCCAAAACAAAAAGCAGTAAAAATGTGTCCCAAACCTTATAGCAGAATGTCAAAACCCAGAGGCTGGGAGCAGAGGCAGCGGATTAAAAGCCCATCAATGGGCTTCTGTAGAGGAATCTTCCTGCTTTCCATATCTTGGGCATGGAACTACATGTCCTGTAAACTTCAGGGTATATATCACAGTGAGATCTTTGAGCTACAAAAGGATACTGGGGAGAGCTAAAGCAGATTTACCTGGTATCTCTAATATAGTTTATTTATTTTATATGAAAGGCATTGTTCCTGACAGGAACCCGAGAGAGTCGTGACTCTGTAATGTTTGCATCAAACTGCCCAAAACATCAGGAAGAAGAGGACTTCTAATCACACCTAAAATAGCTCAAACTTGGCAGTTATTTGGAAGACTTCTACAGAGAAGCCCCAAAGGCTTTCTTTTTTTCTTTGTCTGTTTGGGTTTTTTTTTTGTTTTGTTTTAAATTTAAGGCTAATGTTGCAGAATGACTCAACTCTACCCTTTGAAAAGACTCAATATTCCTAATTCTCTAGAAAAGAGGTACTTGGAATAGCTTTAAAGTTAAACATGTAAGCAATATAAAAGGAGGAAGTATACAAGTAATTGCATGTAAAACTAAAATAATTACAAGGATAGGAGAACTATCCCAAGCCAAATGTACATCCAGGAAATTGCTGGTCAGCTGGCCTTCTAAAGAATTCCAAACATGCTGATTTACAGGCATCCACTCAAAATACAAAATATGTCTGAGGGTGTTGGTCCCCTGGCAGAGGATGACAGCTTGAGACAGTGTCCTCAGCTTCCACCCAGCTGAGTGTCTGGCCATGCTGCTCCTGAGCAAGCTACCAGAGCCTTGGTGTGCTGGTAGAGCTACAGTGGCACATCTCCATCAGAGCAATGCACCTCTTGCTTTTTTCCTTTATTTTTCTGGAAGATATTTTGTTACAAATATGTAGTAAATTCTAATGCAGCCAAAGACCATAATTTCTGTGGCAATGTCATTTAATCCTGGTAGTTTAATAGATGTTTATGAGTGGCTTGGCCACCCAAGTCAGAAGGTCAAGGAGACTGAAGGCCCTTTGGTCATTCCTGTTCAGAAATTCTGACTCTGCATTACTGATACTGTTCAACTGCCATAATTGAGACATATTCATGTTTTAGATGAGTTTAAGCCTTTTAAAAAACCCTATAATGAGTGAGATTTTCAGTAGAAGACAGAGTCAAGTGTCCTTCTACACAACCTTCTAACCATTGGAAATGGAACAGAAAAGGATAGATTGGAGCTGGTTTCAGGAGTAGAGCTGGATTCAGAAGGTCAAGGAAAGAAAAAAGGGAAAGACCTTGCAGTTTTCCATTAAAATCAGTCTGTAAAGGCTTTCCAGTATTGTTCATTTCAAGGCATATGGGAAAACTTGGCATCCTGGGAAAAGGCTAATCTGACAGCTATGAACTGAACACCAGAAACAGCTGAAGAAACATCACTTTTGGATGTTTTCAATAGTAATCTCTGCATCAGTACAACTGCTGAGGCAAGGATTATACAGGGTATTTAGAGTCAGAAAAATACCATAGGTACATTCATATTTAAGTAACTTCTGGTTTTAACCTCTCATTTAGCTCAGGATGCAACTATTCCTCATCAGTACAACATTAAAAAACTCTCAGTAATGTAGGAACATATTTTGCATAGCAATTTCTGAAGGGAAGTGTGTGTGAAAGATCTTGGAAAAAAAGGGAAAAGAGTGAATCACTCTAGGTTAAAGACAGAGGAAGTAGAGACATCTCAGTAGAGCTATCTCTCTACTGTGCTAAGTTTACTTTGGGTGGAGAGTCAAGCTCACACAATGCTTACAAATGACGATGGGGGTTTTGGCATAAATGTGTGACAGAGAGAACAGATAGTGTTGAGGTGGATCATACCTCTCCATGTCCCATCTGGGAAGAGACATTGGATATTTTCTAGGATAGCAAAAGTGGCTTAGGTAGTTCTTGTCTTGCTGCCAGATGTCTTGTCTCATAGCTCTGTGTTCCCACATCTAGTCTGCAGTTCATTGCTCCTTCAGTTGCCAGTGCCACTGTAATTCAGACTATACATTACAAGGGAAAAAACCCAGCACTAATTATAGCTTATTATTAAATTTAATTATTTGGCAGTCCAATGTACAACACAGCTCCACAGGACTGGTACAGAGGAGAAAGCATGTGTACGAGAAGAAAACGCAGATAAGAGCAAAATATGGGGCTGCTTGCTTGTTAAACCAGTTTTTTCATAAAATAAAATTGATGAAGTAGCTACAACTATATCTCTAGACCAGTCACCTGTAAAGAGATGGTTTTCTTTTTTCGTTTTGCTCACCACCAATGCTGAGTGGTTTACTACAAGGAAAGAATTGGTTCTCACCAAACTTCAGTAGCAAGTAATTTCACCTGAATGAAGTAATTCAGGAAAGCACCCAGAATAAAAATGCCGAGAACCATAGCTGCAAAGAGGGAAGGTGGAAGATCAAGCAGGATTAGTCACTGCAAGTCACTGAAGTAGGCAAGCCTAATAGGCACAACTTCTTTTCCTCCAGTCTTTGCTGGGAAAACTATGTAAATCAAATGAAAATGTGAAGTTGATGCACCAAATTTACAAATTTAAGGTCTCTCTTTCATTTAAACAGCACAAAAGCATGACCATGTCTCTTTTTGATTTAAACGTTTAGTACTCAACAGACAAGTGATAAATGTTTCATTCACAGAATCACAAGTTTGACTTCTGACGTCTGAGCTGTGTAACCACTGCAGTGGGGAGCTGCATGAAGAGGAAATGATGCTTCGTCTGTTCTGGTGAGACGCAGTTGCCAGACTGTGTGCTGGAAGAACTGAGTGTTTCACAGGATGTCTTACCCTGAGAAATGTTAGAGGGGCCATTTGTCAGTGACAGACCCTCAGAAGCTTTCATACTGTAATGCTGAAGAGCATTCTGTAGTGTCTTCACATGCCATTCCCTTAGCCTGCAGGGCTGCTGCTTGAAAGATCAATTTTAAGATAAGTCCTGGTGACATCTGCTGTTTGTTGTGAAAATAAAATGAAATGTATGAAAACACCATGAAAAAAAATTACTGCTGAGCGATTGAGCAGCAGAACCAAGACAAATGATATCAGACTGCCAAATATTTTCATTTGCTTCAAGATATTTTACCCTTGTCTTTGTCATCAAGCTTCTAGGTCATTATCTAGATGGAAAAGTATACAAAATGTGTACCAGTTCAACAAAAATGTTCTTTTTTTTTCCTCCAAGCATTTTGTGTTCACAAAAGATGGTAACAGAGTGGGTACATTTCATCACTGTTAACTGTTGATGGAAATGCAGATGTTCTCAGTTCAGCCTCTTTGAAACAGATGACTACTCAGTCGTTTACTTCTGCCTTCCATTTTTAAACAGGAGTTCTGCTATTTAGACATCCTTTTAACTCTAGCATGAACCAATCCATGTGCCGAGGTTATTTTATGAACTTCTGCTTTTCACTATTTGCCACATTAAATAAACAAATCTTGCAAAAGCAGTTCAACTTTCTCTCCAGGACAGTCATGTATTTGTTTGATTAGACTGATTTACGAATAGGTGTGATGTTTTTATTACAGATGTCTCATTTTTGAAACCACATCATGTTCACAGAGTTCCCTGGAATTCATGAGGAGTATAAGGAGGCACAGCTCTTCACACAGATACACAGAGTGGGAGCAGTCCAGTTGATGGCTCCATCCTGGAGAAGTTTCCTTGTTGTGATAGGATCTCCTTTATATAATGAACATTTTCTGATCCCATACTATTCTGGTGATCGAGAGAATATAAAAATGTCATGATGCTCTTTCAGGGTGGGAAACTTTTGAACTGTTAAGTGGTTACAAGTGAGAAGCAATGCCTACAGGGAGAAGTAATCTCTTTTATTAGACCAGATGATGCAGTGGTGAAGAACAGGCTGGCTTTCATGAACACAAAAAGCCCTTCATCTTATTGAGGGTGGGATCCCAGTTCATGGAGACTGAACAATGGTACCATCCAAGGCCATGGCTCCACACGATGAAAGGCTGAGTCCTAGGACACAAAGTACAGGATCAGAACCACTGCAGTTACTTAACACACAGTTGTACAAACTCATAATACCAGCTGAAGTGTAATACATATTTTGCAGAGATTATTTGGTTCAGGCATATTTTACAGTGGTTCAGGTATCATCTGCCAGACCCCAGGGACCACAGCACTGGTGTAAATACCATCTCTTATGCTGTAGCATGACAGAAGTGGTACTGTGGGCTGGCACTTCATATGGATGAAAGCTAAACTCCTAGTTGATGCTGTAGCACAGATCTGGTATCAATGAATAATAGACTGGGAAAAACAGTCTAAACAAAAAGTGCTTGTTTTAATTTACTTAGTATTTATGAAAGGTTTTCTGTTGTAAACACAGACAAAATGTACACATCCATACACTGAAATCCTGTTACTTGTTGGTGAAGTGCTGGTTAAAAAAAAAAATCAGAAAAATGCTTAAACTTTGTAGTTCTAACTAGGCATGGAAAAACACCCTTCTGACCATCACCAAATTTAGTAATGGTGGAGAAAATTAGGTTTGGGTGTGAGATGAAAGAAACACATTTAGTGAAGTTCACATCTTACACTGATACTTTCCTACATGTGGAAATACATAAGAACATTCAAGCAGGCCTAAAATATATTTCTGCAAATGTGGGGGAGTGGTGTGCAGTAGAAAAGTATTGTCACAGAGATAAATTCCTACCACATAGACTTTTTTATATGACCTAGGATAATGAATATATGCCTGTCTGCCATGAATCACTATCAAATGCTGCTGGAGAAATAGTAGAAAAAAATCCAGAATTGTTGAAGAATTCAGAATTTCAAAAGGATTGTCTGAGATTAGCTGTATCAATACATTGGCATTAAAGCTTTTCAGCCTTACTTCCACTGCAGTCTCTATTTTTGTCAGTGGGACAAGGCTGGAATTTCCTAGTTCCCATCACTGGGAAAACCTGCTCCACCTATGTGGTTTTAATCACAGGGATTCATTAATAATTGGTCACTAGTTTATTAGTGTCACATAATCACATGGTGATCAGTGTGTTACACATATAGAATCCATACCAGTATTACAATAGATAAATCAGAATGCTAACAAACGTTGACAAATGCTTGAACACCTTTCTATGAGAACTCCCCAAAATTTCATCCCTCTCCCAGGTGCACAGAGCTACAGGCACCCATAACTCACATACCCCATGCCTATGGCATGTTGCCTTGTCAGGCCAGGTTTCTCTTCCCTCATGATGAAGTTTAATGCTTTGTTTAGACTTCTTTTGAAGCCGAGTTCTTTTTTTGTTTTACTTGAGAAGTCTCTTGGTAATTTCCTGGTTACTATTTAATCCACCTGATGGCCATCTCCTAAGCAAACTTCATTATTGTTATTTTCCTCTTTAGCGTGACCTGCTTGGGGCAAATGCCTTTGCAGGTGTATTTGAGGACTCTGTTCCCTCACACTTTTCTCACTTGCATGCTGTCATAACAGCAGCTGTTACCCACCCCATGGCACTGAGGTGGGGGCCCTGCACACTGACTGCATCTCCCAGGTGAGGAGCCACACGTTTCTCCCAACACCTCCACCCCCACTTCTGAACCAGTTGTCCTCAGCCAGGCTGTCGCTTGTGGGCATTGGGATGTGATTCAGTTCCTCCTAGGAGGAAATAGCCGAAAAGAGATCAGAAATCTGCCCTGTAGTCACCTAAATAAAGGTCCCAACTCCAGACTTCAAAGAATGTATACTCTGTTTAAAACATTTTACTAATTGCAAAACTAGAAATGAGGCTGACCTGGCTTGTCATGCACAGATGAAGCTAATTGCAAGCCACATGTGATTTACCTAATTTATACCATTTCTCCCTTACCAAGATATATCATGAGAACTGCCCTTCTTGAAATCTTTTGTATGGTGACCTAACTTCACTGAGTTTAGTTACAGCTCTGATTTCCTCCCACTTTGTGTGGACCAAGGGCTTCTATAACAGATATGAGGGATTTGGGATTTGGCCTTAAAGTGTCCTGGACATGGATGAGTCTGTGCCAAGTGTTTGTGGGCCAGCATCTGTTTGCACACTATTGTGGCTCCCTTAATTTCTTTGCAACACATACAGTGGCAGACCCTGGTTTCACATTTGGTGGTAGTGCTGCCTAAGATGCTTTATGGGTTTGGTTCCAACTGCTCTGCTCCTGGCTTCTTGTTTCCATTGCCTCCCCAAACCACCCTTGCAGCAGCTTGCATAGTGAGGTTGTGAACCAAGTGGTGGAACAGGGACAGCTTGGGATGATTCAGAAAAAAATAGGTTGTTTTCCAGCTAGATCAGTTTACCTTGCAGCTGCATACATACACACCCACATCCACACACAGTTTGGCTCAGTAAAGGGATAACACAGGCGTGAGAATTTGCAAGGGGAATGGGAGCTCCACAGGGCACTGTTGCCATTTGAAACAATGCCTGTGTAACCGTGTCCTCTGAGGACATAAATTAACTTAAATGAATGAGAAGATCTTGCTAGGGATATCTCTCAGGTGCTGCATACCTGTTATTGAAGCTCCAGCCATGCCTGCAGGATGAACTGCAGGATATTTTTCAACTGCCCAAGGCTTGGAAGGGACACTGGAGAGATCTGGCCCTGCATTTCTCTTGAGCTTCTTTAGTCCCGCTGCTCTCAGTAGGAGCTGAGATTTTGCAGCACTTCATAGAAGTGCCTTCTCAGGGCTCAGATACTAAAGTAAATCTTGGCAGGGCATTGCCACCAAGTAGTATGTTGCAAACCTTGTTCATGTGCTCTGGAAAAGAAAAGATGTAGTGGGGTATAGCAAACAGCCTTTGCAGCAGCCACACTTGTGTTAAGAATTGCAGTGCCTGAGCTTTTGTTGCTTAACTGTTTCTTCCAAGACATAGTTTATAACTGTCACCTTAGTATTTACTCTTGTTTAACCCCATTAAATCCATTGGAAAGCTGAGCTGTAACTCAAAATTGTCACATCCCCTTTTAAAAACTAGATCACTTTGTTTGTAAATCGCTGACACTTTCTCTTAAATTCAAAGCTAAATGTGACTGGATAAATATTTACCAGCAGTAGGCTTCTGCTTTCCTTCCTTCAATATGTGTATCGTCTGCCCTTAAATATCGGCACAATTTTGTTGCTAATTTGTCAGAGAGATTTTCCATATGTATTATTTTCTCTCAGAAGAGTCCTCTGTTGAAACAAAAACATTTCTGTGAAATCATGCCACTTTTGCTATCAAATTAGTTGCTTTTTGTTGAAGGAAAAAGAATGACAAGGAATGTAAAAATTTGAATTTAATATTATTGAGAGAGCATACATAATACCATATCAAATAATTTTTTCTTTTACTGCATAAATGAGAATATCAGCTGTTTCTAATATCACAGCATGAGGCTACATTACTTCTCCAAGATATTAAAACCAGCTGGTTTTCAGGTCAGGTTTGTAGCTGAAAAGTGTTGCTGAAATGTTACTGAAGAAAATTTCCTACTGTGTGTGCAGCTTATACCAACGAAATGAAATTTTAGCACACACCATCTATTTCAAACCCTAAAAATTACAGAACTGTTTAACTACTGACCTGGAACAAACTCAACTGAAGAACTTAAGAAATAAGGTTTAAGGCTAGCCCACTCTAGTGTGTATTTTCACTCAGTATGTTAAATGGTGTGAGTCTTGTTAGACACCACTGCAATATCTCCCACCATTTGCCATGGCTGCTTTGAGGCACTTTCCTGGGCAGCTTTTCAAAACCACCAGCAGAAACCTGTGCTAGCAGGACTTCAGCTGGCAAAATCCTTTAGTCCAGATAAAATCTAAAGTGCCTTTAAGATGGAGGGCAACTGGTTATGAGAAAGGCAGTTTCTTTCACAACACAGAAAAGAGAATCTAGGTGTCTGCTTAGTTATTTGTCAATTAGACACTAATTTGTAAGTCCACAGTGGGCGGTGTGTGGCAGAATTTAGAAGAATAGAATACCGGGTGTGCCCAGGTTGCCAGATGAGTTTGAGTTTGAAGTTGTTTTCAAGCACAGACTTGTTACTGAGCTTCACTCTGTGCACAAAGTACAGAGTTTAGCCTGGCTCTGGAGTTTGCTGAAAACAGAGTTTAAATAGATCCAAACTCTCATTAATAATATCTATGCAAATGGCCAAACTCCAAACCAAATCATCTTTTCATTTCATAGCATCACACAGCAGTCAGACTTGGGATGAGTTTTATCTTATGTGGGCTGGGCAACATGTGCCAAAAAAAAGTTAAGAAGCAGCTGATACTGACTCAAAATATGTGTCTTGCAGTCTGGATCTTTCCTCAGTTACAGTAGCTCAACGAATGTACAGGTTCGCTGAGAAAGGCAGAGCTTTAGTGGTTGTAATACTACAAAACTACATGGGGGAAAAAAGCTTTGTGAAGGAGGTCTTCAGGCTTTTTTAAGAACATTTAACATGTAGTGTGTGTGAATTATGTTGGAGCATCGGCTACTGGTAGCATTTCATAGAATCACAGAATGACACAATAATTGAGGTCAGAAGCTTTAAGGATTGTCTAGTCTAACCCCCTTAACATGAGCAGGGGCATTTTTCACCAGATCAGGTTGCTCAGAGCCTTATCCAATCTGGTCTTGAACACAGGGATGGGACATTCCATTTTTCTGGGAAATTTGAAGCTGTGCCTCAACACCCTTGCATTAAAGAATTTCTTCTTAATATCTAAGCTCTTTCATTTTGAAGCCATTCCCTCTTGTCTGGTCACTGCATGTTCTTGTAAAAAAGTCCCTCACTAGCTCTCCTGTAGCCCCCTTTAGGTGCTGGGACGTGCTCTAAGGTCTTCCCTGATCCTTCTGTTGTCCAGGCTAAACAATCGCAGCTCTCTCAGCCTGTCTTCATAGAAGAGGTTCTCCAGCTCTTTGACCTCCTTTGTGTCCCTTCTCTGGACCCACTCTAACAGGTCCATGTCTTTCTTGTTCTGAGGACCCCAGAGCTGGATGCATTACTCCTGGTGATGTCTCACCAGAGTGGAGAAGAGGGGCTGAATCCTCTCCCTTGCCCTGCTGTCCACGCTGCTTTTGTTGCAGCGCAGGATACAGATGGTTTTCTGGGCTGGGAGTGCACACTGCCAAATTATATCCAATTTTTCATCTGCCACTTGCTTCAAGTCCTTTTCCTCAGGCCTGCTCTCAATCCTTCCACCCTCCAGTCTGTGTTGGTACGAGGGCTTGCCCTGACCAAGATTTGCAGGACTTTGCACTTGGCCTTGTTTAACTATATGAGGTTCATAATAAGTCACTCCTTGCCCCAGCCTTTGTCTTCCATCTAGTTTACCGAAGTGTACACATGATTCTTGAAAATCACTTCGTAATGGATGTGATTTACTACACTAGATAATGGGAGCTATTTACCAGGAAGGGAGAGGACGAGGCACCACCTCATTCTGCAGGGTGCGGTTATATCTGAAATTTAACAATGTATGATAGTAATAATAAAATTATCTGTTAGCAGCTACTAAGAGCTCCACAATTTGGAAGAAGCAAGGTTGAAGGGAGGGGCAACTTTTCGGTTGGAGGACTGTCATTAGCTGTATGAAAACAGACAAACTGTTGCATTTACAGTCTTTTATCAGTTCTCAGGAATCTACTGCAACAAACTTACTGAATACATTAACCATAAGTGGCTTTGTCTCAGTACCCAAAGCCTTGGAACAAATTCCCAGCTAATTGACACCTCGGAAGGACTATTTGAAAGAGTTATTTGCATTTCACTGCCCATCTGAACAGCTGAAAACCCAGTCATACCATTTTGTCAAATTCATAAATGTTAATAATTCAGTTTTGCTTGGCTTTTTTTTTTTTTTTTTTTTTTTTTTTTTTTTTTTTTTTTTTTTCCCCAGTCTGGGATTTGAAGAAAACGCTAACTTTCAGTTTCAGGGAAGCAAAGAGCTAGACTCTCTGAAAGGGGCTGTGTTCTCGGGTAAGGTTCTGACTAAGAAGGCTGCGGGTTTGGTGGGTGCAGTTACTTCCTCCTTTTGAGAGGTCACACACACTTGTGCTTGGTGTCTTCCTCATTAGGGTTTGGGTTGCTGTGACCTGCGTGTGCTCAGTCTCCTTCTGAATAAAGATGTAATGTGAAACAAGAATTCATTGGAAACCCCAAAACCCAACAATTTGAGTGTGTAGCTTTGCTGTCAGGGCATTCACAGAAAGGAGAGGATGTTGGGAAGCAGACCTTGCTTTGAATATACACAGTGTAGACTCCTCTTGCCAAGAAATCCTCTGTCAGTGATGTGCTGACCTCTGCTGTATTAGTGGCTGAACAGGGAAGAGACAGCAGACATCCTCAATTACCCGAGGGGGTATTAATCTGACAATGAAAGTTCTAATATTAGCAATGAATTTGGTGAAATCCAGTGGTAGAACCTGTTTGGTTATATCCTTCTGGTCTGTCTTCTTTATAAGGCTGACCTGTTAGGACAGGTGCCTCTCCTCATTACATCTTTCCCTCTCTGTCTTGTTCCAGTTCTGGATTTTGGGTTTTTTTCCTGATTATGTCTGCAGTGCTTTTGAACTGTTCTGTTGTGCAGGCATCTTACACTTTTTTCAAAGGAGGGATAAATTTCTGTGGTGGATGGAAGCCTGTTGTCCATATCCTTGCTTTTCTTAATTACCTTTCAAGGCCAAAATAGTCCACAGACTACTCAAAGAAAATTAGTGAACTACTTTGAATGCTGAGATCTTAATATTCATAAATGAGACTAAAGACTAGACTTAGCTGTAAAGAGAGAAGTTACTGAGTTTTGTTATGACCACTGAAGTCCCTGAAGCAGGATGAAGCCCTGGCAGATGAGTAGTAGTGAATTTTCAGCAAGGAGGGGTTATTTTAGATGGAAAACATAGATATCCTTTTTTGCAATCTCACAGGCATCAAGCCAAGGTATGATTCTGCTCTCAATGAAACCAGTGGAATTTTTAGTTTCTTTAATTGAATACCACAACTAAATGCAGAGTTTGTTCTTATTCTTTAGGCATACAGTGTTTGTTACATCCTCTTTTGGCTATTTTTTCTGCTATTCACTTTCTTTTCTCTATTTAAATGATTCATATTTGTTTTCTTTCTTTCTTTTCCTTGATATTTTAATTCCTTTTTATAAAAGCTAGTGACATGTGGGAGCATAAAGAAGAGTCATGTCACTCTGTCTTCATGGCATTTAAGCCCTGGGTTAGGAATCTGTCTGTGCTGAAAGAAATAATGTTCTGTGGGGTGCTGCTGAGGCCAGTGTTGTGAGGTGGTTTGGTGACCCCACTCTCAGCCATGTCTTCCTGTTATTTTGGTACCTCTGCAGTGGTGAGCCAGTCACAGCAGACCAAGATTTTAGGGAATTAAGTTGGTGTATATTGAGATAAAAGAGACCAACTTCGTTGCTGCCTTGCCTGTGAAAATGTCACCTCATATTCCTACCTCAACCCTGTGGAAAACCCCTGCTTTTATGGCTTTGTGACAGGCACCTCAGGCCACCTCGAGACTTGCTGTGTCTCCCTGCCAGCTGATGGCCAAACACAGAGAGGCTCACAGGCTCCGTGGGAACAAAATCCATCCTGCAATACCAAATGGTTCACATTGTCAGCTGAGATCCTGAATGAAGCAAATCAGCAGGAAAAATTAGTAACAGAAGCACTGGCAGCAACGTGGGCTTCTTCCTATGGAGGTAAATGAATGCAAAGTCTCCCTACCCATTCTCAGCATTGCTTAGCAGCAGTGAGATACGTGTTAACAGCTGAGAAAGAATGTGCTAGATTTAAGGAGTTGATAATTAAGGCATTTTAGGCATTTATAGCAATGAAAGTAGGAATTAATCTTTGGGTATGAAACTGAACTAAGTATGTATTTAAAATAGGATTTCCAATTACTGCTTTCCCAGAACAAAGGTAATGAACCCCCCAAAAGGCTTTCTGTTCTGTTTTTGACAAGACCAAATTTGTACAGGTCAATTGACTTAGGTGATCTAGTAGATCTGTGCAATAATATGCACTGGGATCCTGAGAACAGAAAGTATGCTAGTGTTACTAATTTTATTTATGAGAAGTACTAACTTAACCAGAAAACTCATAAAGGGAGCATTGTGCAAGGATTTACCTGTAGTTGCAAATAAGTTGGTTGTAGCTGCAGAATGTTTGATATTCATAGGATTAGTCTGAGATAATTGCATAAGAGCCTTATCAAAATATCATCGAAGTTTTCTTTAAGGTTTTTTGAATTGAGAAAGGGAGCATATTTGCTTTTAAAAAGGCACTGGGTAGGTCTCAGTGCAATCTAATTAGCAAGAAATCATTTTTCTAGCTCCTGGAAAAAAACCAGATTATTAATGCTAAAAGTACAATTGCTGGATGTCATAGAATGATATTCTGAAAAATTTCTATATGGAAAGGATGGTCATGCATTAGAGCAGTCTGCCCAGGGAAGCTGTTCAGTCCCCATCCCCGGACGTGTTTATAAGACGTGCATACGTGGGAAATGGTTTAGTGGCAGCCTTGGCAGTGCCAGCTTCATGGCTGGACCCGATGATCTTGGGTGTCTTTTCCAACATACACGATGCCATGATCCTGTGAGGTTTGCCATGTGTCTCCCGCACTGGGTGGCCGGAGAGGAACGCTGAAAGCTTTAAGAGGTCCCTGAGGGAAGGCGGGCGACCAGGGAGGGAATGGCGCCGCAGGCCGCGGCCGTGGCGGGCACTGCCCGGCAGGGGGCGGCAGAGCCCGCCCAAGGCGCCCACAGAGCCCGCAGCCCCCGTAGCGCCCGCAGTGCCCACAGAGCCCACAGCGCCCACAGAGCCCGCAGTGNCCCGCAGCGCCCACAGCCCCCACAGCGCCCACAGCCCCCGCAGCGCCCACAGCCCCCGCAGCGCCCACAGCCCCCGCAGCGCCCACAGCGCCCGCAGCGCCCACAGAGCCCGCAGCCCCCCCAGCGCGGGGCCTCCTCCCGCGCAGCAGCAACCTGCTGCCAGCGTTCCTGCCCCGCGTTCCTGCTTGGCATTCCTGCCCGGCATTCCTGCCCGGCATTCCTGCATTCCCGGCCTGCGCCGTCCCTCGCATCCGCGCGAGGGAAGCCTGCGGAGCGCCCCGGCGCTGGCGATGCTCCCTCACGTCCCGCATGCCACTCCTCAGAGCGCAGGGCTGGAGAAGAAAAGGGAGACTCATCATGCCAGTGCTTCTTAAAGGCCAGCTGATAGTCTTTGTCCACTTCAGGAAAGGAGGCACAGAGAATCAGTACCAATATGGCCCGACAGTGGAAGGATGAATATACAAAAGCCATAAATAAACAGAGGAATAATAAGCCATTGTGCTGATGCTACTGTCAGGTGGGAAAAAGAATGTGGTTACCTTTACCTCACCTGACCTGGCACAGCTTGTTGGCAGCATTGTCTGTTCTCAGCTAAACCTTCCATTCACATATAAAGCTGGAATGTTTGCAGGAAATGTTACTCCCTCCAAAGTCAAGCTGTTTATCTGGCCAAAATGTGTGGGAAATTCTGGTTTGGTCACACAGATGTTAAACTACCTCATGATGTCAGGCTTACCAATACTGAGTTTCAGGGGGAAAAAGTTCAAGCGGAATTCAGATGGACTGAAGAGGAACATCCATAGGTAAATAACAGATAAATACTTTTCTGAGTTGATAATGGTGTAGTTAGGGAAAAACTCCACCCAACTTGCAAAATAAGAATAGTATTTCTCTGTCTTATGGAGAATTATAAGGACAAATTCAACAAGCAGCATTCAGATCTTCGGAATCTGATGCCTTCATTAAGCTCAAGGCTTAAAAATAACGTACCTGGCCTCAGCAGGAAGAACCAGAATTCCTTATCTAGATTTCTAGTAACCCTTTTACTGATAATGGAGGTGTCTCTGAAGCAATACAACATCTAGAATGCTCATATGCGGAGAGGACCCAAAGGAAAGAAGGCATAGTGGTAGGAAACACTCATCTTCTTTCTGCAGTGTAATAATCAAAGTCTTTGAGGAAGTGTTTCCCTTTAAAAAAAAAATGAATAAATGGAGAGATGCAGGTGGTGGCTGAGAATGTTGACTGACTTATCAAAGTGCAAACATCCATTTTAACAAGTTCCTTTCCTCTTTAAATGCAGTGCCCAGAGTTGTCTGCTAATGTTCATCTTTATGCTGTTGTCTAGCTCAGCGGAGTTGGACAGAATAAATCAACCAAGCCCAGGATCCCTGATGAAAAAAAAGGCAGAGAAAATTTGGGTTCAGGTCAGTAGCAATTTAAATACTGCCTAGACACAACATCTCAACCACTTGCTTGGCTTGGATAGGACTGTGGCTAATATAGCCCACCTTCCTTAAGGTAGCCACAAGTTTAGTAGAAATACAGTTCAATAATCTGCCCTGGGGCAGTGTGATCTAACTTCCTCAAGGTAAGTCACACCTTGAGTCAAAATCAGTATAAAAACTATGTGGTGAAGGTTGTGCTGTAGATCCAGCACACCAATTTGCCTTGGCTCAGACAGGCAGTGCCAAGGCCATGGCTACAGTGACATTTGCAGGCCAATCAGAAAATGACCACTCTGTGGTTGATGCCTGTTTCTTATTCATATGAACAGATTAGCTGAGCTGAATAAAGTATTTAATAAGATCAGTTATGTTGTGACTGGTAAAAAAGGAACTTCATTTTATGTATTCTGTGGGAAATAAATCCATAATAATTTTCAGATTCATGGAAAGTAGACAGGGATAAAGACCAGTGTGTTTATCTCTGTGCCTGTCTCACCTACGAAAAATTATTCCCATTGCTTTAGTTTGATTATTTAATCCAATCTTTCTAGAATATAAGAAATACAGGTTATTTCTAATGTGAGGTAGTGCAGAATCCTGCACTTCTTTCTGTTTTTATTTAATGTAAATTTTTCATTCTTCAGTTTTACTTCATTGCTTTGAGCTACACCTGTTTTCATCACTGAGAAATCCAAAAACTGTAGGGTCTCCTTCAAACATGCTAGGAGTCTTTTTAAAAATATGGGCTTGATTTCCATGCCTAATTCTACTTATTGAATTTAATTCCAGATAATTGTGAGTGTGGATGAGGTAACTTTGTCTTTGCAGGAAAGATATTGCTTTGCTTCCCATAAGATAAGGTCAGCATAAATATTTAAAGATGAAATAGTCCATGGTGCATTATCTCCTAAATTCAGTGCAATGGTGTGTCCATCTTTCAGTGGGCATAAATTTGTACTGCTGCCTGCCCAAGTAGTGTACAGCTTAGTATTAATGACCAAGGAACTCCATCTAAAATGGAATATCCAGGTCACACTATAGGAACCTGATGGGAGAGCAGGGCTGTTCCTCAGCCTCAACTTTGCTTCCCAGCACTGTGTCTCTCTGTCCCCTCCATTGAGCAATGCACCAGTTTCTGTGGCTGGACTGCAGAGTAGATTATTGACATAATGTAAGCTAAAGAATAATAGGGAAAAAAAGGTTTATTTTTAAACTGAGATAATCAAAGCGACCCTGTTTGCAGCAGTCCCCAAAGCAGCTGCCTTGGCACAACTGAGGGGAGCATGAGCTGCAGCATGTGGGTGGGAAGGAAGGGGCTGAAATGGAGAGAGGAGCAGTTTTTCTAACCCGTTTCCCACTGGCAGAGATGGCTTTCCAAATCAAGAGCCTCAGTTCCTAAGGTGCCGACTGTTTCCTCTGCACTGACACCTCTAAACTCTTCCCCACAACCTTGGTTATTGTGAATTTGAGGAGACTCGCTGAAGGGTGTGGCGCTACCAGAACAAACCATGGCTTTCCTGTCTGGAAGAGGAGTATTTTGAAGCAGGGCTGAGAGAAAGGTGACCTGAGCTGCTGCATTCCTTTTATTCTCAGCTGTTGCAATGCCCTTGAGGGGGCTGCCAGTGGGGGCAGGGAGGCAGCAGCTCCCTGCAGCTGAACAGAAGTCATCGGGAAGCTGAGATTGTAGCTTGTGCACTGGTGACACTGGAGGCGGTCCAAGGCAGGAGAAAAAGGCCAAAGCCCTGTCTGTTCCTTGCCTCCTGTTCCCTGCTTGACACAATCGATTTTAAAAACTGGACAGGCCCAGGAAACCTTTTGTTCACATTCCTTAACTTCAGGAAAAGCACAACTGCTGTAATTGCACCACATTATCCCTCAGCCTGGCCTTTTCAGAGCTCAAGATGCTCTTACAGCATTGAAGGGAAATGCCTGAACAGGGAATTACAAATAAAGAGGATCAAGCTATGTGCACTAAATTCTGAATGCTGACACTGAACATGTTTTTCTTTAAATGGATCTCATCTGACTGCTGCCTGCAGGCACAGCTCTGAGGGTGAAATTAAGATATTAGAGAAAGTCTAGGATGCAATAATAAACTTTTCATTCCTATTAGTGGGAATCATGTGGTTAAGCTACCCTCCAAAGTCACCCATGGTAATTAAGAAACATACTTAGCCCATAATGGAGAGTTAATGGATTAAAGTGATGACTTATTGCACAGTGGTTTGACTTTACACGGCTGCTTTCATCCTAAAACTCTCGAAAATCCCAGGGCTCAGGCTTGTTGTTATTGCAATCAGTGCTGAAATTATGACTGACTGTCCATCAGCCTTGCAGAGAGACTCACAATGCCCAGAAGTTCCAAAGGGACCTCCCTTTAGGAATCCTCACTCCCCTAGCTGCATCAAAGCTCATGCCTGAATAAAGAGGGGTACTTTCATGCCAGTTCTTATTCTACAGGCAGCTTACCTGTTTTGCATTCATCAGCATAAAACAGCCCTTGAAGAAGAGATTAAACCAGTTTTCTTCCCTTCTGGGTGAATCCCTTAATCCTTGGACTACAGATACACTCAGTTACTGTCCCCTTCAATCTTTTGGTTCGTGTTGCAAAGTAGGACAGCTTCATAGGGAAAAGCAGGGTCTTCCCACCAGGAGGGTGAAGAGATGTGGGTCTGAACCTTCTGGCTCTGCTGCTAAAGATCAGAGTGGCTGAGGGCCATTGCTGTCTGGGTTGTAGAGGCTTTGGCATCCCCATCTTCTGTCTTCTCTGAATGAATCCCCAAAGCACACAGTGTCACAGCAGCCCATTTCATCTGATAAAGAATGAAGCTGATTCTGCTTGAAGCTATAGTTAAAAAAAAATCTGCTTAAAAATTGGGCCTTTTTGTGAATTAAAATAGAAAGACAAAGCACAAAGCATCTGAAGTTTTTTAGGCCATTAAATCTAGATGTTCCAACCTTACCTGCAGCTGAGCTAGTCTGTGAGAGGAAGATCTAATGTGCCAGTGTATTAAAACAGGCAAACAGTTCTGTATTCAGTCTATCTGTAATATTCATCGATAAATTCCTTTTATAAAGCTCTGGGTTAACAACAATTTTGAAATTCTGTAATACTCACTGAAGCCCTGAACCCATTCTAAAAATGAGAATAAATGGTTCATTTATCCTCACCATTATCTGCCCATTTTGATTTAGACTTAATGTGGAGACAATGGAACTCTGCATTAGGCGGTTGCATGGGATGCTCCATGATCTTCCTTTGATCAGTCAGAAAGCCCATGCACAGTGATATGACCACAATAATAGCCAGAACTTATTAATAACGGAGTTTGGTAAAGCTGAAATGGAAGAGCCAGCTCCCATTCTGATTTTATTAGTCTTCCAATAAAGTTTTTAATCCGTTAATTTATGCATTATCAGTTGAATCCTTTGAAGTCCACTAATCACAAATGGACATCCAGTGTGTCCTCATTTGCCAGTTTGATGAAGTGGCATTCCTAAATCCTAGTTTTAAAGTGTCTCTTACTTTCATTTTAGGAGAAATAGGCTTCTCAGAAGGGATTTGCAAGCAGCTCTACGAATTTTGTAATATATCTTTCGCCTTGTCTTTCATAATGAATTCAAGAAATATCACACATCCAGGGAACAGGGTAATTCTGAACTTTAACAGATTGCTGCTGGTGCCATTCATGAAAAATTATGTTCTGATGCATGGATGATACCACTGAATTCAGTGGAGCCAAAGACTGTGAGCAGCAAGATACAATATATGGCAGTGAGTACTATACAGTGTGGCAGACTTTACCCAGGGGTTCTTGCTGCTTCAGGACAGAGACAGTGTTTCACTAGACACCACACACGGTCTCCATCTCAACTGGCTACTCCAGGCACTGCCATAATACATATTAATAGCAGTTCTGTTCAAAGGCCTTATTGTAATATCTGATTTGCTTTGGCCGGGCCACATGAAAGGACATCCAAGTAAGAACAAAGAGAACACACCATGGCCAGGGACAGAGTCAGCTAGTTAGGAGCTAGCTGGGACCAAGAGCTGAGGGCCCAGTAAACCAGTCTGGCATCTGATCTGCATGGCTCATTTGAAACAGACTGATAAAAACTACAAAGAGAAGACCAGAGAAATTTTAAAGAACTGAAAACCAAAAGATCTGAAATAAGGAAAATAGTAGACTTTTTTCTTTTTAGCATCTCAAAAAGAAAATTAAGACACCAGAGCATTGCACTGCTTAAATACCTTGACTGAGAGAAAATGCAGAAATCTTTAGGATGGCAAGGCTCAACAGAAACAAATGGCTGTAATTTGACTCATTTAAACCAACAGGTAAAGTTTAAAAATTAGGTAGGAATTTTTACATAAGGGTCTCCTACTGAAGCAACAAGACACAAAGGAAAGAGGTGGATGCCTCTTCAAAGACATCTTCAAGAGAAGTCTAAAATGTGAATTATTTGTATTTTATGACACCTAAAAGTTTTTCCACAATGGTAAACTTTTATTTGTGTACTAAATGACACCTTGATGTATCACAGTTGGTTATATTCAACAGCCTGACTTTTCTAACTTGCTTGATTTAATTTTGAAGTTCCTGCTGATATTCCAGAGCACAGTTGTAGAACATCAGCTCAAGCTGTCTGCTTTCTTTCAGGCACAATTTGAATCAGGTAGAACATGTGGTATTTTGACAACCTTTCTGAGATACCAAAAAAAAAAAAAGCTTTTCTTCAGAGAGACAGTATGGAAGAAGGAGCATGTTAAGAGGCAGAAAGGTGATGAATTCTGTAGGAAGAGGTATTGAGCAATGCCTACAAGAGAAATGTTGGTTTTCAAGGCTGCATAAGTTGTACTGCTGGGAGACGACTCAAATTGCAGTAACCCATCAGCTTGTTGTGGTCTCACAGATGGGCCATTCCCATAGGATCCAAATGATTAACCCTGCTCCATAGCTTGTCTGCAGAGATAGTAAAGGATTCTCCCCAGCCCCTGACCTCTACAGGCATGCAGGAGCCAAGCTCCAACAATCACAGAGCAAGGAGTCCGTAACTCAATGTCCAGCTAAAAATACACCAGGAACCATGGGGACTAAGCAACTGAAGTGTGATGCTGTGAATTACAAGCCTGGTTTATGTATGCAGTACATACATTATGTAGGAGCAGGGAGGATGCTTTCCTGTGAACTGATCCTGCTAGGATCATTACTGTGCATTAAGATCCAAGAAAGGTTGGAGCAGGGCAGCTCCAGATGCACAGTCATGGGTCTGGGGATATGAAACAAGAACCAGTCCAAGCAACATCATGTCATTCAAAAGAAATGGTCACAGTGGTCTTGAATGCCATTACTGCTGGGTGTTGATAACTTGTGTTTTCTGTGGGTGTTACTGTAATGCCTCCTCCTGCATATCTGAGGGGTTTCTTTGGGTAAAGGTGGTGCTGCAGCATAACCCTACTCTTTGCAGGCATCTTCCAAAACCAGGGTCCTGCCCTCACCTCTGTGGTGGAGCCATCTTAGACTGCACAGCTGAGGAAAGACCAAAGCATGTTGTCATGCACACAGTGCTACAAACCATAAATACAGGCTGCAAATTATGAGGGCTATTAAAAATGAAAAGAAAAGCAAAAGGAAATTGTAAATCATGCCAGTTCTACTTAAATCAATCCAAATAATTTTAGCAAGTGGAGAAACATGATGAGGATGATGTCAGAAATGTAATATATTTGCCCTCCCTGGCTGAGGGGAAGCCACACACATAAAACGTGCAATTGGTGTCTTGACAAAAATAAATCTTAGGCACAAAACATGTTTATTGAGTACCTTAGTGCAGAGCAGCCTTTTTGGCAGACACATTGATAGAAATTATCTGTAATCATGAGGTTTCCCCCAGGCAATCCCTAAGTACTCTGTACATTTTGTCACTATGTTTTACAATAGTAGCAGCTTCTGGAGCTCCAGTCACTTTAGTGCACAAAATTCATTATTTCTGTATGTAAAGTAATGTAATCACTGGCTATTCAAATAGCTTTCATTGGAACTTCCAGCCCTTTCACTGGACTGAAATATAGAACTGAGTACTATGACTGATGGTAAAATTATTTCAGCTAGAGGTGTTTATCATTTTACAAAAGCTATTTATCTTTTAAATTGTGTAAGTTTTGTGCCAGGGCTATAGATATCACTCATTATACCAGCATTAATGCACACTTGCAAATAAGCAAAACAGTAGGTGTTCTAGTCACATCAATATCCACAGCCACAGAAAAGGCTATGAAAGGTGTCAGCAGCATCTGGATTGATTTAAGACTCTCACAGAAACTGAATTTTCTGTGCATTTTAATTCTCATTTTCGTTCAGGTATTTTACTGGTAGCTTATAATACTAAAGCAGGCATGCCAGCATTAGAAGGATTTACATCTCCTTTGATTTTCATAACATACTAGTAATGTATAGATTGTGTCAAATGAGAAAAACTGAGAAAAATCACAAGGAAGACCACATCCTGATATAACAAGAAATATGATTATTACAAATGAAATGAGATGAGGGGGCAGTGGGTATAGGATCAGTGAAATGTGGACTTTTATTAGGTTTTGACTCTGAGCATTTAACCTGCCCAAGCCAAAGGGCATTTATAAATGTATGGGCAGGCATTAGCCATGAGGTGGAGGAATGCTTTTCTTGTACAGCACCACCATAAACATCAGGCTGACAGATCTATTTAACATCCTGCCCGAAGGGGAAACGAGTTTCTTCTGCTTTGACTCACTTCAGATGGGCCGATTTCAGCCCTCAGTTTATGTAGTCGTAACTCCGCTGAAGGAAACACGACTGCATAAATGTACCTGGAGGACAGACCACAGATCATCATAAAAATGACCTGGTGAGGTCACCTGGTCTGCAGAGTATTCAGGGCAGCCGAAAGCACACACAGACTCTTCTTTCTCACAGCCTTCAGACAGGACTGCCACTCTAAGGAAAGAGTCCCTGCAATAAGAAATTGCTTTCCATTCTTATTGCCACTCTTCCTTTCCGGCATAACAGGTTTGTGGCTTCTTTCCTATGTTCTGGTTATGTATAATCCAACTTTCTTGCTACTGCTGCTTTGTCTCTGAACACAACAGACCTAGACCAAAGATAGGGCTGGTCTTGCCCTTTCATGGGGCTGGAAATCCTATGGTCCTGGAAAGGCAGCACACTGCTTGGACAGCAAGCCCTTGCAAACAAGTTCATGTAACTGATGAACCAAAGATGTCCCTTTTTGTGCAGGAATCCATATGGCAGATAGCCAAGTCACACTGCAGCTCTCAGAACACTTTCCTCTAATTTGTCTGTCCCAGGCAGATGCCTGGTTTGCTTACAGAATGGATCCAGTCCTCCTGCTCTTTCAGTTGTACGACTTGTGATTTCAGAGGGTCTCACATCTCCACCCTCGGGGTTTGCCAAGCCCCCTCTCCAGCAGCACACATCTGGCTGGAGGTGCACATCCGGGTGGAGCCCACACTCTGCTTGTAGCCATCAGAGGACATCCTGGCATCTCTGAGGGAGGCTGAGTAGCTGTGGACACCCCAGGTGAGCATCCATCTAGCAAGAGACCAAAACAAATTCCATTCATATGCTTCTCCTGTGAACACAGTGAGCAAGGTTGGGCTTTAAACCATGGTGACAAGATACTTTTTTATAACATGGCCTGGAGATATCAAGATTGGGGTCTCAGCAGGGCTCTTGAAAATGATTATCCAGCTCCAGCAGTGGGAGATTGAGTGTGATGCACCAGGGGCTCTGTGATACAAAAGTGTTCAGTGGAAGAACAAAGCTCCCTGATAATCCCAGCATGAAAAAAACAAGTGTTTTCTTCTGAGTTTAGGTCAAGGCTTGGGTAAGGATTTTACAGGGGAACTGAGATGGGAAAACCCTCCAAAAAAACAAAGTGGGTATGCCCACACTTCTATTGTTTGCAAGTTTTCCATGGTAGTTCATTATTGCACAGATATGAAAGGGAAGTAACCCATCATGGTTTTTTTTTATTATTTTCAAGATGATGCTAAATCTACACAAAGAATATATGAAAATGTAAAAAGGTAACTAAGTTCAAATTATTTGAACTTTCACAGTGTCATCAACAGCTTTGGATAATGCAAGATTAATTTTGGAAGATGCCTCTCTAGCAGAAAAAAAGAAGAAATTTTCTTCTAGCTGATCAAACCTCTCATATAGAGCAAAGCAATTTGATTTTAAAAGCAGTTTAGTGTTTTGTCAAGATCTTTTCTTAATTCCAAGAGTTTTATAATTGCAGGAGAGATCTCACTTTTGCTAACTTTAGACACATGAAAATATCTAGGTATATCTTCTGATGATGGTTATCTCATATGGTTGCATTAAAAGAAATTAAAAATATCTTTTCTAGCTCTTGAAAAAGAAAAAAACAAGCAAAATTCCTTCTTTATCTCTTTCAGTGTTAGATAACGATTTTCCACTTGCACATTAAAATTTTTAAATGATCACTTAGATGCAGTTGACAAAGGGGTATTATCAAAAGTTTAACATTTCTTTCACAATGTGTCACAAGATTTTTTTATATGATAACATTAAAATTGAATGACCTAATGATGCATGTACTGAAATTAACTATATCATGCATTCATGAGAGGTAAGTCACAAGACAGAATTAGTTGTTCTTCAGTCATAAGTATAGTTTTAATCTAAAGCACTTCTTAGTGAAGAAGGAAAAAAAAAGGGTTTTGTCACATACCCAAATACTTGGCTTCACATTTTAGTTTTAGTCTCAATCTGACTAAGATGATTTCTCTGAAAATAAACGTGGCTTTCAGGACACCGTAAATTCTCCTGAGTGACTTCAATCTGATAGAAAGCTGGATATGACATATTTTCAGAAGACTTCTTATATACTGAGAGTCTCAGCACAGCAGTTTTAACATGTTTCAGGAGTCTTTTATAAAGGAATGGGCTAAATCCTCCTCCTTTCATGATCTTAAACCTCTTAGAACTCATGATGCCATTCCTACTTCAGATGCAGAGAAAATGCTGAATATTTTGTACAAGTTAACCTGTAAAAAACTGAGTAATCCAATCTTTCTGGGGAGAATTGCATTATCTGATTTCAAGACATGCAGGATACATTAAAATGTCTTAAAACATGTTATTGTCAATAACAACAAAGTAAATGGTGCCCTGGAACTCAGTTAATTGATTGGCTACTGGAGGTATTTGAAATGAATGCTTGAAAGACACATCCACAATTAAAAGGAAAATCTCATCCCCATAAAGTGTCCTGTATCAGTCATGGCTCGCACACAAGAGGTGACCACCTGTGCCATGAAAGACCCACACTCATCTACCCTTCCAGTGAGTCCTGCCTCAAGTGGACACCCAGGTGTCTTGCCCCACCTTGGCTTTCTTCCCCTCTCCTGACTCCTGGTCCCAAAATCTCCTAATTCCTGCTCTCTGCTTCCTTTCATAGCAGTTTCTCATCAGAAGCACTAAAGGAGGTTGCAGCAGGAATTGGTTGAACCTCTCTGGCAGGATGTGGGTGACCCAAAGCCACCGGATGCTGATGTGGGACCTTGAAGTGGCTGGCAAGAGTGCTGGCTCACCTTCTGTGCCATGCTGCTCCTTCAGGTGCAGCAAATAAACTGTCTTATCACTGCTGGAGCAGATCCTAAAATAAAAAGAGAAGTGAGGCCATTTTAGCGTGCTTAAGCAGCCTAAGGTGGCACTTGTTTGCAGCCAGATGCTGCACGCAGTCAGCTTCTGCCCTGGGTGAGCAGGTTTTTCTCACAGGGGAGAAAAAAAAAGTTTACAGTAAAATGCTATTTCTAAACAAAGCTTGGCAGCAGATTCAGGATAAGGTACAGTGCTGCACTTAATCTTTATTCCAAAAGAACAGATTTGAAGTTAATGACCCCTGAAGCACATTTATTGGCTTTGTGGTAACAATCAAAACATCCTTCTTTTTTTTCTTTATTTGGGGACAAGACGGAAGGGTTGCAGCACCAATTACTTCTACTTTGCTACTTGAAAGACAGTTCTGTGTTTCATAGGAGAATATTTGCAAGATGTTCCTGACTTAGGAAATATACTTGGGACTGCAGGGGCAGGAAGTAACTACTGCAGATATTTTAGTAGAGTCTGTGGGTTGTTGGCATTGCTGCAAGCACAGGTCTTTCTACAGGCAAGGGCTGTGCTGTTTTCAGTATGACTTTGTCTTGATGTGGACATGTGACCTGCCTGACGAAGCCAAAGCATGATAAGACTCGCAATGTGATTTAGCAGTGCAGGAAGAGGGAAAACAATGATTGTTTTTGAGAGTGTCAGGAAAAGAAATCCCATTCCACTCAACTTTTTTTTTAATTGTTTTCCAGAGTAGGACAATCTTAAAGAAAAAAAAAAAAAGAGAGAGAGAGCTTGTTCTCAGTGTGAATTTTTCCTGTGGTTAATGATCTGGACATACATAAAACTGGGTCAGTGATTCCCACCCTTTCCAAGCCATATTTGCCATAGCTGGATTTCTGCCAAACTCATCAACCTCTCTCATTGCCTTGAAGTGGAAGAACTGTGGCAGATCAGACCTCTATAGCCCTGTCACTCCCAGCAGCAGTCACCCTCAAACACAACTGTCTTGGCAACTACTCTTAACGGCTCTACAGTTGCTGAGACATAGCTGAAAGCTGGGCCTCCAGTTTTTGCATCTGTCAGGGTGATTTAAAAATATACATAGTCAGAACCATGAACACTTTATTATGGGTACTTACAGAACCCATTGAGTGGTCAGAACAAAACTTTCATGTCTCTGTGTGCTGACAGATTTTGTCACTCAATGATCTTGGAATGCACTGATGAAATATTTTGAAGCTTCTGCACTAGTACACTTCACTACAGTTCAGGCACAATCTGCTAATGTATATCTGAATATGAAGTATAGTTTTTCTACCCAACACTGGTCATACTTGTCGCCAGCTGAGCTCTTTGAGCACATGACCCCAGGAGAGATGGGCAACATTTGCAAGAAAAAGCGCGTGACAAGGACTAGGTCAGCTCAGCAACACTGTTATGGCACTAACAATTCATAAGGGTGTGTGTCTAGGTATATGTATGTCTGTCTAATGAGAGACATCTGTAACTGCTAAAAGCATTGGAGAATAACAGCAGGTATTCCACAGCCTATACAGCCTAACTTTGTAAGCATTTCCTCTGACAAAAACCAGTATCATTTTAGGGCAAAAGGAAACCACTTTGGAAAAATATATGTTCCACACGAGTGTTCAGTTCTATCAGTGATATGTGACTCCCCCATGTGCCTTCTGTTCTGCTCATTCAATGAGGTTACTGAAATAAAATGGTGCACACATATCATCTGAAATTTGAAACAGCCTTGGAAAGACAAAGAGAAGTTGCCTTTGTACAACCTCCCTCATGGCCTTTTCCCAGCTCCAGCAATCCACACAAACTGCCTTCCAGAGGATCTTATCCTGTGTGTGTCATTGACTTCATATACAGGGTAAAGCTGGGTTCCCATTGCTCTCCAACACAAAACATTGTTCTTGTCCCAGTATTGGATTCATACATCTTCAAGCAGACACAGAGCTTCCTATGAACCTTTGAAGTCGTGATTTGAAACACAATTCTGTCAGCAAAAGCCACGATGTGGGAAGCACAGCCGAGGGACAGAGACACCCAGCTCTTCTGTTTAACAAATAGCTCACTTCCTATTAGCAGTAATCTCCTGCAGGCAAAGCCATAAATCATGCTGCCCAGCAGCCACCAAGTTGAGAAAGCCACCTCTGAACTTAGAAATTGAATGTCAAGTTAAGCCACCTATTGCTCTCTGACCTATTCATTATGCTTGAATCTGTGGAATTTGTGGTGTTTTAGCCCAGCTCATAAAAATAATGTCATGGATGATCAAAGGTGTACTTTTATCTGCAGACCTCTTTCTTTGTCTTGAGGCACCAGCCTCAAACACCTCAAGGACATCTGCTAATGAGACTGAAATGAGTCTGCTGTGCTGAGCAGAGCTATGTAGATGACAACAAGCAACCCTCAAGCCAGTTTGTGCAGTAACATGTTGGACAGTTTTTCACTTGTCCTAACCACAGTGAGGGCTCTCAGGTGTTGAAAGACATCTTATCTCCATCTGGCCTGTCTGAAAGAGAACATTTTGTCTCAGGATTTCATAAGCCGTCTTCTGCTCAGTTCTGACTCAAAACTCCAGTTACTGTGATAGAAAATTACTCTCCAGCAAATCTTGCATCTTCCTTGGGGACAGATGCACCTCAGACTATTCTCATTCCCAAGAAAGATCTTGGTAGCACTCAGGCACAGATTTCTGCTGATGTTCAGCTTGGTCTGATGGAGAAAGCTTGAACTTTGGCAAACTCTGAACACAGACCAGGGTGTGCAGCTGCTCTGGGTATTCTCTGTCTTAGCTGCTCCTATTGCTGGTAGCCTGTCACATGGTGATGGGAAAGATATGGTCTTTCTAGTAAGCATCCTAACATTGCCTGCCAGGGATAACTAGGATTTGTAGATACCTTGATATGAGCCCTCCTTTGCATGTGAGTGCTTGCTGCTAAGCCTGATGCACACAAAGAGTGTGCTTGGACTAGGTGTGAGGAAGCACACCAGGTTTTTCTGGCTTGGCCAGCTCAACTGGAGTTCAGATTTGCCAAAAACATACCAGGCTTTGCTGCAACTTGTCACAATCCCAGTGTCTCCCTGTGATGGCCTGAAGAGTACCTGGTCCTCAGGAAGAGCTGAATTGGGGACCTGCTAAAAGAGAGAGGGGTTGCTCTGTGGAAACATCTAGGTGAAGGAAATAACCCAAACTATGTGAGATTATCAGTATTTAATGCTGCAAGTATAAATGAGACTTGTGGTGTACCTGTGCAGGGCAAGAGCAGAGAGGTGGAGAGTTGCATGACTGGTAAGTTCCCAGAGGTGCAACATTAATGAGTTTGAGAACTTGAATTAGGAAATAAGGCCAAAGTTCAGAAGAAAACAAGAAGTAGAATTCATTGTCTATAATTTAGTTTGGATTTTTTGTTGTTGTTGCTGTTGGTTTTCTTTGGTTGGGTTTGGTTTGGGGTTTTTTTGTGCACAGGCTAAAAAGAAAGTGCCATCTGGGATCTCAGAGACTGAAATATCCTGAGCATTCATAGGGAAAGAATGCATGGTGTTGTGGAATGGTGTCCATACCCAAGCATCCAAGCATGTGGCCATCAGTGTGGTAGAAAATGAGTAGGACACATAAGTCACGTAAAGAGATGAATATCAGGGAAATTCTCTGATATCTGGAGTTCCCAAAGAGATCAGAGTCAAGACAGTAAGTGGAAAAGACTGAGGTCTAAAGTCCAGGTAAAAGGTCAAGATCAAACAGCACTTTGTTTTGATGCAGAGACACAGACACTGAAGTGCACAGCAGAGAAACAGCTACAGATCAGTGCTAGCCAAGTTAATACTCAGTCACCAAATCTGATGGGTTTCCAGTTATTTGCTCCCTCTGCCTAAGCTTTGCTGAGTACCAGTGAGTGGTGTTTTAGAAACAAGGATGTGTAGCATCTAGGTGCAAATAATTATCGCATATTATCAGGTCTCTTTCACTAAGGTTTTCACCACTTTCTGACTTTGCCCCCACATGCTAGGGGTGCCACAGAGGGGAGAGTTTTGCTGTGAAAGAAAACTTGGCATTAAGCCCAGGCTAAACACATGACTTGGATATGCACAGTATTCCTGTTAGGTTTACAAGCCACTTATTTGACTCTTTCATGGATTAAATAAGATGGTTTTGACCAGCCAGTGTGGCAGTCCATTAATTTAATCCTATTCATTTTGGTATGAGCATATCTGTATGCATGCATTTACACTCCACTGAGAAGTGACTTGGTTGTGGTTTAACCCCAGCCAGCAGCCAAGCCCCACATGGCCGCTCGCTCACTCCCTCACCAGTGGGATCAGAGAGAGAATCAGAAGAGTAAAAGCTGGAGAACTCATGGGTTGAGATAAACATCATTTAATGGGAAAAGCAAAAGCAGCACACAAAAGTAAAACAAAGCAAGGAATTAATTCACTGCTTCCCCTGGGCAGGCAGATGTTCAGCCATCTCCAGGAGAGCAGGACCCCATCATGTGTAATGGGTACTTGGGAAGACAAGCACCGTCACTCCAAATGTCCTCCCCTTCCTCCTTCTTCCCCCACTTAATATACTGTGCATGAAGTCACATGGTCTGGAGTATCCCTTTGGTCAGTCTGGGTCACCTGTCCTGGCTGTGTCTCCTCCCAACCTCCCATGCACCCTGAGCCTCCTCACGTGTGGCAGTACAGAAAGCAGAAGAGGCCTTGGCTCTGTGTGAGCCCTGCTCAGCAGTAACACAAACATCTCGGTATTATCAACCCTGTATTTAGAACAAATTCAAAACACAGCCCCATACCAGCCACTGTGAAGAAAATTATCTCTACCCCAGCCAAAATCAGCACAGACTTGAACTCCTTCTGGATCCTGGTTACTTGAGTCACATTGGTCCACATAGAGATGTCAAATCCAAGACTGACTGCTGGAATGCAACAATTGAATGTTTGAGCAGTTAGATGGTATTGAGAAAGAGGTAAAAGGCCCAATGGATATAGACAGGTTTTCTCTCATGACATATTCAATGCTTAGAGGGGAAATTACCATAAAATTTGAGATACCTGAATTTGATGAATAAAACAATATAGGAGTAGTTTATCCACATACACACATATATTGACACATACACATAGAGGTCCTATGTTGCTGGAGGTTTGTATATAGGTACAGATCCATATATCTGTATGTGTGTATGTGTATATATGTATGGCAGTGTCTGTGTATTTGCTCTGCTAATGCTGTTAGGTAGGGACTCGTGAGCAAGCACAGCTACTGCACTGCCCCACCCTTGCTGGGCTGGGAAGGGCTGGTGCAGTGCCCCGCAAAGGGAGTTGGATCTCCCTGGCCTGGTACTCCAATGGCACAATTTCTGACCTATGTTAGAGTGCAACGATGCATTCTCTAAAAACGCGCAAGGCTGGACACTGAGAAAATGGGAAATAAAGTTGCTTAGTTCAAGCAGTGAGTACTCATGTTTACTTTGGATTTGTCTACATTTAATCAGATGACAGAGAAGTTTGTGGTGTTTCCTAAACCACCACTGCCTTTCTCCAGAGATGTGTCTTGAGAGAACAGCTGGAGCAGAGCGCTAGTGTTTGGGGTGCACAAGAGATAAAGCCACCCTGACCATTTCATCTCTGCATCCACAGAATTACATAAATTTAGCCAGAAATGAAGTATTTTACGTTTGATTTTATCCTTCTTTCATATACATAATCCGCTGGTAGACAGACTCTTCTAATCCTCTTGTCGGTGAGGGCTTTGTAGGGTTTATGTTCTCTAAGATGATATATCCTAGCAACATCAGAATTAAACTAGCTGCAGTAAAAGAGGGAAGCTGCGGGAATGTCCAACTTATTGGGTATTCACCATCATTTGATTAATACAGCTGCTTGCAGTGATGTTTCCAATAGCTCAGTGGCCCGGAATAGAGGCTATTTCTTACAGTCTCATTCTCAGAGCTCCAAAATCCTCTTTGATGTTATACTTATTGCTAGAGACACTGTAACATGGTTACACAGGTAGCTCTCAAAGCTGGAGGGAGGGAATGTGAGTATCTAATGGGGATGCTTCACTCTCCCATTCTGATAGCTGGATGCCTCTTGGCATGTGAGCTCAAAGAGGAGGTTTTATTTTAATAATAGCACTTTCCTCCATTTTTTGTTTATCTTGATCTGTTTTTTTATTTATGGAAAATTGTCTGAAGAGGGAAAATGAGAGTCTCACTACAAGAGCCGTATCTGATATGATGCAGCAGCTGGGGCGCCACTTTGATCTACAATATCCCTGGATTAGAACCTGCATATGTTCCTGTGTGATACTGGAAGACGTCAGTGGAGAACAAAGTGGGTAAAAATCTCCCTCTCTTAAAACAAACAAACAAACAACAACAAGAAAACCGACAAGAGAAAGTTTCTTCTCACTGGTGCTGAAGGCTCCCTGTTGCGGTGCAGCTTGGATGGACAGTTCCTTTCCCAGTGCCTCTTAGCATTAGGGTGTATTTTGCCTTTATGTCCTGAACTTCTGTAAGGAAAAGCTTTCATCCTACCACAAATCATTTAAATCTTCTTTCCCCCTCCAGCCCAGGCTTATTCATGTCATTCAATTTGCAAACAGACTGTGTAACTCAGCTGCCTCCTTTAATGCCAGCTGAGTTTTAGAGTGTCACACTTTCTGGTGTGACATTTGGTCCTATTAACTGCTAACCCCCAGGCATCACTCTAGAATTTGTGTCATACTCCCAGTCTCCTGTGCATCCTTTCTTTTGGGTGTTGCCAACCCTCCCTCACCTCCAGGGCAGTGTAGGAGGGAGCCCCTCCCTTACCCAAAGGATTTCAACGTGCTCCAGTTTGCCCTCCAGTTCTGGCCATCTTCCCACTAATGCTGGCGGCTCCACTGGCCTTTCTCCCACTGTCTTTCTTTCCCTGCTCCCTGACATTAGTTTTAATTCACTTGCAGTCTGTAAAAATGATGCTAACATCAACCGGGGTGGTGGCCAGAGCTAAGTCAGAAGCATCTGTCTGCAATAACTCCACTACCCATGAGCTGCTTTGAAGTTGATAATTAGGGTCACTGGATATCATGTCACACAACATTAGTCTCCTACTCCTTCCCAGCTCTCTGATTCCTCTCTAAATCAATGGACTGTGTCCATGGTTGCCTTTAAGACAACACAAAATTCTGGGACTGGCTGACTTCTTCAGCATCCTGAATAGGCCACATTGGGGAAGACACTTGTCCTCTGGCTGCACAAAAAGGTTTGCTTTGTGGGGAAAGAAGAGTTTCAGCTGAAAAATAAAACAAAAACTCAAACCATTGAAGAATGGTTATTTGCTTATAAAAAGATATTTCCCAGAGGTCTGTAAGACATGCAGGCTGAGTTTGCACAACATTCTTTATACAAATTCTCCAATCTGATACTTTCTTATGGGGATTCTCAAGGAGAGAATATATTAAATTAAAAATAAATAAAGTAATTTAAAAGAAAAGGCCATATGACAAGTTTACCAGATCAGTGTAACTTTACTTCAGCATATTATTAACTCCCAAATTTCAGAATACTAGGGCTCTATGCATACATTAATATAGTCAGACCACACTTAGGGCACATAAAAAGAACATACAATGGCATTCTGGTCAACAGCATATAAAAAATTATTGCTGTAATCACGCTGTTAATTACTTTCTCTTTATCAGAAAATTATTATTAAATTTAGCTTGCTAATTTACCACTACCATGACAATATTTGGCATTTTGCCATTACTTGGAATTTGATTCTGGGAAAATCTGAGCTTTTATTAAAAAAGATAATTTTAAAAGCCTTGAACCATTGCATAAGACAACATGAATATGCAAATTAAAGGCTCAGAAACCAGCAGGCAAATTGAAAGAACCTATTATTTATTAGAATAAAATAAAATTAATAACCAAACAAAGAAAAACCTTTCATGAGTTTCAAGGCACTTTCCTACTGCTCAAGAATCTGATAAATGCGGTTTCAAACCCTGATCTTGACAATGTTGCTAAACTCAATTCTCAGAAGTAGAAACCTGCTGACATACTCTTTAATTGATCTGGGCAACATATTTTGTCCAAAAGTGTCCCAACTCCTTGTGACTTCATTATGCTTTTCTTGATTCCTCTCCTCTTGCTCCCTTCTCTTTGCGGGTGGAGTGAGATGCTGAGTGCCTGCACTGCTCCTAAGCCCTTCCCATCTGCTTTGCACTTGCTCTTTTGTTTCTGCGGTTGTTTGCTTGGACTTCTCCCGAGGCTGTAGCTGCAAGGAAACAGCCACTTGCAGAATTATGCTAAGGCAGCCTGAAAGGGGAAGGCACATCTGCAGCCCAGAGACCCAGGGGAGCTGCTGTGGCATTGCGGCAATCCCGGGTGCCTTCCCCAGCTTCTCCTTCCCTGCCACAGCAGATGACTCCCCCTCTTCCTCGGCTCTTTGCACTATTACCTGCCGTGCTGGGCCCCAGGAACTGGTGGGCAGCCCCCACCTGGCCCCATCAGGCTGCTGGAGGGGTTGGAGTATCATGGAGAAGGGCTAGGGCATTAAAGAGCCCTCGGAAGCGGCACTGGGACAGCTTGTCCTTCTCATGTTGCCGTTTCTGCATCTGCTCTTGTTACAGTTCACATCACGTTTCTTCCTGCGCAGCCACAGTTGCTTTCCCGTGCCCGGCCCCTTGCCTATCCAGCAGGAAGTGCCATCTCCCTGGCTCCCAAGCTTTCACAGCTGAGTCATGTTCGATGACAGTACTAAAGGCAGATACTTGGATGGACAGAAGGATGTATGTAGGCAACTAATGCAACACACTTGTAAATATTTGTCTTAACTTTCTAAAGGAGTGACTTTGACCATATCAAGGCCCCCTTCTATAACCAGTCAAACTGCACCAGCAAAAAACTGTTTGGAGAGGTGGGAAGAGGTGCTGACTCTGTGTGAAAAGCTCTCTCACCATCAGTGCTGCTGGAATTATAATTTGATAGACGCTGTGAATCTAATTGCTATGACACTGGCTTCTTAAAGTCTTTGTTGCAAGTTTTATTGCAGTGTTCCTGCCGGCGTATGCTTATCACTAAAATGTTGCTTTCCTCTGATTTTCTGCCTCTCAAAGCAGGGTAAGAATGTCCTGCTGTGAGTGGGGGCAGGCACGAAAACTCCCAGATTACTTCCTGAAATGAGATTTGAAGACAAAACCAGATCTGGCTACTCATTATGGTGATTTCCACAACTAAGCACACAAAGGGTGCTTTGTAAGGCCAAGGTGAAGGTAGTCTTAGGGTGATACTGTTTAACAGCACATCCCAACTGCTCAGACAGTCTCCAGTTCAAATAAATTGCACTAATGCAGCATTCAACAATAAGGGCATTTGGAAATGCATGCTCATCTTCTAGTCATATAGAAGTCCAATGCTATTTCAATTTCAGCACTTGAAAAATATCTGAAATACTCTCTGATGCATATTCAGTCCAGGACACTGGAGATGTGAAAAAAAATAAAAAGACATTTGATAAATGCTTCCATGCTCATTACCCATGAAGGTAAAAAATGTTTGATCATCTCTACAAGCCTCTACCTGAGATGGACTGTTGTACTCTACTCCTGTGCCCTCAGCTCAGCCCCCCACACTCTCTCTGCTGCGGCTGCCAGTGCTGAGCAACCCTGCCTGTTTAACCCAGGCATGGAAGACCTTCTATATTTCTACTCTAGTTCACCTGTAGTGTGCTAATTTTGCTTTCCCATGCAAGGCTTAGCCAAAGATCCCCACACCAGGAGGAAGCTCCCTTCAGCAGTGGGAAGTTTTCTGCCTGGGTATTGAGCAGAGTACTTTGAAATCTCTGGGAGTTTAAGGCACCAACCAACTACAGTGTTATTTTCTAACTCGAATGCATGAAAGGAACTAAAATATCATCTCTCTCTGCACTGCAGATCTATTTAATATTCCTCCCTTATCTGCAAGCAGAAGTTCTACTGACATTAATTGGAGCTTCATATTCAAAATACAGTAAATAGCAAAGTCCTCAATGCAAACAGGATAGGGAAACAAAGATGTATCAAACAAAAGAGGAAAAATTTGGATGCTGGGCACCTGGTATCAGGGGTCACCACTGAAAAATTTGGATGTGATCTTTCTATGCATTGTTTCCTTCCTGTGACTAGGGTTTGCAGTGCCATATGGATAATTTCTTTTAAGTTAATTTGAATGTCTTGTTCATCCAGACATAACAGAGCATCACATAATGGCTTGTAAATACACACATGAGCTTATCCTAATAGAAAGTCCCTGTAGATGAATGCATGCCTGACACTCAAAAGACCAGCCTGTGTGATTTTGCCTGCATTGACCTGAGGTCTAGTCAAATATGCATATATATGGGGAAGGATGTCAGGTCATGTTAGTGTGCATCATGCACCCCAGCACACAGCCAGGATGACTGTTATGTGTAAAAATAGCAGGAAAACATGAGTCTGCTTGTGAGCAAGTGAATCAGGAGCTGTGAGTGGGGCAGGGAAGAAGCCATGTCATGTAGGCACTGCTTTGGAGACCCTTGAGCTCCTCTGGAGGAGGGTCTTTGAGGCACGGATGGGTTTCTGGAGGCTGTGGATCAATTCTGATATGTTGAAACAAACTCCTCTGCACAAAATGCAGATGGGCTCTGTGTGAGTCTTAGCAAAATATGATAAGAGGCATTCTGGTAGATTCATCAGCAGGAACACAAAACCCCCTCCCTTAAATGGCAGTCCTGGCCTCCTCTCTTGCCTCAAGCTGGAAGGAGCAAGGTGGTTATGTGTGCTGGGTAGGGTGAAGAGGAATTATGTTTACTCTGGTAACAGATTGCCACAGAGTCATTTGCTCTCTCTGTTCACCACCAACTCTCAGACTTCACCCTTGAAATCCAGCAGCCATTCCTGTCAGGCTACATTATGGACAACCACCACCTCATAGTACAGGTGCAGCCTGCACATACTGGAGCTATTTTTGAGTTGTCATGTCCTTCCCTGGGATGGAGAAATTGTGGTTATGCATCTCCAGCCATTTTCAATGCATGTTCCTGTTCCTCCTTTTGGTGAAGGACCTACACTATGATTCCTGTGGGATGATACCTGCAGAGCTGATCTTTTCTGACAAATGAGCAGTGCTGCAGTCACGCTGGGTTTTTCTCCAAGAAAATTGCCTGGAAACCTTCCAGTATCTCCTAATCCTGCCTTCTATCCCAGCAGCCAGCACAGCCCTAATCTGATCCAGGAAGCAGGTTCTGCAACTATGGGGCAATTGACGACATGCTTGGGGTGCTTGTGGTCTTGTCCAGGAAACCCCATCATTGCTAACAAGTCCATCCTTCTTTATTTGAAAAAAAAAAAAAAAAAAGAAAAAAAAGGGAGAGAAAGAGAACCTTTCTTTTTCTCTGCTACTTTCAGAAGATTGCTCCTATGTCCCCAGGGGTGAAGGAAGAACTTTTTTTCTGGGATAAGAAGGTATGCAGGAATGTTCTTTAGAGGGACATGAAGAGTCAGGGTTTCCCTAACCTGACCAGTCTGGTTCAGCCTGGGCTAGATAAATGTTTGCTTTGAAATGGGTGGAAAGTTATGGAAAAATCCCACTTTCTACAGAGAAAACTCCCATCAGCTTCAGACGGAGTTTTGCTTGAATGTAGCCACCCGGATATGGCCCAAAGAAGATGAAAGCTGTATGCAAAGGAATTGCATTGCAGTGGTGAGACCCAGAGTGGCTTTCTCTACCCTGTGACTGACAGATGCAGCCTCTGCCCAGCAGGATGCGAGGACTCACAGTTTGCAGACCCATGTGACAGATCGTGCCACAGCACCTGCTGTGATTATTGTGCTTCTGATGGGAATGCTACAAAACTGGAAGAGCCAGATCAAAATCTGCCAGCACCAGGGAGCTGTGGGACTCTGGGAGCATGCAGCACAGGAGAAGCAGCTCAGGAGGGAGCGTACAGGAGGATAAGGGCAGGGAAGAGCCTTTATTTCAGTGACTACCCTAAGGGCAACCATGGCATCTGTGATGCTCAAAGTGTCAGCTCTGAGCTGTGCAAGCTCAGGACAACTGCATGGAGGTGTGTGCTGTGGCAAAGGACTGATGGAGTGCTCTAGACCCTGGCACCACCCCACTAAATCAGTACCTGCCCCTGTGGGATGGAGCACACCTGGAGGGCTGGCTCTGAAATGTTCCCAGGGAGGACCACATTGCCCACCCCTTGCCACGGGAAAGCTGTGCTCTCTGAGTACGTACAAGCCACACACCACTGCCTCAGTGAAGACCTCAGCTTTTCCAGTCATTTCACACTTGTTTCTGTAAAAGGCACCTTTTCTGCCTGATCCAAGACCACACTTTGCCAGTGCTCACTGGAGGAGAAGAGAAAATGTTCAAATAGCTCTGAGGATTACTTAGTATCAAACACCTTTTTCTCCTTCTCAGGAGAGGCCCTTTCCGCAGCTTTCCACCACGCTGCTCTCCTCCTTGGCTGGCTCTGGTGGGGGAGGAAGTGCTGTCCCCCAAGCTTTGCCTTGAGGAGGGAGAACAGAAACTCACTGGAAGCCCAAACAAATCTTCCTTCCTGTCCTGTCATTTTTGGTCCTCACTACTCCTCTTCCCCTTCATCACTTCATTTGGAAAGAAAGAGAGGAGCTGAAAACACCTCTTAGATGCTTTTTTCAGCTTGCAAGGAGGAGCAGCTGGCTGTGACATGGTAGTTGTCCTCTTCTCCCTTCATCTCCTCTGGGGCAGAGAGTGCAGAGCCCTAGAAGCTGTGGGTATGAGCTGGGTGGTGCAGGCTTGACAGGATGTAGGGTTCTTGTTGGGGTAAAAATATTGCAGAGTTGCTGGGTGTGTGGGTGCCCCCAATGGGGCTGGGGCTTGGGGAGGATTTGTAAAGCAGAGCAGATACTGAGACAAGTGTATCAGGTGACAGGAAAATCAGACTCTTTTTGGGCTTTGTGAGTTCCCTAATGGGCTCTTAAAACTAATTAGCAGGTGGAAGAGTGAACCAGAATAGGGACAGCAATATACCAAGCCCTTAATATACATGCACACGTGCATTTTTCCAGGCCATATTAGGAACAGCCTGGCAGTGGCTGGGTCTCCAAACCCATCTCATCTCTCATTTCTCATTTACAAGTGACCCTGAATAAATGCGTTGAGCCTAACAGGCAAAGGCAAGATGTTTACATGCAATTTCATCAATACACTTCTCAAGACAGGCAGTTTAAGGGAGGGGGGTCTGGGGATAAGCTGGAAAGGAGGTGATAACAGACACCCTTGAAAGATGAAAACCAGATTGTGAGTGACTGCTGAAAATACAGCTGGTTCTCACTAAACATCAGCAGGTGCTGAAGAGGCAAAAGCCAGCAAGATAAACTGAAGGGTGAAGGGATGCAGGACTACAAGAATGGTGAGGTGGGATAGGTGGGAGCTGCCAATAATTACTTTTCTGATGGACATCAGGTATAAGGAAGCTATTTCAGGATGCATTTCATGTTCTTATCATGGGCAATATTGTGCCCTATATGCAAGCAGGGAAACTGTGAAGCTCTGGATACCCTGCTAGGTAGAGCTAAAGGGTTGGTGAGAGAGAGAGAGAGAGAGAGAGAGAATTGGGACGAAGCAGATGGCAGCATATAAAATTATATCATCTGTGTCTTAAAAATGTCTTATTTTCTCCTTTGCTTATAGAGATGCCAATTCAGATAAAGACATCTCTCCATAAAGATGTCAAATTAGATGGCATTGATTTGTCCCCGGTCTCTCTCATGCTCCCAGGAGAAGAGGTATATGTGGCCTTAGTTTTGCAACAAAGAGCCATCAAAAGCTTCTGCCTTGCTTTTGGTATAAACAGAGACTTCTGTCTGCTTCTGTATTCCTGCCATGCCCCTGCCATCTCTTGACAGATGGTTTGTTTGCTTGTACGTTCACTCCCAATCAATCCTCTTTCAAATGAAGTGTGTCAGGCTTTAATAGCAGAGGCCTATTTATGATATTTTTTAAGCTACTGAAGCTAGTTTTGTCTGAATTGTGTTAGAGAACAATCTTATGGGCAATTTATCTGTCTGGCATATGCACCAGGCAGACAAAGTGGAAAGCAAGTGCAATGAGGAGAATGGTCACTCAGTGTCACTTCAATGAAGGACCTGAAGTACTCGGCCAGGTTTTAAAGAAATCAGCATCTCATTACATTTAACATGGAAGGCTGCCCTGCAAGCTCATGCCAGCTTCAGCAGTGAAAGGAGGACTTCCCAACCCAGCCATTCACAGAGCTTTGAAGAAGTCCCTACTCCAGGATGGTGGATGTTCTCCAGCACCTGTTCAGCACAGCCAAAATGCGTTGTTGCTGCTGCTGCTCATGTAGAGATGGAGCACTTCAGTTAGCCAAGGAAATTCTGACCTTGCAGACAGCCTCTTTATAGGCTGGGATCCTCCCAGGATGAGTTGGAATTGACCAGTTGTTTCCAGCATTATTGCTCTGGGTTTGTGTAACAAAGGCCAGTTTTAGACCTCTGCAACTCCCCCGGATCTATCACTTGGACACATAATGATGCAATATGAGATAGCCCAACCTTTGCATACCGTATCTAATCTCTATCAGTGGCCCAATTTCCACTGTCTGTGGGCTTGCTAAGAAGACAAGAATATGCTCCCACAGTAGCTTGCAAAATTTAGGGGGTTTCAACAAGCAGATCTTAATTTGCTAAGATTAAACAATATTAGATCTGTGTTGTTTTGCCACTGAAGAACGTAAATAAAGACCCAAATCTTTGAGCTACAGCTCATATGCAGCTAACAGTAGGGAAAGAAAGAGAGCTCTTGAGGAGTGAATTTGAGAAATACTGTATTACAAAAGTAATAACACCACAATGTAAAAGAAGGAGCTGGACTTTATATTTTTTGATTTGGCATTTCTTTACATAATTTTTCAGTGTATCTCATAGACTGGAATATATTCTCAGTGGCCTCTCAACTTGCCATTTCAATGGTGGAGTTTAAGAGGGTGAAGAAGTAATGATGAGCAATGCAGGCTGTCAGAAAGGCAGCTTTCAGTGGCTGAGCTGGGACATGACCTGTTGTAGCCAAAGGACCCCTCTGCCTGCAAGGATTATAGACCCAGTTTAGTTCATATCTCTGGTAATGTAAATTCATGGAGATCACTGAAGTTCACTTAGTGGAAGTGAAGGGAGCCCTTTAAGTATTCTACATCTGGGTAGTCCATTTCATAGAGGTGTCATAATGTCATGGCACATTCTCACTTTGCATGTGTTTGTTCAGCAGATAATGATATGTTCCCACAGCAGCCTGCAAAATTTAGGTGTGAACTCTTGATTCAGCTTCAGCTGTGGCTGAAATTGTTTCGACATAGACTTATAATGATTTAATAAGCAGATCAGTACATCTCAGCTTGTTGAATTACTTGTGGTTGGCTTAAAGAGACAGGGCAAAGGGCAAGGAAAAGGCAAATTTATGTGTTGTACCACATCATTCTTCACAGAACCATGACTTTGAACCAATATATAGATATTGTTTTTCAGTCCTGTTTCCATTTCTTGTTCAAAAAAGACTTAATAAAAAAAAAGATAATAAAACAAGTTCAAAATGCAGCTTGAGAAAAATCAAGGGTTTTTTTAATCATAGAATTGTTTAGATTGAAAAAGACCTCTAAGAGCATTGAGTCCAACTATTTTGATCAAGTTACAGTTCAACTTTCTCAGTTCTGAGTCTTTATTACTATGGAATGTATAAGTTATGTATAAAGATATTATAACATACATATATATGTATGTATGCAAAATATACAGTGCAAGAAGTATCCCCTTTTTGGCAGTGCCAAGGAACACTTTTGATTTCCCAGCTAATCATTGCTTAAAAGGGACAACTTGCTGCTGGAAGTGAGCTTGGGTGCTTGGAGCTGGGAACATGTTGGAGCCTGGCAAGAAATCTTCTGGAGGGAGACCCTTGAGGCTGAAGTGTGCCCAGAACACCAGGCATGACTGCTCACCCCCTCCAGCCCACTGTGCACTGTGGGAGCTCCTGCAGGGCTGCTCCTGCCACAGGCACAAGGCCCTGGGGCAAAGCTAGAGCTGCTGGCTGACAGTAGCTCTCATGTGTACTTGTAAACCTGCCAGAGTTCAGAAACGTTTCAATAAAACAAAGCAACTGGTTCTCTCCTGTTACTTACTGCATTAAAACAAACAAACAAACAAACAAACAAACAAACAAACAAACAAACAAACAAACAAACAATGAAGGGTGAACAAATTGCAGAAAGCCTTTTGTGGTGTGTCTTAGGCATCCTTGCTGCAAGGGAGGTGATGCTTCCTCCTGTGTGCTAGCAAATGTTTTCAGGGCAGTGTTCAGGCAGAGGCAGTCTTCAGCCAAAATTCAGCCAGCTGAAGCAATTCTAAGCAGGGTCATTTCTATTTGAAAATAAAACCTGGAAATTGCTTGGGAAATTGATGCCAAAGAGAAAACTAAGGATTAGATATACTTGAGGTGATGGTCAAGAATACAAATAGGTTACAAAGTGTTAAGATGAAATACACAAGTAATTTCATTATGGCACAAGTGTACACAGCAAACCAAGAAAATTCAGAGTAAAGAATAAACTTACCAGAAGACAACCTAAACAAAACATGGCACCATATGGAAACTTACAGCAAGGCACATAATTAATCTCACCTCTGTCCTTGTAGTGGGACTTGGCGCTCCCTGTGCTTATGAATTATAAATGCAGCAACATTTGCTACAGATCAATGCCTTTGGTCCAAGAAATATCAAATTAGTTGTTAATCAAAACAGACTGTTCCTCTCCTTCTTTGTGTCCTGTATATATAATGCTAAAATAAGGCAGTTTAACCACTCATTTGGAGATTTTAATGTGCTATAAAAATCCAGATTAAAAAAAAAATCCAAACTCTGAAGATGAAATGAATCTGTTAGAGGAGCTACTAGGTATTCCAGCCAGGCATTCTGATCTCTCATGTGGCATTGACACGTGTGGAAGTGTTAAGCCAGCAGCTGCCCTCTCACCCAGCCTGCTAGCTCTTTGTTCTTCCCTAAACAATTTTTCCTGTTTTCTCTTCCAGTCCAAACACCCAGTCTGATTCCTCACCTCAAAAACAAAAGGTGAAAATCTCCCAAACTGTAAACTTCAATCCATTTCCCCGAGTGGTTTGCTGCATGGCTGCACAGATAACTCTGAGGGGAAGGCAGAATAAATAGGACTGAGTAAGCTGTCACTGACATTGTAAGGAGCTGCTCTTCAAGTCACGCTGTCATTGCAATGGATCATTTCAGCACTGCAGCTAAAAGCAGACATTAGAGGCTTTTAAGGCTGGAAAGTTACCAGAATTCCCTTGTCCCTTGGTGATGTTTGCTGTGGCTTGTATTAAGGAGCAGATCATATTGTGCTATGTCTACCTAAGGGTTGGTTTGATTCTCTTCCTCCCCATGAGCTATCAAATGAGCCTTGAGAAGCTGTAGATGAGGCATACCTGGTGGAAAGATTTTGAAGACATCATTAAATTCCGGCCACCCCTAGTACTGATAGAACCCTAAGATAGTTGCTGTAAAGCTGAAGGTGGACAGGCCCCTTCCTCCGAAGAACACCTTATTTGCTTCTCAGTCCTGTAGCTCCTGCCTTGAGAGCTGTCCTGAGCACCCTAATCCCCAGGGGATGAGATGTGCACCATGGATCACGCTCAGCTCTGCAGAGGGCAGAGTGTCCTGCTTTCCTTACAGCTGACCTGCATTTACAGCACTCCAAAGGTAATAAAACACCGATCTGTCGCCACACGTTGGAGACCTGCAAAGCTGGCACAGGAACTGGCGTAAGAAAGATAAGGATTCAGAGAGCTGTATGCATCTGCAAGGTGTAGGAAGGCAGAAGGACTTGAAGCTGCTCTGCTCCTTTCTGGCAATACTTGATACATGTGGTGTCTGGGAAACTCTTCATAGATGCATTGCATTGTAGTGGAATCTCACCAAAAATTCTACTTCTTACCTAAGCCACTTAGTTCTCTTTAAATTTATAACTTCCTTCCTTAAAGCTTGCATCTGATCCTGTTGAAGAGATATTTTATGTACCATGAATGTTTGTTACACTTAAGATTTCAATGATCCATGAACTACAGAGACCATTTCTTCTGGAATGCCTTTAGCTTATATTTTAAGCTAATATTTTTATGCAACATGGAGATCATGACATAAAGCAAGTTTATGGCTGTCTTGGGCCTTGAAAAATTTGCCGTAATGAAAATAACCCTTTTATGGCCTTTCCCCATACTACTGGCTGCTGTGCAAAAAATAAAGGAATTAAATTCTTTATCGGGGAGGGTTATTGAACTATAGTTGTCTTTTATTTAGAGAAGAATATGGAAATTATGTTCTAGGTCTCAAAGCTGGAAGCAATATTTTGGTTCTGGTGAACAGCAGCATGAAAACATTATTTCTTCTGTCTATTTCTTGCTTGTGCTAACCCACAACTCCACTGGAGGCAAACTAAAATTGGGTATTTTTCTCAAAGCATCTGAAATCTATTATTTTAAGGAATTTTTTATCTGTAGCAAAGTGTAAAGAAGAGCCCAATCAGTCACATCTCATAATTTTGCAGTGACAGCCCTAATTAAATATATATATATCCTCAAGCATTCAAAGGATGATAGAAGACAACTGCTTTTAAACTGAAAAATTTCTGCCATAATTTGCAAATTCTAATGCATTCAGCTATATTGAAGCATGAATATAACCTAGCTTTTGCAAGGTTGGAACACTTATTTCTATTACATCTTTTAAGTTGCCTTGTTGGAAACAAATGGGCTCTGAGTCATTTTCATTGAGGAACTAAATGCTGTGTTCCTGCGTTGGTTAAAAAGTAACAAGAGATTATCAGTACCCAGGCTCACATTTCTATTGTTCTGAATTTATCTTACTCATAACCTACATTACTGATAAAAGGCCCAGACAGATGAATTATATATTATGGAAATAGAAGTGTTAAACATTGTTTCCATGTGTTCTGGCAGTAATGACTCAGAGCTAAACTGGTGTCTCTAAATGCCTCCCTGCTTGTATGCTATAAACTGTGCCCTGCAGTTCTGTTGTGTTAAAAGCCCACTTTCCTGGCCTCTCTTTTCTGCAGAAGGTGTTCAGCTCACAGACATCCACACTGCTGGGGCAGGTGGTATGTCACCTGCCTCAGGAGTTCTGAAGGTGGAAATCTAGTGGAAAAGGAGTTGTCATTGCAGGGAGAGATGGTGTGGACTTTAACATCTTTGTGCCACTGGGGTAGCCAGGTAGTGGATGAGCAGCACACGACACTACGGCTTTTCTTGCAATCCAGGTAAGCAGCAGCTCTGCAGGGTCTGATCTGTAGAGACATGTTCAGCAAAACCAGTATTACCACAGAGTTCTACTTTCTTCCAAACTAGACACTTGACCTTTGCTAATAGCAGCAGATTGAATGGTTTCCTAAAGTTTTACCTAAAAATAATTACACTGGGACTAGGTACAGCACAAATCTCTGAACTAATATTGCACAATGTACTTAAAGGTTTTTATTTTAGGAGTTAAGGTGCACTGAGAGTCTTAGTGCAACAGATTATATCCTGAGTATAATTGCTGTATGATTTAGCTTTCATCATCTTGAAAGCTATGACCCAGTTTCAGAGCATATGCCTATGCTGCATTCAGAGCCATAAGTGCAATGCAGATGCACTGAACTGACCTTGAATAGAAGTGCTGAAGTGCCAAAAACAGCTGAGGTGTCTGCAGTCACCTGGCTACAGCAGCAGCCATCCCAGGCCAAATGACTTTGATCCCTCAGTGGGTCTGAAACTGCAAGTGTTCTTTCCATGCTCCTTTTTTTCTTCTCCAAGGAAAAGATTTTGATTTTGACAAATCAACACTCTCCTGAGAGGTCTCTTCCCAAATATTCCTGAAGCTGAACACTCTCACACACTGTCATTCAATGTAGAAATGCAGTGTCAGGACAGGCAGACTAACTGCCTATGCTTTAAGGGAAGATTTTCATTACAACCTTAGAGTAGGACATTCTAGACGTGGATTCTGCCACTTATTCTGTGTCTTTGGGCATGTAATTTTAGGTCAGAGGGAACAAAATACAGAAATGATTGCCTAATTCCTGCTTACGGCCTCCTACTACAATATCTTGGTCTTGCTCTTCCAGGTTCCTGTCTATTAAATGAGACTTCCCAACCTCATTGTGTTGCTATCAAGAACTCATGTATTATTGTGTGATGAAAATAGCAAAAGGTAGCTAAATTTCTAAGACAGATAAATATAGTAACCAAAATCGGGGCAAGAGTAACCTAAGTCTGCACAACATGAGGTGAAGGCTGCACTTGGCCATGCCTGGTGCAATTCTCAGCTGGCTGAAGGATCCCAGCTCTGATGCACTAGAGCACAAAAGAGAACTGTATTGGGGCACATCTGCTGTCTTAATGCTCTTATTATTTAGTGATTCCTGGACCACAGAAAGGGGACTTTCCATCCCTTCTCTTCTTGCTGCTGTCTGTCCACCTGTGTTATTAACATAAATCTTAGGGTACAATGCACTGTCCCAAGCTGGTAATTTCCACAAGTTTCTCCTATCTCCTATTCCCTGTTTATCTTTTTGTTCATAACTGTATCATATTCCCATTGTTATTTGTTTTCTTATATGCATTCAAAATAGATTCTTGGTTACTACAGTGGGGAGAGACACATAAACACAATTAATAGATATTGAGGCTTTACTTCCCCCAGCATTCTGGTACAGTTTTGCTCTTTACTCCCCCTCTCCTTGCCCCACTCCCCCCTGCCCCTCAGTATTTTTTAAGCAGTAGGTCCCATTTCATAACATCCTATTTGTTATTATAAAGCTGCCTCCAAAATTTCCTCAACCTCTATCCGTCTCAGCAGTTGGTTTGCACTTTATTGGGGCTATTACTTCTCATTGATTCCCCAGAGGTTTCAGTCAAATGTTCATGTAATTGCAGAGGAGAATAGTATACCAATTTCTTTGCATACTTAAGGAAGATTTAATAGGAAATCTAAAAATAAAAATATTTGTATTAATAGTGGCACCAACTATTGTTTGTCCAATGCTTTTCCATTATGAGCTCCTGTTCCCTATGCTTATAATTTTGCCAAATGGTAACAATAGGGAATAAAAATCTCCCTGCTGGGCATCTGCTCATTTAGCTGAAATTTAAGTGCATAAATAAAACAGTTCAGTCCCTTCCAAGAATGTGGCTAGAAAATATGTATTATTTTATGATGCTAATTTCTGTCTTTCATTTGGAAACTCCAATTGGTCCCTATGCTTATAGGAGGGACATGAAACTAAGTGTAGATGAGTTTTGTATACTTTGTCTCTCCAGAAAAATGAACCCAAATATGGCCAAGTTATAGACCTCTTAGGGCAAAAAAAAAAAATGCAGCTAGCATGCTCTGTAAATCTCTGCTGCAGCTGTGTGCTAAATACCTAGAAAAGTCTGTCTGAGCTGGACACCATTCCTTCTGGACTGTGTAATTGCAGCTCTGGGCTGTCATGGCCTTGGGTTCTGTTTTTCCTGGCCTCCCAATGTCCCTCTTTTCCTGGCAGGTGGTAGTAGGGAGAGATAAGTTTGTTTTAAATATAGGAAAAATCAGAGCTAGAGGTTGAACACGTGAGCAATTTTGGACAAGGGTAGAGGAAGGGCAGAATGGGATAATGAAGGGAGATTTGGGCTGGGTGAGAAAATGGAGGAGGCTGGGACTGGGAATGAGAAGCCAGGAATGGGAAAGGATGAGCCTGGAAGGGCCAGGAGCAAAAGAGGCCAAATTTGAGAAGGACTGGGAGAAAACATGTGTCTGCTTATACATGATCCCTGCAAAGCTGAGGGGAAATCCATGAGGGGGCCATAGACTTTGATTAATCCACAGATAGATTTGACCCTTGCCTGTTCTCTCAGGGACAGAGCCACTGAGAAGACAATCACCTGCAAAACACCCTGCAATGTCCTACAGTCCTCTGGCACCTGCTGAGCCAGTCAGCTCCAGCCCTGGTGCTGACCATTCTGCTGAAGGCAAAATCAGGGGGCAGGGAATCAGTATTTTCAGGTGTTTTATAAAAAGGAAGAAAAGGCAGAACATTTCTCTGCATTCCTACTTTCTCCCCATAGCATTGTTTTAGAAAAACATGCAGGTTTGTTGTAAAAACCAGATATTCAAAAGTTAGCAACTCCTGGAATTCATAGAATTTCCAGGGCTTTAATTTAGCTGTTGGCTCAGGATTTACATTACAGTCTCTGTTCATTAAAAAGAATAAATGGCTACAATGGAAAGCTTTGGTTGCCTCAGGGTCACTGACCATGATTTGACTATGTTCAATATGGGCAAGCACTGTCCACAGGCCACCAGCTGTCTATGTGTACTGGTTATCCTGAAAATGAAATTCCTGAAGCAGGGTAGATTAAGAAAAAAGTGTATGGGAATTGAAATAGAAGTAGAAAAATAAAAATAAATATGGAAATTTATTTCAAAAACGTTTATTCAGATAGAAAAGTGTTACATTTTTCCCTTTGTCAATGAAGGGCTAAACATCAGGCATGACTCAGTGGCAGAAGGAAATCAGTTGTTGAAAAGACATAACTTCTATAGTGAAAAAAAGAACAATCCATAAAAGTAAGAACTCATCATGTATTGAAAATAAGTAAGTAAAAATCTGCAAATGACAGCCAAGGATAACATGAAATCATTCAATTACTAGGAACAATGATGATGGCTTAGGCCCACCACTAGAAAAAGCAGACAAAACCAATATCAGTGATGCAGAACAGGCAGAAATATTTCAGAAAAGTATTCTTCAGAATAGAGCAGGGTGTGCTTGTATTCTGGCAGAATCATACATGACTTTCAACACATCAGCAGTTAAAGATGTTCAGAAAACACCTTGGAATCAGAACATTCCAGAAGACTGGGGAAATACTGAGCCTGTGCCAGAATTCATAGGGTGTGACAAGCCACTAATTATAGGCTTGTTAGCTTACATCAGTTGTAGGCAAAATGACAGAAAAATGACATGGGGCTTCAAAGGAACTGACATATACAAATATAATCATTGCCATCAATAAAGTTTCATGAAAATGAGTTATTGTAAAGCAAGCCTGATTTCACACTTGAGGAATTTTTATAGTTAGCTGATAAAAGTACTGTAATATATTTAGATTTATTAAGGCTTTTGACTTAATACTGGGTGGTGTTCTGTTAAAAACACGAGCGCTGGCCAATTTTCAGAGGTTTTACTGCAGATATGTTGCAAATATGAGGTGCACCTGGTAATTAGGCTTTAAATATATGCTTGTCTTGAAATCAGTCTTCTTCACTTCTCTTGTTAAATATCCATGACCTGACAAAAGTCAGGTAATTTGGAGACGCTGAATGAAAGATGCAGTGTTGCTGTGAATAAGTGCCTAGGATATGCACCTCCAACAGAGCTCAGGAAAGACATTTTACAAGTTTCATGTGAATGTGAGTATCCTGAATCCCAGTTTTAACGAAGTGCAGTGTCCAAAATTAGGCACACGTGGAATAATCATCCACACAAAGGCAGGCCAAGGAGGTCCTACAGGTACTTAGAAGTTTGCTCTGAACAAGTCAAACTCTCTCAAGGACTGGACCAAAAGCTCCCCATGCTCCAGTGCAGGTGGGCAGTACTTGCTGACAGAGATATGGAGCCCTGTGACTCGTCCTGAAAAAGATGCTGATGTTGCAGAAGGACTCTGGCCTGAAAGACAAGGAAGTGTCATAGGAAAAGCTTGAGCCATGTTGTATGTACAAAAAGAAAGTCAGTTTATAAGTTCAAAATGAAACTTCTGAAATGGTTTATGAAACATGCCTCATTTTTGTGGACTGTAATTACAGAGAGTGGTATCTCATCAGAGCACAAGATATTACAGTAGCATTGTAGAAGCTTCTGCAATAAAGAAGCATTATAGTAGCAATCATCCTAATAATTTTCCAGTTTAGTATCTTGGAAAAATCAATTGTTTCTTTGCAAGGATGGAGAATTCAGATTTTTTTTGTGAATAAAAGACCCAAACAAACAACCAACCAAACAGTAAAGCATTAGTCTCAATATCTAGTTGCTATTTCCACTTTTTTCTGCAAAAATAACCTCTATCCCCTACCCCTACCAGTCATGGAAAGCCTTGAATGGATGCTTTCCCTGACTAGCACTTTCCTTCTTACTTCTATTTTTCTTCAGAGTACTAAGAACATTTGTTTCACTTTGTTGGATATTTTCATTCTTTCTAAACAGCTCTCTAGGCTCTCATGAATCAGATAAAGGATATATCCTTGCCCAAATATATGCCCAAATGAGCTCAGGGAAAGGCAGGAAGATCCCTGAAAGGTTTTTTCAGGGAATTCTGCTATTTCTCTTTCACTTATTAGAATCACTGAAGACCAGTAATCTGCATTACTGCTTAGGTGTTGTAGTAATAGCAATGTTTTCAGTGCCATAGGCAACACATGGGAAAAACATCCCTGCTTTAACTGCTACATGCAAGGTAACTGTACAGGCTGCTCTGTGGTTTACATATTAACAGGGATGTACAGATCACAGATGGGGGGATGGGTGAAGAATTGCTTTTCCTTCCCCTTCTCTCTACATACATTTACTTAGCTCTGCTGTTCCAATGTTCAGCTCCTATTGTTAAAAATAGAGTGTGAGACATTAAGAAAGCACTTGAAGGCACTTGAAGGTAAGGGAGATGGCTCAAACAAAACTGGGAGAGAACAGAAAAGGACGCTCATGTAGTTGTCCTTAAATGGGCACGCATGGAGAATGTAAGGATGTCCCTTACAGACAGATTTGGCATGAAGGTGAGCACCCTTCACTCCTAGCAACTTCTGCAGCACAGGAGGATATTCTGGCATCTCCCAGGAGCCGAACCATTGGGAGAAATCAGCTGGGGCACCACCCATACCTGGGCACTTTCCTGGCCTTCATTACATGCAAGATACGAGAGTCCGAAGCTAGCAGGATTGCCTTTATTTTTCCATGTCCAAGACCAGGCTGTAACTCCACCTGCCAGTGAGAAGGAAAGTTATTCCACTGGCTGTGCATTGCCCTGTATCTGGAAAAAGAGGAGGAGGTAAAGGGAGGAGTGTTGTCTGCCCAGCACTGCAAGAACCTGGACTTACCCCATGTGAACCATTGTTGAGCTCTTTTGCAGTCAGTCTTAAACTGCATACTATTTCTTCCCAAGAGGAATCTATTATTTCCATCATGATCCTTGATATTATACCTTTTACTTCATGGTATGCACTCAGTCACCAAACATGCAGGCCTGTATGTACCAAATATGATTTGATTCTCATAATGCAAGAGATTCTGGCCAGTAATTGTCTTCTTGGGCATTTTTAACAAAAATAAGAGGAACTTACCCTAAACAACAATCTATCACTTGGCGTTGTCTTTGGCAAAGACTGAGATGCTCTCCTACAATGGTGTGATTTGAAAAGTGACCGGGACAAGGGGCAAGTTACATGGTGGAATTTGGAGGGAGGCTGCAGTGGAGAGTGCTACAACTCTAGCATGGTTCATCTGAGCACTGGTTCTGCCTGTGGCTCCCACCCAGCTCCTGCTGTGAGTGCTCACTCACTTGTACCTAGCACACGAGGTTTTGGAGTGGTGGAAGGGTCACATCCCTATAATGTGACTGCAAGATCCAGACTTCACTGGGAGGCACCAAGGGTCTGCTGTGTGAGGACTCTGCTCACCTCACAGATGCTGCAAGCCTGTGATGTAGTGCTGGGAAGTGCTCCCTGCTGCAGGTGTAGCAGCAAAGTCACACCTGGAAGAGCCATCTCATCTCCTCAGGTCCCCCCTTCTTCATTTCCATTGCACCCCAGCTCACCCCAGGCTGAGCTCCAGTGATCCAGCTTACAAGCTGGGAACTAATGTCAGCTGACTACAGGTTGAAAGCTTTGTTATGTGCTGGAAGAAAATAAGACTGCTCTAAACTAAGTGGTGAGTTCTGTAACTAACTGTGAGAAAAATGCCTTTAAAATATTGCTTGCAACTTACTTGGTATAGAGTTATTATAGTTATTTCAGATGTGTTAGAGAGTTATGATGAAATGGGATAATTTACTGTTTTTCTGTCAAAGAAACCAGGAAATGATATATTTCTTGCTAGCTATGTCAAAATTATTTGGTTTGGGAAGTTTAATATGAATTGCTGAATGCCTTGATCTTTATGGAAGGGATGAGGACATAAATTGCAATTAAATGCTAAACTTTGATCTTGATTCTTTGCCACTGATTTTCAAGACCTGTACCATAGTAGTTGCAGCACAGCAAATGTGGATTTAAGTTATCTTTGATCACCTGCAAGACACTATCAGCTGCTCTAGCATCATATCTAAAATAGAAAAGAATCAAGGTTGCTCCAAGAGATGCATTTTCTCTGTAGTCATACAGCCACCTTTCTTGAAATACAAAGTGTACTGAGTATCCCCTCCTAGGCCAGCACTTCCTACATCCATGTAGAAAGGCAACATTCCCATATGGGCCAAAATCTGTCTTTATAACACATACAACTTTATTTCCATGGAAAGTGATTTAAACTAAGTGATTAAACCTGAGAATCCATATGATTTACTCTTCAAAAAATACTGCATCTTGTCATCCTACTGATAGTTGGGGCTATTAGGACAACCAAGGAGGAGGTTACTCTTTGCAAGTAAAAAGAGCATCCTATTCTGATGGTGCTGTTATTGCAAATAACTCTTGTTTCAGTGGCCCTGGACACGTATTTGGAAAACAACGATACCACTTAGGAGTGGAACACTTCCTGAGCAGAGAGGTGCTGGTGGTTGCAATGGATCCATATTTGTGCACATTATCAAAGCATATCTGGCTAATAAACATGTTTTTGGATACAATTCCCCATTCAAGAATGGTATATACATGCATAGTGTATTTTTTTCCCAGTGGCAAGTACCCTCTTTGCAATTTTGCCCTCAAACTTATTGCTGCCAGTTGACTGGCACCATCAACATGCTTGGACTGAGTGAGAATGAGGCCTAAACACAGTGCTGGTCAAGTTGGCTCACAGCTCTTACTGAGTTCCCAGGTCTCTCAAGAACTTGTTTATACCAGAGAGATGGTCTGGGTGGTTTGTAGGGAATATGTTTGGGGTTGCATTTAGGTAGAGCTTTTATTTTAGTTCTTTTATTTCCACTGCTGGCAGCCTTTGGGTCTTCACTTTCCCCTTCCATATCACAACAGTCTACCAGGAAGTAATTCTCTTTGGTCCCAATGTTTTTGCTGTTCTTTAAAGGGATATGAAGCATTCCACCTAATGTCTTTCCCTTAATCATTAACACAGGTCTTACAAAGTCTTTGCCTTGTGTGCTCCACCTAGAAACCTGAATTCAGCTAGCTGGCTGATGTCTTCTATCTCCTTGCATTTTCTGAATTTTGCAACAGACTGAGGACTTGCTGTTTCTGTTTTCATTTCATGAGTCTGTGCTAATAGTCTGATGTGGGTAGGGATTCAGGTTTGCGTAGTTTTTTTGCAACAGACATACAAACCGTATTATTTCAACAGCAGACACTGGAGGCATTGTGAGGCTGCCAGCAATGTCTCCATAGATGTCTCATTGCTATTGACAGTAACCAATTGTCTTCTTTATTTTTGTTAGAAGAGAGGTTGTATCTTACTCTGATGGCTTCTTCCCCTACCTGATGCTGTTTCAAATTTTCACAAAGGCAAACTCCTGGAAGACAATCCTTTCCCAGCTTAGGTATGCCTTTGTTTTGCTCTCCACACCTATCAGCTATTAAACACCTATCAGCTGTTTCAAGATCAAGGGTCCCATCACAGATACAATCCCCTGATCCTCTGCTAAAGTTGATACAAAATTAAGAATGGCTATAGTTATCACTCTATCACATTGAGTATTTCAAGATTGTCTGAAAAACATAGAAGAAACTGCCAGTTTACAACTAATATTGTGAACTAAGTATTTCAAGTATGGACATGTAAATGCCTTGCCTTCAATTCTTTAGTCATTGCCAGTGTTTCAGTGATACTAAGTTTGGATTTACTTTACATTTAGGTCTATTTTCATGACCTGTTAGCTGAGAACTGAGCTTGTGGTCATGATCTCTTGCAGCTTCTGTCCTGTTGCATCAGTGTCTGTACAGAGCATCACTACCATGACAGTGGTGATGAACCTTACCAACTTGCCCAGTGTACGTGGTGGTGTTTGAGATCGATCCTGCGGCAATTGAGTCCCACCAACCATCACTCAGGGTGTGTTTTGAGCCTGCCCACCTGCTAGGTCTCAGGACACAGTGAGGGAGATGCTTTCCTGAGCTCCCAATGCTTGCCACAATCAGTGATGGGGACCAAGAAGTGCTTCTTTTTCTGTAGCAGTTAAATAATTCTGTTCCCTTATATAGTGAGCTTGCTTGAGTCTATGTAAGGATGAATCTTGTTTGTCTTCTGAGAAGTGACTATGCTGCTTATGTACTTTCTGAGCTCCTGCTTTATATATAAGCTTCCCCATATCTCTTATCTCCTATAAATTAATTGTTCTCTACTTCCCTTCACCCTTTTTTTTTCTTTCCTGAGTGTTCTGAGAGGTAGGTGTTCTGTAGATGGATTTTTCTGAGCTGTTTCCTGATATAGCTTCCTTGCCTTTCAAACTCCTTTCACCAGCTTTGCTGCACGGAAGCTGCAGCACATTGTCTGCTCTGCGTAGGCTACTCCTTCTCCTGGTGTGTCTGCTGTGTGTAGGCTACTCATCCTTCTGATGTGTCTGCTATGAACTGCTCATCCCAGGAATGATGTGAGCAGGGTAGGGAGTCTGTGCTCTAATTGAAAGGAGCATCGTTCATTCTGTGCCACCTGATGCTTCGGTCCGCACACTTTTTCTCTTGAGATTCCTCTAGCAATTTCCTTTGTCCTGGTGTTGTTTGCCATGCTACCAAGGATGTATGATGTGTCCTGAGTTGTAGCTGCTGTTCTGTGGCACCAAACAGAGGCAGCCTTGCAGGCTGAGTGACATACACTTTCTGTTCGACATTTTATTTAACGCGTGTGCTGTTTCTGTCTGCAGACCAGACAGCTTGTCAACCTGCAATACTCACGTGAAGAAAGCCTTGGTGTACCCTGACTGTGTCTGAGCTACTTCATGCAATTCCTTCTTCAGCATTACCTGAGAGCACATGGAGGATGAGGTGAATGTCTTTATGCAGAAGTAAAGTGAGGCTCTCCTGCTCCTTGCTGCGAAAGTCCCATGTCTAGCACAGGACAGGTTCCCACACTGAGGTCTCGTGCTACCTTGCGAGGGACCAACTCCCTGCACATAAGCCTCACCCAACTCTGATCTTCAAAAGCCTCATGGGCCTTGCCATTTGCCTTTTTCCTGCCAATTTAGAGTCATAGAAATTCACTGTGAAACTCTAAGGCTCACGTCTCCCTTAGCTGTGGTACTTTCCGTGTATCTCCGACAAGAGTTTTCTTGTCATGCCCATTACATGTGACCCAACTGGCAGAACAGTCACCTCTCTTCTGATATCATCCATAAGACTTCCTTCTGCATTCTTCTCTCCTCTGCTACACTCCTATCTGCTTGCTGAAGTGCATCTACTGTTTTCCTCCTAGAGTTAACTTTTAAGCTGTTCTAGGTCTTACTGAAGTGAAACGAATGCAAATTCTGTCACATAGGAACTGGTGGGGGCAAGGAATGGAAGGGCTGCTTGCAGTGACAGCTTGCCACTAGCTTAGCTTAGTGTGCCAGGATGTGCCCACTTAGTGATCTGACCAAAGTCAGTATGTGGAGCGTGACTTTCTATGTGCACTTGCACAGATAGGAAACTTGTGCTGGTGTGATTGATCTTTTTGGTTTCCTGTAGTGCTTCCAGTTTCTAATCCTTTGTATCTATAGGAACAGAGTTAGATTTGGTGCAGTGCTCAGGCAGAGAGGAGAGAAAGTGAAGGCAATGTACAGCCTCAGTGTTACACAGATTTCTTTTTCTTACCACAATCTTGGTAACACGGACACTTTTCATAGTGTTACTTCCAAAAGTTTCAACTCAGTATCTGATAAGCACAGGTCATGCCTGCATTGCACCTCAGCTGCTCAGATAAAAAAGCAGTTTAAGTCAGACCTGATCCCTGATTACTGATGTATGCCCTTGAACTGCTATAAAGTAAAACCTGCATCATTAACCCCTGCTAGACCAAGTGCCTGCGTAGCCCCAGCCCTTCTGTAATCCCAGCTGTCCTGATGTTGCGTGTCCTACGAGGGAAGGCTGTGCTGACTTGTCTGCCTTTGCCAGCCACAGGCCCTTCCTGTGAGCCCAAGGGCAGCCAAGGTGGGCACACAGAGTCTGCCTGCAAGCAGGGTAACCTGGTGGCTCCTCTGAGCTTTGGGAAGCAAAGGAAGATGAGCTGTCCTTCAAATAAGGCTGAGAAAGGTATTGCTGCTAATGTCCCTTCTGCAAGATGCTGTGAGTCAGTTTCCAGGATCAGTGTTATGATGTGAGGTCAATGAAGAGAAAAATAAAACCTTTTTTTTTTTCTTTTAAAATCAAAGTCAGCTTTAGAAATAATTTTGTCTTACCAGAAGTGGGGGAGGAAGGGACTTGGTGTTCCACTGGCGAGAACACTTCACAAACCAGAAGAGAGGCCTGCTTCCTGACTGTAAAGACCTGATGCTGGAAGAGGAATTTTTCATCTATGCTGCCTGAATGTTTAACTCTACTTTTAAAATTTCCAAATAAAATTCCATGATGTTGGATAATTTAATATACAGGAAATCTGCCATGCAAAGTCATTTACTGAGTTATAAAACCTACAGTATTTCAGATTTCTCTAAGCATGTAATAATATAGTACTTAGTTCATTAAACTTGCATTTAAGAAATTGCATTAAAAAATATAGGGGGAGCCTAGCAGTTAGTTCTTCTTATTCACAGTTTATTCAACTTGAATTGAATAATGTTTTTATTACTTACCATTTATCAACACTTTCCTTTAAATTGCTGAGAAGATGCAGCTATTTATCTATTTCTTTATGCTTTCCAGCAGCAATGCAAAGATTGCATGCAAGCTGGAATTAAGCATTTTAACAAAACCAAAACATGCTGTGACTAGTGGAAATTTGTGGGTAATACGATCTTAAATAACTCACCAACAGGCTTTGTCAAAAGCAATGCAATACCCGGGCACAAATGTTGTGGTAACTGTTGGTTAACTTCAGCTAGGGGCTGTTCCAAGGAATGCTGTCAAGAATTACTCTCTGGTGCATCCAAAATTTTCTTGAACTGGTAGTACACTGACTTAGTCATGCCAAAAACTAAGATGTCTGCATCAAACATGAAGAACTGGCAGTAGTAGGTATGAGGGGAATTTGCACTGGAGATTAAGCTCAGGGCTTGTATTTTAGATGTAGTATAAACGTACTTCCAGTAAAATAACCCCTTCCTTATGGCTCTTTCCTTAATGTAAGGCATCTCTTCAAAAGCACTGCTATGCTGCTTGCTGACACGTTTGCACTGATACAATGCATATAAAACATAAATGAAAAATGCTGATACTGAGAATGTATCTTAATTATAAAGAATGAGTTTTTAATGGATGCTACGATATTTTTATGTGAAAAGGTCTAACAAACACCCTTCAACACCCTAACAAACACCCTTCCTCCCATTTTCTTAAGACCTTTTCCCCCCAGTGCCGTTTCTGGTTGTGACTGCTAAACTCATTGTGATGTCTCCTGTTCTTCAGAAACTTGGGGTTATTTCCTTGGGGCAGTTAGGTCTTCCTTGTCCCTGTAGAGCTCAGCAGTTGAACTTCCTGAAGCTGGGAAGGTTTGGTTTAGTGTCAACCATTGATCACGGCTCAGGGTAAGTGAGTGAAATGAGCACAGGTCAAGGGTGATGACATGCAAGTCCTGTTTTAACTTTGAACTCTGTCAGCCCTGTGGGAACACTCGGCCTTGCTCCTCTCCATCTCCTGGGCTCAGCTTTGCCAAGTCGCAGAGAGGAAGAGGGAAATAAACCAAACCCAGCACCCTCGCCCGCTCGGGAAGGTTATCCCGCCGGAAAGGGAACGGATGGCGGTTCCGTGCTCGGTTCGCCACTGCAAATCACACCTTCGAGAGTCCCTCTGGGGCAGGCAGTGCCCAGGAGCCACAGGCAGGTGTGAACCGGGCCCTGCGGCAGAAGCACGGCACAGAAAGCCCTTCTGCAGGGCAGAAGCTCCCCAAGGCCTGCTCGGTGGCAAGAGCCGCTGCAGCTCTCACCTTCCCGAGGAGGGAAGCGGAGCCCGCACGCCCTGCTGCCGGCACACCTGCAGGCTCACACCGCCCATCGCCACCCACCGGGCTCCCGAGCCCTGCCGGGGGGCGGCCCCGCTGGGTGCCGCCTGAAGGGGCCCCAGCAGGCTGCGGGCAGGCCCCTCCGGCTGGCTCTACCAGGGAACGCTGCGGCAAGAAAACAATGGAGAGCCGCCCCCTCGCCGCCTCCCTTCCCACGGGCGCTTCCAGCGCCAGCAGCAGCGCGCCGCCGCTAGGTGGCGCCGCGGCGGGGAGCGGCGCCGGGAGGGGCGGAGCATGNGCGAGCGGCCGGGGGCGCAGGGAGGGGGCGGCCGGGGAGCGGGAAGGTGGGTTCGTTGGATCGCCCGGGGCCCTCTCCCCGCCCCCTCAGGCACATTGGTGCCCCCCAGCCTCCCTGTGAGGCGAGTGCCCACTCCCCAGCCTTTCGTTCGCTTTCCCCCGGGGCCCGTCCCCTCACGGAAGCCGAGCCCACCCCCATCTCTCCGTGGACCCCGTGCTTTCTTTATTCCCCCCGCCTTGGTGTATGAGGTAGGTGTTTGCTTCCATATGGCTGGATCTGTTCACGCTCCCCTCCATCCCCCCGCTCGGCGTTTGGTGAGGCAGAGCTGCCTCTCCCCTGGCACACTGGGGGAATGTGTGGGGAATTCTTGCTCGCACCTGTCCTCTTCTCCCTCTGGGGAGTGTGCGTCTCTGTGCCACCCTTCCCTGGCTGCTGAGGTTTGCGGTGGCAGCCAGCCCACCTTTGATTCAGCCGCGGGAGGAATGCACACGCTGTGCCAGGGTGGATACCTGCTGCTTCTGTCCTGCTGCTCGTGGGTGAACCCACCTGGCACGGAGGGCATGCGAGTCCGTGTGTAACCACATTGAGATACTCGAGTGCCTTTGAACGTCATCTCTTTGCCTGCCATAGGTGGAGGCATGTCCGTAGGAAGATGCTTGCTGTGCAGCTGCCCCAGGGAGCGTGCTGCCTCTCACAAATGCCACTTGTTCAGCGCTGGGGTTGACATCCCCCCTAGTGTCCTTACAGTCGTGTAGCCACAAGTGCCAGCTCTATGCAATGCTATCTTCCAAGGCAAATGTAGAGAGAAATCCCTGTCTTCATAGGCATTGTATGTATTCTACAGTGGGGGACACCATCATTACATAAATCTGCACAGGGGACAGGCCTGACAACCCTGCAGGCAGGAGTGGTGAGGGGAGATGTATTCACTCTGTATTAACTTGCCCTCACACCTTTCTTCCAACATGAAAAAAGCACACTTATTTCTCACCTAGGGAGACCCACCTCCAAGGGTCATATCAGTTTTCCTGCCCCTGTTTATCCCAGGTGATGGAACCTAATCCCTTCTTTACATGGTGTCACTAGGTGGAATGGTGCAAACCCGCATTAGAAGAATGTATTAGTGCATTGCTAAGGTCTTCAGTGGACGGCCTCCACATGCCCTTGTGTCCCCATTTGCCTGCTGGGGATAGTTGTGTTGTAGCAGCAGAGAGCAGGAGACGTGTAGCCACTTGTTCTTGTCCCACAAAACAGCAGGTGCTATACCTGCATGCAGACATGTGATAACATGAATCTAAGTTCTCAGCTACTTCTGCACATGAGGGCATTTATGCCTTCCTGTCTGTGGAGACACATGTGCTGCCTGCTTATTGTCTCTGTCCCGGAGTTAATGCCTCCGATGTGTGATAGGTGTCATGTGTTACTGTTGTTTAACTGTTACTTGGTGGCTCTTGCTGACTGGATTTCACATTGGTCTGTGTGAGCACCTATGTTATCATATCAATAAAAAATAACACGAAGGAAGCTTGATGAATGAAACTACCATGAATTAATAGTGTGAATTACCATACTTACCATTAGCTGAGTCAGTAGCAGACGTGAAAGGGATAGGTATGATAGGGGAACTGGTTGTGGTTAGAAGAATGACTTTAAGTTTGTCTTCCCAAGCAAGGCATTTTTTATCTCATTTCTTTTTTAAAGTTGAAGTCTAACAGACATGCCACAATACAAGATAACTAGTTTGAAAATTCAGAAATTGGGCTTGTTTAGTTTGACCTAATATTGACCCAAACTGTTGGAAAACCAAATTATATACTGAGGAGATTATATACTGGGAAGAAAATTAGTATTGGATTGGTAGTGATTGCATGTTAGTATTTGTGTATTGTGTATGTGCTGTACAGGCATGAGCTGTGTGTGGTATGTCTAAGTAGCACCTGCTTGTTCTGTGCTTGCTTGCTCTACTGATTTTTCTAGGAAAAAAGTAGTCTTTATCAAGCATTATTGTGCTTTTGTAAGAGTTTTTGCATGGAATGCATTCAATATGAAAGTGAATGTAGAATTGTGTTTTCATTCTCTTTTTGTTTGATATAAACAGCAGTGTAGATCAACCTATGTCTTAATCTTATGACAACAGCAGCCCTTTTATCATTGTCCCTTTTTAGGAGAACACTGTGTTAATCAGTAGTTTCTTTATGGTTTTGTTTGTAACAGCTTATTGTAACTGTTTAATGGGAACTGCCTTGAGAGTTAAGTTGTGCGTTGATATATTTCCAAAAAAATCCATGGATTTTTTTTTTTCACTTGTTACATTACATAACTAAAACATATAAACAGAAAAGATGCTTGGCTTAAGGCCAGATTTCTGAAACCCTTGGGGCAAACTCTTGATGGGAATTTTCTCTCCTGCTTCCTCTCTATAAATGTGCATTGTATAAAACTTTATTTGGAATAGTATAAAACTACTTGGAATAGATCCTTGCAAAGAGTGACTTACAGTTTTGACTCTGACGTGCTGACATGTCTCTGAAGCCCTGAAACTTTGGGTTTTGTGGTAGGGGTAGCCTTTGACTGTTTTTTTTTTTT
>VZRX01014336.1:99936-166402 GCA_013398075.1 Notiomystis cincta
AAGTGTGAGTGGGTTACCAGTCTCACTGAAAAGTGAAAATACTCCTTGATGTAGCGAAGTCTAGTGAGGGGGGGTTGAGTTTAGACGTCTGAGGAGCAGGGAATTTCCAGAACACTGAAATCATGTCTGCATCTTGACAGTATTAGAGACAGAAAATATTGTTTGATCCAGAAAGTGATGGTCTGCAGCTACTCTCAAATAAAATATTATCAAACTTGTTTTCTAGAAAGGTTCTGAGTGCTTTTTGTAGGTCTGAGGAAGAAAAAAAGTGTTCAACTTTAAGTTCTCTGTTCATACATTTATTTTTTTTCTGAGGTCAGAAAGAAGTCAGATTTTATATAGCAATTGATGCACTTATGAAAGGGACATGGCTTGTTTGCCTTTAGCAGCTGGGATAGGATAGTTTGATTTTTCTAGTTCTTACTGCAGTTACATTCTGTAATAACTTCAGAGGCTGAGCTGTACTTGTCACTTTCTATTCCTGCAGCTTCTTGTTATGCTTCTTCTTCCGTCTTTGCATTAAATACATCTTGTTTATAGAAATGTGATAGAACATTTCTTCCTCAGTCTTTGAGAGTTCCTCTCTCGTGCTGAGTGACCTGGTCAGATGGAACTTTCAGGCAGTATCTCTGCACACAGACTGGAGTTTTCATGGTGTTCAGTACTGTTAGAAGAAAACAAAACCTGCATGTAAAGTGTCTTGAGTTTAGTCAGGCATTCTAAACCACATCAGTGTGAATGCAATGCAAAAACCATTTCAAAAATAATAAATGCTATTCTTATCACTTTTATTACAGGCTGGGTTATGCAGAAGGCAGTGGCACAGTAATCACATAGTTCTTAAGTAATAACATGCAATTATATTCCTCCAAACCACTGGGAATGTTGGAAGTATGTTACTTTATAAAAGATGTAACCATGGCTGCCTACTGTATTACTTCAACCTCTTTCTGTAGGCTTTGATTGTATTTCTGAAGAGAGATCCTCTGAACATTTTCCAGTGAATACTTGCTTCATCCATTTCTGTTGGGTGAGTTAGGTGCATGAGAAGGGATTACTTGCTGCTGCTGATAATGACCTGGCAGAGAAGAAAATAAATTCTTTAAATTACAAGCTAGATTATTAGAAAATAATTGCAAATTCAAATATTTGATTGCTAATGTGGACAGTATGAAATTTTGGAAGGAATATGTATTTTTTGTGCAATAGAATGGTCTCTTGGTGAATCCTACCTGCTGTTTTTAAAAGTCCTTGTAAGTGGAGTGTGCTTGCCAGACAATGCTGTGTTGAAGACTCCTTTGCCTGGCAGCATCTTTGAAACAGTTGTTTTGACTGTATAACTGTGGATTTCTTTTCAAAATGGTTGAAAAGTCACAGTATCACTGTGAGCTTTGATGATGGCTCAGATGAAATATGTTCCTTTCATTCCTCTTTGCTAATAACAACAATAACAGTAATATTTCTTGTTTCCACCCCTTTTTTAAAAAATTAAATATGATGTGGGTGGGGCTCAAAGCAACCCTGTCTAGTCAAAGGTGTTGCTGCTCCTTGCAGGGGAGTTGAACTAGATGACATTTAAAGGTCCCATCCAACCTAGATCATTCTGTGATTCTGTGCACTTTAGATTGCCATGATTTATTCTCACTGATTTTTCCACCTGCTTTATTGATGTAATTCTTCCTTCACGTCTGTGAATTCTCCTGATCACAGCAGTGGATGTGCAGTTGGTTCCACCTGTTCTAAGTGCAGGTTGTAGTGGGCAGGATGTCACACACATACACTGGTTTGCTTGTGCTACTGCACACTTTCATATAACAAATATGACCACCAAATGGACTCTTGTTTAGAATCTGATTGTTATTTGGCCACTGGAGAAAAAGATATTTGATATGCCCCTCTCCTTTTAAGAATTCTCTCTGATAGTTACTTTGAATAATTCATCATTTTGAATTCATATTTTGATTAAATTGTGGGGTTTTTTGGATGTGGCCGAGAGCCTTTCATTTTGCTCATTTAATCTAAACTCATATCAATAAATAATGTCTTTATAAGGCTAAAAAAAAAAGAATAGAACTCTATTTCTTTTTCATGTTCAAAAGTCAGTCCCTTCCTACAGCCTTCCTGTGTTTATTTGAAGATTTCTAACCTTACTTACTGTTTTTTTTACACAAATAATATATTAAGTATATTAGGACAAAGAGAGAGAATAAATATGTTTGCTTATTATCACCAATGAATTGAATATTACCCTGCAGCCAGAACTTAGGAGGTGTAATTCTTAAGGCTAAAAAAATGAAGATAAATCAATCTTGTATTCATTAGTATGTACCCAGCAGCATATGTAACATTATCATGAATTTAACAATTTCTAACAGTGCCTGATCATGTGGTCTGTCAGGACATCTCTGTGCCAACATATTCTCCCTTCTGTTTTTTACTTGTAAGCAATGCTTTGGGAAAGAGCTTTATCCAACTAAAGGAGTTCTTTAGCAACGCTGATGTGCATAGCAACTTGTAACTGCAGAATACCATTTAAACTCTCTTGGCCCTTTTATTCTTCCTGAAGCCTGACTACATCCTTGCTTGTGGATCTTATAAACATCAAGGCTATTGACTTCTGTTGAAAAGAGTCTATTAGTTCTCTTGCTGTAGAGTCTAGTCAGCAGTGGTGCTTTTGAAAGTGTCCTCTTTTGTGTGGAGATTTATGCCCCCATAGCTGAAATGGAGCCTGACTTTTCAGGTGCAGTTAGACTCTTCTCAGCACAAAATGAAGTGAATTAGCTCAGAGTGCCTTTGTTGCATGGAACAAATTATGAGTACACAATTGCCTGGTTACTGAATGTGGCTTGAGCAGATTAATGGCTTTCTACCACTGGCTGTGTGTGTCTTTCCCTTGTATTTGTTTGTTTGTTTTTTCTTTTTGACTTGCTTGCTTTGTAGAGAGGCTTCAAAACTGGTGCAATGGCTGAGGTAGGAGAGATGCCAGCCTAAAAACCATTGGATGGGAGGAAGAGTGAAATCCCTCAATTTCAGGAGAACTGGGCTCTGCTGTGAATTGAACCGTTACCCCCAAAGCAAACTTCCTGCTTAGGGTGGCAGTTTTTTAAACAGCTCTGCCTAGAATTGCCATGTTTGGACATGCTGTACATGTCAATGAATAATAAAAGCTGAATGCTTTTGTAGAAATATTGTCACTTTGTGCATCCTTGGCCAATCTGCTTGGAAAAGACTGACTCCAAGCTCCAGAAGTGCTGTTAGGAAAGTCAAGGTGCTACAGGTTCCCTTTCAAATGCTTCTGGACATACAGTTTTGAAGATCCCCTTGCCTGTGATCACCAGCCTGGGTGGGAGGTAGAAGCCAAATATCCCTACATTGTTTGTGAGACTTCTTTTAGTCCTTCTCTTTTTTTGCCTTCAGCAAAAAAGACATCTTGGTTTAGAAATCTCTTAAAGGGGAGAGACTGTATGAATCTTAACATGGTTACAATACACAGTTTTGAAAACACTGAATGCTTTTGTGAGGGGAAGAGGCTGGGACAGAATCAGCTATGGCAAAGTAGAATTAATGTTTGCCCAGTAGAGCTGTGGCTTGGAAGAGGAAGGGGGCAAATGCCAATGCAAATAGGTTTGAACAAGAAAACAGATACAAAGAAGATACTCTTAAAGGCAAAAGTGTCATAGAGAAGGAAAATGTATGAACTATTGAACAAAAGTATATGAAGTTGAAGGGAAATGAGTGTAATGGCTTGGGATAATTTCCTGAAGTCTGTAGAACTGAGGAAGAATGCCAGTTGTGTTAATAATGATTAGAGTTTTTTGAATAGAGAATTAGATAAACATGGAGAAAATCATTTGGCTCCAAGATAGATGACATTTACAGACTTTATGCTACAAATAATAGTTTCAAAATCATACTTTAAAATACTAACTGTTGAATTTAAGGTTAGGAAGCTTAGCATCCATTTGCCTGCAGAAGGAAAACCCAGTGATTTTGCTGCTTGCAGAGTTATAAGATTAACCAAGATGGAGAGACTGATGTTTTGTGTATCAGAATAACCATTCTAGGAAGGATGAGTAACTTCTCCAGACCATAGGCTGACTGCTCATCATTCTGTCTGCTGTGTTCTTGCTGACTGTTAGTAAGCATTTACTGGGTTTGTGAACATTCTCAGGCAGCTTAGATTGCTAATTCACAGTTAAAATCTATATGATTTAAATAATTGAAATGGCACTTCCAAACCAGAGATATCTTAAACTTATTCTGTTAAGATCAGAGTTATGGAAAGTGTACCCATTTATTGTTCTCTGATGTGTAAAACTGATGGAGCCAGAAATGTTATCCCTGTGTTCAGTGAGCAGATCACTGTCAAAACTGGAAATGGTTGTTACATCTCCTGACTTCTGACTGTTCTCTGCTGACCGTGTTGTGCAAGGTGTTACACACACATCAGAGCAGTTCTTTGGAATGGTACTGAGGAGTTAAGCTTCTGGAGGAATAATTCCTTTCTGCTAAATTTGTGCATAGATGTGTCTTTGTGGGAGGAGTTCATTATGAAATTCTAACGCTTTCTCCACAGCGTCTTTCTCTAAGGGTGTCTTGCCAGCCAGCTTTTTATTCTTTTTTTCCTTGTATGGTGCAGAACACCCTAATGCCTGTAAACGTCCTAACTATTTAAAAATAGGAATAACAATAACAGTCTTTTGTCCTTCTATCCCAGGCTGTGGGAGAAATATTCTTAAAGGGAAAAACAAAAAGTCAAAACTTGTGACATGATGATCTCGGCAGAGCCAAGCGGGGATTAGTTTTGTGCTTAATTTGCAGCTTGAGGTTTGCACTTGCTTCTGAAGCTACATGAAGTGTTTCATGTTCAGCTGAGCTTGTGTGGATTTAGGTGAAAGCTAACTGATAATTTCATGATGATTATGTGAGGTACTTCTAGGAATGGTTAGAGAAATTGCTGGAAGTTGCTGGAGGTTTGAATATCAGAATAGAGGTCTTGGTCTTTATGAGAAGCAGAACAAGGGCAAAGCAGCTGAGCACCGTACTAGCAGTGACCTGTGCTGCTGAATGGATAAGGTTGATTTTATGTTGACTTTTGTAGATGGGTGATTTTATTCCTTGGTGCAAAGTGCAGTAGTTGTAGTATTTTTATTTCCTTTCAGGACTGTGGTGCTTTAAAATCTTAGATTAGTAACAGATTTAATTTCTAGGGTTTGGATTTAACTGTATAAGCTAGGTGTTTTCTACTATTGTAGCCTGATAAATACTTCTTTCTGGTAGGAGGTGACATTGCTGGAGCAGCTGGCATTAATATGTGTGTGGAGGATTTAAGGCAAATAATTTTTTGAATTAAAGAAATAAAATTCAGCAAAGTACATCTTGAAAGTATATTTAAACATAGCATGTGACTTGATTTCTTTATACAGCTAAGAATACTAGAATGCTATGATAATACCTAGTTTATATTCTAAAGTAGTGTGTTTCAGAAGTAGAAAAGTGACTGCAAATGACACTTTCACTTCGTTTTTTTTCAATTTATGTGTACAGACATGAGGGTTTTTAGCAACTAAAGTCTATATCTTTGGTTGTGCTATTTTCAATGACACTTCTGTGTAGAATTACATTAGACAGGCAAAAAGTAAAATTGAAAATAAATAAGATGGGGAAAAACCTCACCACATTTAACTAGGGAGAGAAAAGCATGAGTAAGGAGCTGGATCTGTTGTTTGGTGAACAGAAAGAAACAGGTTCATAAAATGTGTGTGCAAAGAAAAATCACTGAAACCGATGGAGAAGTTTTGTAAAATGGGCAAGAAATGGGGTAGGAAAAGAAAATTGAATCAGAGGTTAAGCCAAGGAAAGAAGTGGAGCAGAACGCACCCTTGGATAATCTTTACAGAGGTAAGGCAAGATACCAAAAATGCAAGTGCAGTAGTTAATGTATAAGAACCTTATCTCAGATTTTAAAGACAGTGAAAGTATTATCAGGGTAAGCAAAGCTTTTATTATTAAAATGACTTTTTGTACTGTTTGAACTTTTAACTATTTGAAAACTTAATGACAGGAGAAATAGGGATCATTGAACTATGGACAGGTATTATTGCTGCTGTTATATAACTGGATTTTGGGAATAGTGACGTTTAGCTGAATTAATTCAATTCAGTCTTTTTAAGGCAGGACAAGGATATTAACAACAAAACTGTTTGTCTATTCAGTGGGGAAGGAGGAAGAACATAGTGTCATTCATATGTTATATAATTAAAAAAATGCAGACAGTTACGAAGATTTCTGGAATGGGTGTCTGGTCAAAGCTGAAAGGAGCTTTCTCAGCAGTTGGGTGCAGGACAACGATGCCCTGGTTACTAAATACAGCTGTGATTGATCAAGGGAACAACTTTACCAGGGGCTTCCCATGCTCATTTTAAGTTGTGTTGCTAGGGCTTCTTGTTTGCTTGTTTTGTTGTTGTTTTTTGAGTTCATCCCAGTTCAAGAAAACTGTCCTTTTGCCTTCCACTTCATACAGTGTCGTTTCCCTGCTTGGTAAGTTTTGCCTATGCTCCCCTTTCCAGGGTTTGAGTTGCAGTCTGGCTGAATGCCTACTCCTTGCTTGTGTTCCACTTAGCAGCCGTTCAGATTGCCTTGTGTTCCTGACTTGGTTTTTTCCTCACTCACACACGTCCTGTTACTTGCAAGGTTTGCTAGACATGGTATTTTATTTCCCCCTTACTTACTAGTATGTTCAAAGAAAGATGTATAACCAAGAATATCCTTGTGCCATCCATCTGAAATGTTTCCATATTTTGTCTTATTTTGAGACCCGTCAGTACCAGTTCCTTCTAGTTTCTATACAGCATCAACATGATGATGTTGTTTCTTAGTCACAATGTGCAGAAATTAAGACTGATTTACTGAGTTGTAGCTGTGTTATAATGGGCATTTCCATTCTCTGTCTGAACTTTCAAATTCGATGGAAAACTATTATGTTAATTTGGCAGTGTAGTTTTAGATGTTATTTTTCTGAGGTTTTATTTGGGGAGGGGGGACAAAAAAGACTTCAGAGTCTAAAATTGTTTTTCATTAAAAAAAGTTGTCAAGTTCCTTCCCCATCTTTTGAACTGCTCTTTTTTCTTTTTTTTTTTCCATGTGCTGTCTCAAATTCACCATAAAAAGTGAAGATAATCTGGCAGACTCTCCACAAAAAATCTTTTATGGAAGTGGTGTGGATCTTATGATTTGAAAGATAATATGAACTAATTTAAAATAACCAGTAACTTCAGTTTGCTAACATTTTTGGAAGGGAATTTAGAGATAGATAACACAAACACTTTTGTATTATGGAATTGCAGCTATTACTGTGCTACTGAAATGTGTTGTGTGTGACTTTGACATTGAGCCAACTTGTCAGGAACTTCTAATGGTAGAGAAAGTAGTCTTTTGAATTTCTTGTAATTTGAAAGCCTTTTATGTAATTATATTGATTGTTAATGTAATGACTTTAAGAGCTTAAGTCTTTAAGTCATTAATATAATGACTTTAAGATTTCTACTTTTAGTTGTTTCTAGTATAGATATTGTTCTAGGTTTCCATTAAAAAATTACAGTGCAAACTTTGCTCAGTGAATTATTTCATTGTTCTGTAATGATGCAGGTTATTCCTGATTGTAGAGATTGGAAAAACTGAGAAGCAGGAATTTTGAATGGCTTAATCCAGATCTCAGGACAGATCAAAGACAGAACTGTAAACAGAATCCAACTTTGTTTCTCTGGTATTTTGTGTTTTTTTGGTTTTTTTAAATGTCAGTGTGTGGTATCTTGAAGAATGGATGTTGAGGCATTTGAATTAGTTTTGTTCTGGAAGATGTTGGGATAGCAGTAAAGACTTAGAGCTTCCATTAAGGTCTCAAGTCCTGCGAGTGGTTTTAATGTATTAACACAATGCAGAAACTCCCTTTATTGTAGCCTCTGGCACAGACACACAGGTACAACTCAGAAATAGTCTCTAACAGAATATCACTGCAGATTTGCAATCAGTTAAGAATCAGGTAATATGAAAGAGTAGTAACTTTACACAGTAAAAAAAAATAAAAATAAATCAGTATTTTGGCAAGAAGTGCTGTACTCCTTCTGCCAGTTTTCATATCTTTGTACATTTGGCTTCCTAGAGAACTGAAAAGGTTATTTTTGGCCTAGTGCCCTGGGCTAAAAATGGCTTCTGGAATCTCAGAGCTCCGTTTGGTGTTGAGCAGTTCTGTGCGGTAGTGACATAACTGCAGTAATTGGTAGTCTCACTGAAGCATTTGAGTTATGCACTTAAATGTTAAGCTGTGGGAGATGTGGCTCTGTGATTCCTCCAGCATCCAGTTTATCAGAAAAATTTAAGCCATGTTTATCTATGAAGCAATAGTAGCCTGAGGAAAGAGGCTTTTCTACAAGTACTTGTTAAAGGGAACTAAGAGACAGCGTAAGGTTTAGCCTCTACAGGCTCAAAAATGAAGAAATAAATCAGAGTATTGCTGTGGGAACAGTGAAACTCAAACATTGCAGTTGAGACTGTACATGTAGGCAATAGAATGAGTCTGTGAAGTTTCCTTGTGTTTTTAATCCAATGTTGCAAGGTTTACCTTTAAAAGGGAAGAAATCCACCCCAACTCTAACACTGCCCTCTCCCAAGAAACAAATGTACCAGTTAGTAGATATGAATGTGTGCTTATTATAAATGTAAGTTTCTGAATGACTTCTGAATAGTTGGGATGGAGTTTCAAACCAGACATTTGAAATAGTCAGGAGAATAGTGAATGGGCTAGTTAAATCTGAAAAGTCTTATACCAATAAAAGGTCTGAAAACTTGCAAAAAAGGTTGGAGATTGTTTCCCTCTATGTGTCTCACAGATCTGTTAGCTCTTTTTTTTTTATTCTAGACATAGCTCATAAACATCCATAGTACCCTCATTTTAAAATCATCCAAGAAATCAGTATTGGGCTTTGTTGTGTTCTAACTTTGCAGTGTAAGGCTTTGCTAACACAGTAATCTGGAAATATGGCCAAAATAAAATGAGTTTTGATCGAATTTGTGATCAGACAAATTTGAGATGACCAGTCTAGTGAATGACTTTTCAAAGACAGTTATCAGATTTCATTATTGGTGCTAAGGCTCTAAAATGAAGAAATAAATCCTGATACTGGTATGGGGATAGATAGCTCTCTGAGATGCTTCACTATCTCCAAAATTAGTTTCTAAAATACAAATCTTCTTGTTCTAAACAATTTATGAAAAGAATAATTTCGGGTAAGCTTCTGTAGAATACCTGTGCTCAATCTGCAGAAAGCTTGAATTTTGCTTGGTGGAGTAAGCAGAAACTTTGCCAGTTTTCCTAAATACAGGTGTCCCTGTGAAACAGAATCCTTTCTTTTGTGTTTTGATGGCTACGTAGTGTGTGCTGCATACATTTCTTGCTTGTAGCCTCCAGCCAAATAGCTTTATAGAATGTTTGCTATTTTTAAAAGTTGTTTTTGATAAGGTCCTTATTGAAGGTAAATCACATTCTTGGTTAGCAGTATTTGAAGGATTTAGTCTGTGTCTAAAAATTTTTTTCCTTGTCTCTTAACAAAACCATCTTGTTTTTCAATGTTCTTATCATACAAATAAAAATATTTGCAGTCAGGGAGTATTCATCTGCTTGTAATTGATGCAGCTTGAAAAAAAGCAGATACTGCTTGTGCTCAGTCTTTGTGCATTTACATTGTCATTGTGTGTGTTAAATAAATTCTGTATATTATATATATAAAAATATTTCACCTGTGCCACTTTATGCTTGATAGAGTTCTACTTTTTCATATGTTTCTCAGCTCTTTCTTGGTGCATGAAATAGTGATAGCCTGAGGATAAGCCAGTCAATATGCATGAAAAAACATGACAGAGGGAGAAATATATTATTTTATTAGTAATTTTTATGATGAAGTTATTAAATTAAGGTTATGTGAGCATAACAACTTTGTTTTTCTGGTGAAACAGTGTAAATAAGTCATTGGGAAGCAGTCTTGCAAAAAAGAAAATGGTGGAGTGTAATAAGGTGCCAGGGATTTTTGCTTTATTAATAGAAGCTGCTTGCTTTCAGAGGAATTTCTCTAATCATCAAGGAATATTTAGTCAGTTCTGTTGTTTGTTACCAGATGTCTCACCTTATTTTGTGCTGCTGTTTGCATTCTGATGCTAGTGGACTATACTTGCTGAAACATGTTGAAGCAATTGATTTGTCTTAATAAAAGAGACTTTTATGTTGATATGGTTTGCCCCTCTGCCTAATGCTGGCCATCAATTTCCCTGAGTCTGTGTATCTAGATCAGAAATTTATGGCTCATGTGTGCTGTCTCAATTTCAAAGTATGCCAGTGATAATAGTATGATTGATTATATATTTCCTTTGGAAACAAATAAAAGAGATTACACAGCAATTTTGTATTTTAGCTTCAACTTCTGGTCATTTATTCTTTTTTTTGCTAGATCAGCACTGTTGCAGGCATTTACTCTTCTGCAGTTGTTTAGGTATTATTTTTTACCTTTATATTTATTAAAGTAAGGTAGCTGATTAATAAGGGATAATTCCAATTATGGTAATTTAGGATGCTACTACAGCTGTCCATCCAGCTCCTGCTGAAAGCCTCTGCCCGTGTAAATAGAGTGACAACCTAAATGGTGATGATGGTGGATTTAAACCACTAGGAGGCTTGGAACTGTGGTGTTGAGGAGCTGCCACGTGATTTCACCTGCTGTGCCTGTTCTGTGGGGAAACCACAGGCAGAGGAGTGGGGGACAGAGTTGAGGCTGCTCCTATCTTACATTGCTGTATTAAATATTGCAAGGGCTTCTGAGACAGTCCTAAACAAATGAACCTGGGCTGAAATATGATTTCAGATCCCAAATCTTGCAATTTTGTGAAATCTTACAATTTTGGGGTGTTTTAACAGGTTTATTGTCTTCTACTTCATTATTAACAACTGGACACAGCAATTTGTGAGTTGCTTTGTAAATGCCTTCCCTGGGGTAATGTGTTTTCAGCTTATTTATCAATAGTCACTGTTAATGCACTCAACTTTCATTTTAGTAATTTGCACCTTAGCCTTGGTGGGAGCTCATAATTGTCATTGTTGCAAGTTTATTCTGTCACTTCCCGAGACTGTGATTTCTTCCATGTTGTATTTTTACGTTTTCGTATGACAGAGTTAAATATGACCTTGATTGTGGCTGTCTACGGTGTGCTCCAGGTCCCTGTATCTATGGCTTGGCCTCGTTGTTACTTATAGCACCATCACCATCAATCACTCACAGATTTTATCAGCAATGGCTTTGTTTTCTAGGGAGGAAAGTTTTGAAAATCCTGACTGATGTTGGTTGTGAAGAAATAAAACTAATTCCTTGTATGAGACACTTAATGACTTCCTTGAGGGTATTGTTCAGTTTCTCTGAGTAGATGTAGGATTAACACTCTACAACCACATCAAAATGACTGATGTTCTGGTGTGAGCAAATAAAAAAAGCTCTTCTAGTGCATAGTATATTCATATGAGGTTGTAGAATATGATTTGTTTCAATAGTGTACAAATCCTAGCTTAGGACCATGTCTTTTATACATACCAAAGTAGAATTTTCTCCTTGCAATAATTTTTCACTTGTATTTCCTTTCATGTTTTGCTGTGTGAATTAGGAACATAAAAAAATGAAGGTTGTGTACTGTTGAGGAAGGTTTTAGATCAAATACAGGTAAAATTGCTTTATAATTAAGAATTCCTCCCTGAGTATCTTTATAATTAATTATTCCTCCCTGGAATGGATCGCTTGACAACTCCATTTATAGAAACAGGATGTTTTGGTTTTATGAATGTGCATTTCTTGGGAACTCATTTTGAGAAAGTGTTTGTCTGCCTCCACCCTTGGTGGAATGCAGATGACATCAGAATTTTTTATGTACTGGTGCTGTGGATACAGAAAGACCAGCTCCAGAAGTGTCAGTGACACAAAAGGAATTGCATTCTAGGCAGTGTTACTCTTTAAGGTGAATTGGTGGTACAGATGTCCAGGTGATCACATCTAAGGATATAGAGTAATAAGTGGTTTGGATTTTTACCTATACCATTTGAAGTACTATAAATAATTGCAGTGTAGGTTCCAGATCTTTACTGATCTAAAACATAACCCTTCAACTGCCTTTCTTGTATGGCAAAGTGGAGTTACTCACTTCTTTTAGATCTCTTATATATGTTTTTCTCTCACTAGTGATAATTTTGGTTCCACTAGCATTTGAGTTGTCCCTTTAAAAATTTTTGGCTAAGATCCAATTACAACTTCACAAAACTAGCTTCTTTAAGAGAATATTTGTAAATAAAACTGTAAGTATCAGTTAAAATATACAGTTAGTTTAATAAAAACTTTATTCTAACTTTGTATCTAAATTTTATAGGATTACAGGGTAAATAGGGATTACAGGGACCTTGGATGCTAATGAAGGGGCCCCTGTAGGTCATGTAGTCTGAACAACAGTGCACAGCTGGGTTGGTCAAGTCTAAATCTGTTCAATCTGTTCTTGTCAGCTGAAGCAGATTTCATTTAGCTGAGACAGTCCCAAGTATCTTGAAGTCGCAGGTATTCCTCCTGTTATGAATTCCCAGCATTTTTGTGGTGAAAGGTGATTAGATTTGTTTTACAACCTTGCTTTGTAGCTGTGCAAAATACACTATTCAGACACCTTTTGTTTGCTGACATATTTATCCAAAGACCTACTTGTAGAATTTTGCTCCAGTTGCATATTGACATAAATTCTGTAATGCTTTGCATCCATATTACCAAATGCAGACTCTTATGGTTAATCTGTTAAGGAAATACTGAAGAGAGGACCTAGGTTAATGCATTTCGAAAGTGCCTTTACAATACTTTAAAAATCAGTTGTGATGTGGTCTTAGATTAAAATCCTATTCTGTGTAGGTAGGGATTTCTCCATTAGAAGGATGTTCATGAGGAGCTTGTAGCAATCAAGACTGGAATTCTCAGTAAAAATACTCAGAGATGCAGACTTGCTTACACTGAGATAGTGTGTTGTTTTTTTTTCCCTTTAAGTTCTGATGGCAGCTGTGGAATGCCTGTGTTTAAAATTACTAAACTGTTTAAAGTTGTATGGCAGCAAAGTTTACTTATTTGTACTGGGTTAAACCCAGTAGGCGACTAAGACCCACACAGTTGCTCACTCACTTCTCCACAGTGGAATGGTGAAATGAATCAGAAAGGTTAAAAGTGTGGGTCTAGATAGTGAATTTAATAGGTAAAGGAAAAGCTGCACATGCAAGCAAAGCAAAATAAGTTGTGGGTGGGTTTGTTTGTTTTGAAAATTTGCTATGCAAATGCAGATAGCCTGAAACATGGGCATGAGTGAAGTTACTGGCAAAATCCCTTCTGCCTGATGTGTGTGGGACTTCCCTGTTCCAATGTTCTAATCCAAATGATACTTTGGACTAGGTTGTAGCAGTGTAAGGAGACTTACCAGTGTTCTTTCATCTGCATAAACCCCAACACAGGCTTATTCAGCCTACTTTCTGGGCAAGGTCTCCTGTCATGCTGCTGTGCTGAGCCTGTTCTCAGCATCTGAGTTCAGTCAGCTCAGCAGGAGTTTGAGGATGCCTGTGTCACTGTGACTGCAGTGGTATAGATGTCTGTAAATAACAGGTCTATAATGCAGTTACACCTGTTGAAAGATGGTTGTTCTGGCTCATTAGATAGTGTGTATGGTCTTGCATGTTATGTCTGAGTTTTCATTCTTTCTGATTATCTTGGGGAATCTGCAACAGCAGGAATGTAAACAATAAAATATTAGGAGAATTTGTTCTTATATTCCAGTATCTGAATGTTAGAAAATTATTCCTGATGTTAACTGCCAATATATTTTCATTGTATGCAGTTTGTCTACTATCATAAATATGGTTTTAAGATGTGGAAGGTCTCATCTCACCCAGATGGAGGAACAGAATTTGTGATACATTACAAATACCTGTTTTTCCTAGGTCTCTTTGGTTTCTTGTCTTTCGTTTCTTAAACAAATCACCAGAAACTCCAGCTCTTAAAAGAAAGCTGTGTTTTGTATTTAATCAGATGAAAATCTGCAGGAGAACTCATCTGTGGCAAGATGATACCAGATTACTTTCATGATTCAGCCATGTATTAGTGTGTAATCAAATACACTGAGAACTGTGCTATTCAGTGTCACTATTGTTAGGTTGGATTTTGTTGTTTGATTTTTTGGTAGTATTTTTTTTGTACAAGATTTTCTTGAAGAACAGTAATGTTTAATCAAATGATGTCTTAGAATGCTATTCTCACAAAACTCTCTTCCATTAATTAAATTTTCTTATTTGTAACATGGTTACTAATATGTTTCTTCCTCATAAAACATTAATGCAGCCTTTAACAGTATTTATGAGGTTTTTAAATTTATTTCCATAACAACCATCAAGGGCTATAAACCTTCAGAATAATAGATTTCAACTAGTGACAATTTTCCTGTTATAACTGGAGAAGTTGATGAGGAATGGAGCAGACAGCAGGTATATTGAAAAGTGACAAATTTCTAAATAATGTTTAAATAATATTAGCCCTCTGAATGCCTTCTTTTTTTGATTGGTTGGTTGGTGTTTGGGTTTTTGTGCTTTCTGTTAGCCTTTATAGCTGAAGGTGAGGAAACAAGGAGTAACTGCTAGGCAAAATAGTAGCAAATAAAGTTATGGCTTTACTGTCTTAGGTGCACTGAATGGTTTTGAACCTGAGTATGAGTAAATCTGTAACTGTCTTTTGTGTTGTTCTCATAAATGTAGTAAGCTGTAAGTTTGAAAGAAAAAGGAAGTATAGTGAGTATAATAATTGAGCTTATATCCCACTATGCTGTATTTATACAGCATGTATGTGTTTTCTTTGGGGGATTTCTCTGTTTCTCAATTTTCATATAAATCTTTGTCAGCCAATGTACCTGGCAGTAAATTAACTGGAGGAAGTCAGTGTTTAAATATAATATTGTTTGACTGTTTAATCTAAAAATCTATTAGGGACTTTCCACTGGATTTCTACTCTGGTCAAAGGTAATTTTTTAGACTGCATCTTTTTTTTGTTGTTGTTAAAGAAGCTTTGACTTCTGGTCTCATAAAACTACTGTGTAAACATTGAGCTACCTTTACATCTTTAGCCATTTTCATGCAGTTTGTTAGTTTGGAGCAAAATTTGTAAGTTATGTATCACAGATCTGTTTTTTGCACAGTGTTTTTGTATCTAACTTGGAAAGGCAGAATGAATAGAGCTGTAACTATATGAGAGTAAGATGGCAGTACTGAATTTCCTGTTGGAAATTTTTTTCTCCCCTCCTTTGCTTTAATATCATTTTACAGTGATGAAATCAGTTTGTTCACAGAAGAGTTGAGTGTTGGTGCAAATGCTCTCTGGCCTCCTTCTGACACCAAGGAAAAATGAGTGGAACAGAAGATTGAGCCCACCTTCTCTTTTTGCAGAAAAACAAAATCTGAAGTGTAACAGCTTGAAAAGGGCATCCTCTAAGAACTTTACTTTCCTTTTTAGTAGTGCAAAAAAGTGGATCTATAATTCAGAATGGTTTTTTAGGAAAATTTATAAAAATGAGTGTATGATTAATTTCCTTATTTTCATCAGTTTTGTTTTCAGTGGCCTGTGTTAGTTGCAAGGGAAACGTGAAAAAAACCAGTTTTAAATATCAGCTCCTAACAGAAGGACATTGCATTGCACATTTAAGTTTCTTAATTTTGATTGAGTCTATTAATGTATGACTGTATAGGAAAATATTTTGCTGGTTTTATGTAACTTATTTGTGTGGATGATGATTTGTAATTTTCTACCTAGCATCTTGCTTCAAGTGTATAAGATAAATATGAAAATCAAATATGAACTAATGCAAGTTAACAAGGTAAATGTAAATAGTCTTATGTGGGAAACCATGGTCCCAGTATCTCTCTGACCAATAATTTACAGTATTACATACTTCTGGCACATAGCAAGAGTCATTGTGTAACCATATTTACCTAAATATTGTTTTTAATTTCAGAATAAGTAAATAAATTGGTTTGTGCATTTTGTTTTATTTTAGTGAAACCTTACTTTGCACAGCTAGTTGAGTCAAAATTTATGAAGGTTACCAGATGCCCTGTTTGGTGAGACTATCTGACCATCCTATGTACTTCATACCTGCTTGTAAGACTTTGAGGAAAATTTAATTTATAGACCACAGATACTTTCTATCCTTCTTTGATTTCTGTGAGTGTGAATATGTGCTTACTCAGGTATAGACCTCTCTGAGCCTTGGTAGGGTAGGTAAGATACCTTGGTTGGTATCTTTTTTGCCAGATAAAGCCAGAGTTAAGCCAGGAGAATGTATTTACTTAAAGACTGTTCCCTAGGGTAACTACTCACATAAAGACACATCTGTTTAGAGTTTCATAAGTATATGCAGGCAAAATATTTCAAATCATGCTGGCTATTGAAGTTGCTGCTAACTGGAGCTTTGTATAATGCAGTTTGTCAAGCAAGGATGTATTTGAATAAAGAACTGTCTCGGTCTTTGTGCATTGTATTCTCTCATTTGCAGGTGTGTGCAAGCCCATGTCCATAGACATGTGGGACTTGATATAAACATATGTACACACTTCAGGCATATGGACTGAAAAGTTGGGCTTTCATTTTCTTGTAACTGGGAGGAAAAAGCACATTTTTATGTCCATAATTTTAAAATTAGAGGTAATTAGTGTAATCATTGTAGCTTTTCAGGATCAGTTTTAAGTTTTTGTGATTTATGCAAAATTTATTCAAAGAAATTGTGTATATATAGCATTCTGATTCTAGTTGCTACTCAGAATAAACAGTTATTTTTACAGCAATTTCTGCATATCTAAACATTTTAATGGTTTTAGGTAATAATGTAGCATTAGCTGCTTTGTTGTGTAACTATATATGTTGTATAGTAATCTTATGTAAAGGATGCAGTTGATTACTGGTTTAAAATCCCTATTCTGTTCTACAGGTTAAGTAGTAGATGAGTGTTGGCATAATGCTAGCCTACTCTTTTTGATTTTGTTTGTGTCCTTGCACAGTTGTTTTTCTGAGTGTGTTTGGCTACGGTTTAGCAAGAAAAAAAGGTATTTTACCCTTCTCTTCACTCATGATTTTATGATTTCTGTGGGTATGTCCATAAAAGTTTTAATCATTATTTCTAAGATTACTTAGGGTCTGAGAAGAGTAATATAATTCTGATACAGCTGTGACCCCAACTACAGTGGCAGTAAATGCCTAAAGTCACTTTAGACAGTCCTGATGCTTTGGAGCTGCAGAAATGGGGACCCGTGTAACAGCCAGGGCACCCCTGTGTCTTTGTCAAATCAAGATGTATGATGTATGTAGATTTGAAAGAATAGATTAAAGTAGGAGAAGTATTTAACAATCCTATCAGGTGTGTAACATTCAAGGGTGTGAAAAAATTCACTCAGGTTTTACTTATGATTTCTTACTGAAACAAATTATGAAAACCCCTTCCCTTTGAACTTGTGTTGCCAAAAATTCCAGGTCGGAGTGACTTTCTGTAAGTGTTTTCAGTATGTTGGAACTGGATATGGAAGAGATCTTGTTCCGATTTTTCACTGCAGAAGACACCTTGTACTGATTTTTCACTTTGGTCAGTTTCTCTAGAGCTGTGGTTTCCAAATTGAAAAACATTGATTACATAAAAGCTTTAAAGCAGTATCCCATTAAAACTATTTGCAGATCCTTGACATGAAACCTGAGGATTTTCTGAAGAATGTCTTCTTTCCCCTATGACTACTGAAAATACAAACAATAATCAGACACAGAATTCTCTATGTTAAGCAGTTTTCTAAAGGAGAGCTAAATAATCTAGTCCAGAGATTCTAGAAAGAAAAACTTTTTTGATGTAACAACCTCAACTCTTTTTTTTTTCAGTTTGTATGAATATTCTAGACTCAGCAAAGATCCTTGATTTAAATATCTAGTTTATATTCAAGTTCAGAACTACTCTGTGTTAATTTAAAAGTATAGTATATTTTTACAATGTATTCAGAAATATTCCAAATTAATTTTTTATTTGAGAACTAGAAATTAGTTTAAAATCCTCTTCTGGCTTCTGTTTTTTTATCGTGTCTTATTAGAGTAGTTCTGTGCCTTTATAGTTGAGGTGCTTAATTTGCAAGGCTTTGAACAAAAGAAAGTTAGGAAAGAAGGTAGGTTCTTAAGGGTTATGCTGGGGTCCCTGACACTGGCAATGCTTGTGGGCTCCTTCCAGAGTTGTCTGAAATGAATGTGAATGAAGCTGTGACTACTGGGCAAAGGGAGAAAAGCAAATAAAGGCATACAATTAAAAAAGATAAGAAAACCTATAAATAACTTAGCAAATTAGTAGCCTGTGGTTGGCCATAATTAAATAGATTAACCACAGTATAGGTAGTTTCTGCATAATTTTGATAGCAAATGCTAACATAAACCCATTTTTTGATATGCAATTACTGTGTGATATCTAAATTCTCTGTAGAACTGAGCCTTTTCTATTATTGAATATTGTTGCTATGTAAGAGCGCACCAGAAAAGCAGAGAAGAAACCATTTGGCTGTTTGAATGAATGCCTAGCCTTTGACTCTATATAAAGCATTGCAAATCACTTTTTAATTCTGAAAGAAATAGTGCCTGATTTAAAAATGGTGTGAAAATGTTGGAACCAATCTTAAAATCATAAAGATTTTATTCTATCCTTTTATAGCATCATAGGTAAAAAGACCTCTGAGGCCATATATGTGGCAAAAATACCTTCTCTGCTGGTACTAGCTTATGGTCTGCACTCTTGTTGTTAATGCCCTGGCACCAGCACAAAGCAGGAATCTGAACTTTGCCAGTGTAGGCATATTTGCTGAATCTTAACATTTACATTTTGTAAATGCTGGGCAGTGGAACTCTTCAGTCTTCAGCAGAAGCAAAAATAAACTGAAAGTGTCTGGGATTCTTCAGGCAAAAGCTGGCTTCCTCTCCTGGCTTTTAGAACTGTGTGTGGTAAAGATGGAGAGTCCCTCTCTTTTCCACTCTTTCTCTGCTGCTTTCACCAGTATTACTGTGAAGATTTTTCCTCCTCTGAATCTTTTTACAGCCTCTGTGCCTGATAATTTTCCCTTAGGAAAATAAGATGTCATCCTGGAGCATACATCTAGGGTAAGACAGACAAATCTGACTTTTCTCTGTTAGCCTGGCTTTGCTGGCTTATGTTACTTATTAAATATGGATAATACAACTCCCACTGCACTTAAAGCAAGTGATGTGTGGTGTCTTTGAAAAGCTAATTTCAAAGAAGTTACTGTGTCTCCAGTCTCTTTGTAAAATAGGCATAGCAGCAATTTTTATGTACTAGAAGTATGAGAGCAAGTGTAATAAAGAGGGATACACCAATATCTCAGGACTCATTAAAATGTGTCAGCAAGATACAGGAACAAATGCTGGAATGAGTAGGGAAGGATGGACAAAGGTTTGAAACTTGGAGTGGGGGAAAGATGGGTTGTACTATAGCAGGAAAGAGTAGCCTTGCCCTCACCTGCAGCTGTTTTTAACAGTTTGGTGGAATTGGCAGCTGCATTAAGATGTCATGAAGTTTTTCTTCTGGCCTCTTATTTTTCAATGACTACAATGTACTGAAAATATGTGTTTAGTCATGCTTAAATGCTTTTAAATAAAAATAGAGCATTATAATAAAAATGCTAAAATGTTGATGAAATAGTAATTAAGTTGTCTTTTCGAGATGCATGTGATGATATCTGATTACTGGCTATTCAGATAGCCAAATAATAGCCAGAGGAATAGTGATAAAGTGGAAAACTGAGCCACTTAATCTGTTGAGGTGCTCCTAAAACCAGCAAAATTGACCAGTGAAGCCCTTATTTCTGTTGCAAAACCTGGTTAAGTGATTCACTGGAAGAAACCCTTTGGAATGCCAGGCCAAGTGAGGAGGGGTAGCTGTTGAATAAAGGTGTGTAAGATGTATTAGAGTGGCACTGGGGACTGAATGAAAGAATTTTGGGATTATACAAGTCTGATATGGGATATTTAGGGCAAAGTTCAGAAGTGGAAAAGGATCAAAGTGAAGTGGGGAGGAAGGAATGTGGGAAAAGGGGAGAAAGAAGGGATTAAAGGGGACAGTTACATTTTAAAGCAGGCTAGTACATTTGTCTAGTGAAGCCCTGTTGTCCTATTACCATGGCTTAACCTATGAAACTCTTCTTAAAATTCTTTTTTTCTTCCCATCCCCCTGCCTTGTGAATGTCTTTATGGGATGTGTGCATGCTCTTCTCCCAGGCTTCAGGCTGGAGTAGCCAGCAAGTAGAAGGAGTGAGAGACAGTGAAGGGACAAAAGCTAAATGGAGACAATAGTGGAGGGGTTTTTTATCTGCTAGTATTGATCCTTAGGAACCAGATGGCTCTGTCTGTGGTGTCTGTGTTTGTGTAGGCGTTCAGTGCACTACTGCTCCCTTCTATTCATTTGTGTGTTTGTGGTGAGATATGTTATCTACAGTGTGTGTCTCTGTCCTTCAGAATTACTGCTCCACCTTCCTGTACTTGGGAAGATGATAGTGAGCAATAGCTCTTACTTACCAGGCCAGGAGAGGAGGGCTTCTGTGAGTCCCTCAGTAAGCCAACCCCTAACAAATAAGCCTTTTGCTTGAGTTGTTAGTTTTCTGTGAGGGATCCTTTGCAGAGTTTGATGCTGCCCTCGAGGCAAGTTTTCTGTGTCAGGATTGCAACCAACAGTGCAGAAGAAAATTTTCAGTGTTGGAGGCTTGGTATGCAAAAAATGATTAACACCCTGAACTCTGCTAGTATATCCTTTGGGTGATTATCACCTCTGAAAGTTAGGGCACTTTCACTTTTGGATTTTAATGCCTACAGAGTCCTAACAACTTTCTTTCCGTAACAGTGAATAAACACTGTTACTGATTTATATGTACAGTGTATTTTTTAGCACAGCAGCTAAGTATTCTTGTTTGTTTTTTTAAGTAGTCCTCTGTTACTGGTATAAAATTATTTAATATAAATGAGTAGAAAGTAATAGTGGGGGAGAGAGATCGAGTGGCTTTTGTGCAAATGCATATGAGAAGACCGTTTTAACACAAACACAGTGTTTTAATACAAACACTGGTAAAGGTGTAAACATGACTAGTTAAGTGTGTTTTAGGATTACTTCCATTTCTAACCCTTATTTTCCAATGTTTCCTGAAGTGCTGTTAATATAAAACTTAGTTTCTGGTGTAAACTTCAGGAAATAAATTCTCTGTTGAGTATGCCTGTCTTCCTTGCAATGCCAGTTCAGTTGTCCCTTTCAGCACAAGGAAGCCAATTAACTGTGATTAACTCAGCCATCCAAAGGACTGATCTGCTATACAGCTGATTTATGAAGCACCATTTATGTCAGGGGAAAGAAAATCTGAAAGATATATTTGGAGGTGAGTTTTCTTAACAGTTTTCATGGTTTTATAGTTGGATTTTTCAGGGGCAACTCTAAATATAGGTTCAAAGAGGAACAAGCAGCAGTCATATAATTTCATTTATTTTGTTGCCAACGTAACTGAAAATAGGGGGCCGCTGCCTGTGTGAGAGAAACTTGCCTCCATACTACAGAATGTGATTAGGAGTAGTGTAGTGGGAGCTTCAGAAAGCTTTACTGCTTATAATGTTCTGGTTTTATTTTAACAAAAGCTGCCTGCTTCATTTGTGGTCAATTGTGAATAAACACAGTGACTGAAGTAGAGAGCTTCTATAATGTGATTTTAATCTCAGAAGCCTGGGCAGTTTGTTTTATGCCAGCTTTATGCCAACCAGTGTTCTTAGAAAGCTGGCTCTGAATTCTTAGAATACTTAGTCATCTGCTCCTTCTCTAGCTTGAAATGTAAGGCTGTCCTGCTCCATTTTACTGTTTACTTTCCCTTAGCTGAGTGAGTGTTGTGTTCTCGTGCAGTAGTGAAGAGAGTTTAACTCATTTGTTATCTCCAGATTCATTTGGTGAATACTGTGACAGGATCATATGTATGGCATCAGGGTGCTCCCTCTAAGTTTGAGATACTCTGCACTAAACAAAGTGTTTTAACTTTGCCAAGTACTATTGCAAGACACATGAGTTTTACCAGCTCTAGTTAAGACATAAACCATTGTTATGGATTTGACAGAGAGTACCAGTGATCTAGAAACATTGTGCAAGTTTCTGACTGCCAAGATACATAATATCTTCCTTGCATCCTACTAATTTAAGGCAACTCCTTCTAGCAGGGATGACCTATTTTACAGTAATTTTCCACTTGCAGTTTAAACCAATGAAATCGAAATTATCCATGCTCCTGCCATTCTGTATGGGGTGTAACTTCATTGTTTGGGTACATTTTATCAACAAGAAGATCATTTAGCTAGGTTTGTATTGCATACTGTCCTGATTCCTGGTGAAAAGGATGTACTCCTCAGTGCTAGTAAGGACTTTGAAAGACTCTGTATGTGACTGCAGGTTAAAAAACCAACCAACCAACCAAAACCAAACCACCAAAAACCAAACAAAACCCAACAAAAAATGAAAAAACCTAGGGGGATTGTGTCACCTATCACTTCTTCAGTTGTTAGAATATTTCTGTTGTGTGACAGCTGTTTGTTGTTAGGTTGAGAAGTTCCAGCGCTTTAGAGAGGCAACCCTGTTGGTGTAACCAAGAGAGTGTGATTGATGGTCTTACTTATCAAGTCTATCTTACTGACTTGATAGTATGTTTGCAGAGATGGTTGCAAAATTCCAAGAATTAGGCAATTTGTTCCCCATCGGCATTTCCTGTGGGTATATTGCATGTATTGCATTTTACTGTGTACATTATACATTCAATCTCTTCAACATGTTTTCTTTATTGAGTACTTAGTGAAGGCAGTCAATAATAGAGCAAACAACCATATTGACCTCTTAGAAATAAATTATGTGAGTATGTTGTAGCTTGTTCAGTTGTACTCTGAAAACACTTAAAATTCTGATGAATGGGTGACTCTTTCTCTGTCACAGTGGTCCATGATATAACATTCCCTATGTGTTTGGAATAGTTGTGTTGTTAACATGTTATCTTTTTACTAGCACAGGAGAAGTCTGTTGGCTCAGATGGAATTTCAGAATCAGAATTTACTGGCACAAAAAGTTTTATTTTGCCAGAATACAGTTGGTTTTACTTTTGTATGCCTCAGAATTTTAAAAGCATAATCAAATTTGATCAGAAGTCACATTTTCATTAGAAGTAAAAAAAAAAAAAACAAAATCATCCAGAGCCCATAAGGCACTCTAGAAACTAATTTTTTGACATATAAATAGTACATTTCAGTGACATACCACAGATTCTTTGACTTCTCTCTCTTTAAGGGGATGATAAAACAAGGAATTTTGAAGGAATTGCAAAAAATTATTTTTCGGAATAGCTACCAATCGTTTCAGAATTTTAAGAAATTATTTTTAAAGAACACTGTTCATAACAATAAAAGAAATGTGTTTTGCCATGTATAGTGATTATTAGGAATTCCCTTACAGTAAGTCTTTGTTTTTGTTTCTGCTTTTCAGTGATGTTTTTTTCTTCCATTGACAACTCCTGTTATCATCTGTAACTGGCAGGAGCAGTTTTTCTCTTAAGTTTCAGGGCTGCAAATGCAAATCACTAATGAATTTGATTCTTGTTTAATATTTAGCATCCTTCTATTTCTATCAGTTTTTTAAATGGTGGTGAATCTTTATGGTACTATATTTACTTTTAAAAAATCGTTTATTCAGTTTTGTTTATAGTTCTCTTGACTGAAGTTGTTCTACTATGGTACAAGAATTCTGCAACTTAATTACATTCCTCAGGAAATGAGAGTCTTATACTTGGAATTGTGTCAAATACAAAAGAACTAAATCATTACTTTCATCAACTTCTTTTGCTCCACACAAATCCTAGAATTTCAAAGCCTTAAGTATTTTGTGTTTTTGTTGTACAACTATATTTGACCATGAAGAAATGGGTTTTGTTTGGCTGGGGTTTTTTAGCTAGCACTGGGATTGGGACTGTTTGGTGGTGAAAGTTCATAAAAGTTTGCTAGGCATCAGTTCCACTAGTTGGAAAGAGCTGAAGGAAAAAGATTTGTATGTTTGCAATTCATACCCCAACTCTAAGTCACAAATTACTATATTTATATACATAAATACATGTTTTAATGGATTATACACCTAGATTTTATGTGCTTCTTAGGGATTTGCAAAGTGGTTGTATATTATATATCATTAAATACTGTACTTTTTATGCAATAAATGACTTTGTGGGTTTTTTCCAACTAATTCTTTACTCCAGTCATTATTTTGAAATACAAATGTGCAAATTGTTCGTAGCTTACGGTAGCTGCTCACTTGCTTTTTGTTTCTTTAGTTTAACCAGTCTGATGTAAAACTTGGAAATAGCTCCTTACATCTGTCTTGAATGATTTTGTCCCACTGCCCTTTGGTCTTCATGTTAGAAATTCAGGTGTAGCCTTTTCTGGAAGGATTTTGAAACAGCTGAGTTTGTAGGATTGTAATGTTAGAAATGCAAAGAGGGAATTCAGAAGGGAGTTGAGTTGTTTTTCAAGACTCAGCCATTTAAAATTTTTGCATCAGAGAAATTATTAGACAGCTTTTTGTTAAATGTTGTGTACTTCAAAGAAACTGCCTGGTGGAATATTAGGTGGGGTTGAGCACTTGTACCAAAAGATACAAAGCCAATTGTAAATTTGGACTTATTTATTCTTCTGCTGCTTTTAGTTTTGTTTGTAGCATGGACCACACAGTGCAAATTACCAAAAATATTGATGACTTCTGTAACTACATGGTCACCTACTACCTACTACCTATGCTATGTCTTTCTTTAGATCAGGATTTGTTCCTGTGAGTCATGATTTTTTTTTTAATATAGTTTTAAACTCACTCTCTTCCTGCAAGGCATTTCTGAGGTCGATGACTGTGAGAAACAAAGCCTTGTGTGATCTGGGAGGTGTGAGTTGTGCAACAGTCTGCCTTGCTTACATTGCCTAGTTTCCATTTGTGAAGGTGATAATTGGGTAAAGGTGTTGTTAAGTATCATATGTCCTTCTTCTACAAGCAGAAGTTTTTTCTCTTTGTTTAATTCTCTTCTGATATTGTGTGTATAATGAAGTAATTCTTCAGGGGAGAGACATCGCAATTCAGGAGTCCTGAAGCCATCTGGTCAGACTGAGGCTTTGCTTTCACAATTAAAAAGAGAAAAATAGTAGTGGGAGTGGCATGGGCTCAAATTTTTTTAACCATGGTAACTGTGCGTGGGCAGTGCTGACAAAACAGTGAGGACAAGTATTTCTGTTTTGCTGAGGTAAACTTGCTGAGGCAAGACCTGTATTTCTGAGACCGACCTTGTGTTTAGCTCCCTAGAGGTAAAAATTTTGTTACCTTACTCAGCAGTGTTGAACAAACCTGAAAACTTGAGGCTGTAAGACCAGCTTGGAATAAAGTTGTTAAAATGCAAGTGGTTTGAACTGTTCTTGTTTATTTGTTTGTTTGTTTATATATGAGCTGTTATTCTGCAGTGTTGAAGTTTCATGGTTGCTGTCTAGTCATTTTCAACATATTTTTCCTTTGCTTTTAGAACTCTTTTTAACTAACATGCATATGTATGAGATTTCTGATTATGCTGGATGTAATATGCTGTGAAAACAGGCTAGCATAAAGACTCAGCTGATGGAGAGGTCCACCTTGAATTTCATCAGAGGTGAGGGAATTTGGAGACCTCAGAAGGGTACTGAATGCCTCTTTTGGGTTGTATTCCTTGTTCTAAGTCTAGTTGAAAGATGTATTTTGTTAAGTTAAATGGATGCAGCTGAATAATGAATCATCTCTGAGGAAATGTTTGGATTTTTCTTTTTTCCTACAAAAAGGCATGTTTGGTCTGTATTATCTATACACAGGAGCTAAGAAACAATAAACTTAATGTAAAGATTGATATATTCAAAGATTCATTGCTGGTGTTGCAGGGAAAAAAATGCTCAGATCATGTAGTTTAAATTACAAAAAACAGTTTACTGATTTTTTAAGACAGTGTAAACAGCAATCAGGAAACTGTATACTTGGGATTGATATGAGGAATATAACAGATAAACCGGAGTGTCAGACAATTAGAAAAATTAATAAACATCTACAAATATCTAAACACTTTTCATAAATTTTCATGACAAGTTCTAATCCCCTTCTTGCCCCACACAGTTACTGGCACACAGAGTCCATGGGCAGTGTGGGTTACAAGCAGTGCTTGTTCTTCCAGGAGTGCACCTAATTGCACAGACCTCTTCCTGGCCATATGGATGTTCCAGCTTTATAGCAGGGCCACCCAATCTGCTGAACTGCAGGCTGGCAGTAAAGTGTGCTTCCCATCCCAAATCACACAACCTGAGCCATGGACTTTCCCACTTCCTGCCCTCCAAGCTGCCACAGTGCAGATTGGAGTGTGGCTGCCCATGCCACTCTGTGGGGAGGCTGCTCCCCAAGGCATTGAGGAGGGTGTGAGGCACTGGGGAGGATGTGGGATGATTTCTCCATCCTCTGGTCAGGCTTTGGCGATTCTCCTTTGCCATGATGAGGTTCTTCCTCTCCTCTATTGTAAACAAACCACAAATGTTTGTCCTTTTCAAGATGACCCTTTGTTTTAAGCTCACATCTCGTGTTTATTTTATATCCAAGATTTTCAATAGTGTAAAATCTGGGGCATGGTTCTGGCTCTGTTAAAATGCTTTAGTCTACTTTGCTTTTCTAGAAATGCTTTTACAGCAAACTGATTTGAGAACATCTTAATCAAGCACGCTACTTTTGTGTCCTTTCAGTGTTGTAGTTTGGTAATGAATTACTGAAGTAATCTAATGGGATTTCTCTTCCCCTGTGCCTTAAAATGCAAAGTGTTCTGACATGCTGAGTTAAATTGAGATTCCTCTGATTTGAAAGCCTCTTGGACTGTTATTTATATGGTAATTGCTTATATATGTAGGTGGACTTTTTCAAAGCACCAGCTTTCTTATGATTTTAGACTTTGAAATCACTGAAGGTGGAATTTGGTCTCCTAAAGTATCTAGGCACAAATCGTTAAATGTTTTGACATTTATTGAAATCAGTCTTTATATGTGACATACATTCTTTCTGCATCTCTTAGGCAACATCATGTGTTTGAGTAAAAAGTCACTTGACATCTAGTCTGCACTTATTTTTTTCCAGGTTGATCAAGTTCCGTTCCAGGTAGACTTAGTTTTACTCCATTAGGCATTTTCTTCTGTCACCCTGCATTAAAGTAATTCTTTATAAAAATTAGTATCACAGGTACAAGCTAGGCAGCATTTTACATAAACATAGATTTTACAATAATTGAATTTAAATTATTTCAGATCTTGTCAGTAGGTGACCTTGGTGAAAGCTGTTCTTGGTTTTAATACTTGAAATTTTTACCAACCCTGTTTTCTCGAGAAGCTTTACAAAAATTCATCATCCTTTCTAGGTCCATTGTGAGGTTTGCATTTTTGTCACCTGCTGCTGAAAAAGAAAATTGCTGAAGGGGATTGATTGATTTTGCACAAAATTACCAAGCAAGTAGTTTTCTGTCAAATCAATTTATTCTATTTAGGTCATGATTCCCTTAGACAGAGGATCATTGTGTGACTAAATTTTCATAATGTGCAAGCCACAGGAGGAAGCAAATGGGAATAGTTCCACTTGCACTCTCTCATCTTTGTAGAATGGTGAATATATTATTAATGTGGTTGCTGTGAAATACTGTAATTGAGAGTCAAATATAGGGCATAATAAAATCAATGTACCTTTGCTTCTTCATAGGAACTCAGCTTCCTGTGTTAAGCTCACTGTCACCATTGTTTTTAAATCAGCTTTTAACTGATTTAAAACTTCACCCCCTTTAGTGTTAAATGCAGGTTCAGGTTCATCACCACCTTAGGTGTAATTGCTGGATTAATTGAATAAAGCATGTTTTGCTTTATCACATAGAATTTATGGAGAGTTTTGGAGAAAGCATCTCACCTGGTCAACCAGAGATTCAAGCAATGTTTTCTTTTTTTTTTTGTCTCAACTTCACTCCCATTCTGAAATCTCACAAAGCTGGGAATTTGAGCATATAACTTCATGAGTCTTATGAGGAGCAGCTGAGTGAGCTGGGAGTGTTCAGTCTGGAGAAAAGGAGGCTGAGGGGGGGGACCTTATCACTCTCTGCCACTGCCTGAAAGGAGGATGCAGCCAGGTTAGCCTCTTCTCCCTGGCAACCACCAACATGACAAGAGGACAGAATTAAGCTGTGCCAGGTGAGGTTTAGGTTGGACATCAGAAAGAACTTCTTCACAGACAGGGTGATTAGATATTGCAGTGGGTGCTTAGGGAGGTGATGGAGACACCATTGCTGAAGCTACATAAGGAAAGACTGTATGTGGTCCTTAGTGCCATGGTCTTGTTAATAGGGTGGTGTTCGGTCATGGGTTGGACTTGATGATCTCAGAGTTCTTTTCCAACCTCATTGATGCTGTGATTCATTTATTGTCACATGTGAGGTCCTATAAGAAAGGTGTCTTATTTAAAATAGCACTTTTTGTTGCTCTCCCTTTATCTGTTGGTAATAATTCTGACAGGGATCTGGCAGTTTTTATGAAGGAAGGCAGATGGGTTACATTTCCTTTTTTTGTTATGGTTCAATTGTCTGCTTGTAGTTCCAATATGGTGCACTTTAGTGACATTCTAAATGAAATGCTGTATGATGAGGATGATTATTAGTGAAAAACATAGTTCATATAGAACTCAGGTTTACTGGCAACTTTGCCTGCAATCTTCATGTTACACATCTTCTGTGTGTAGTTGTCTACATCCAGATCTAATAAATTTTCAGAAAAGAGATGATTTTGGTTTTGTGTAACACAAATTCATTATTCCTATAAAGTTAACAATTCTTCTGTAGAGGTTGAAGAGTTATTTTATACTGATGCCCCTAAAACAATACTGTTTATCATATTAAAGTGAGTGTATTGCTGGGATGTGAAGAAGCTCTTTTCCAGTCTGTTTTTTGGAGAGTGCATATATATTCCATTTAAACTCACAAGCCATCATTACAGTGACAGAGGCTGCAACATTTTCTCTTAAAAGTCTTATTCATATTTCTTTCTATTTGTCATCTTAAAATATAAAGCTGTTGTGCATACAGAACTTGAGGGTGAAAGTCTAGAAGTATATTGAGGTATATTAAATGTCTACTTTAACCTTAAAATAACTGACATTGAAATAAAAAGTGCTTTATAGCAGGCTTGTGGTGCAGATGGCAGAGCAAAATGACAAAAGCATGATTTGGGCAATCAAACAGAGTAATAGCATTGCTGTCCATTGTGCAGCAAAGGGAGGGACTATGGTAAGTCAGTGAATTTGAGACATTAATCATAATGTGTGACTGTGAATTGGCAGTTTTAACAAAACCATTTCTCTGAATTCTTGTGGGCTTTAACTTCATCTGAGCTTTTTATATGCTGATGAAAAAGAAGAGCTTTGAGCAGTAGGTATTGCTTAGCCCAGTAGCCTGTCTCAGTGGCTCGCCCTGTGTGCCTGGAGAAGGAAACTGATTAGCCAGGCACATGTTCTTACTGCCAGAAAATACAGCCTATTTTCAGCTGAGGGACTTAATGAGGCAGAAGTGTCACCTTTAAGTCCTTGGATGCTGTTTCTTTCAGAAAGTTTGGTTTGTTCCTTGTTGAATCCCAGTAAACTCTTGTAAGGAGTTCCATGCCTTGTTTTGTTTTGGTTTTTTCCTTGTATTACAGAGACAGAGAATTGAATTAGCATTCACTACTGACTGTGTTGGTTCCATTCCTGACTTCGACTCTCATATGTCTTCCACCAGATTGTCTCCATCCCAAAGAATCTTAACTCAATCTTCCTTATCATGGAAATTGTTACAACACTTTGATTATTTTTTGCTCTTCTTTTGGCTTTTCAGTTCTGGCCATATTATTTTGGTACAGAGTCTGTTAGAACCATATACAGTCTTCAGAACAGATTCATAGCTCTGTGGATTTATTTGGTCTGTTTATGCATTGTTCTTTGCTTGCTTCTCCAAATGTTTTAATTACTTTTACAATTCATAATGAGCACTGCTTGGTGCTGCTCTTTGATAATCCTATTTAACTCAAAATCTCTATCCTCTGAAGTAACATAGAGTGAAGAAAAAGGGGGCTAAAATGTCCTCCAGCTTTGCTTACTGAATGCCTCTTTCTAGGATTTGGAAAAGTATTAAACATACCTCAAACACTGCAAATCTTTTATCAGTTCTTTCCATTTTTTGGAAACTTTGTACATCACTTAATATGCTGCATTGGGTGAAGATTTTATTTTTCCATGCTTTAAATCCCATTATTTGATATGTTAAATCAGTTTTCCACCCACCATATACATTATTTTTATGCTTCATTCATCTTCCTGTGTAGCGCTGGTTGCGCAGTGTTCGTGTCATTTGACAACACTTCATTTGACCTTTGTCTTTACAGGTGGGAGAAGTGTAGTATTACCAGCTGTGGAGTTGTAATGGTTCACTAGGCCACTGTCTGGCAGGCCACTGTTTGAGCAACAGAATGCAAGCAGCATTATTAGCAAGAATATAGAGTGTACATGTATGTACACTTGAACAGCTGCTCTCAATTTCTCCCTTTAGTCAGGGTAGAATTACTTTACAGCTTACAAAATAAATGTTAAAAGCTGAGCTCGTTTAGAAAGATAAAAGCTTATAAAACTGCTTTGATCTGACCCTGGTAGCTTTATCATACCTTCTTCACATTCATTCCTCTAATGTCCTTTTTTCATCTTGTAGAGGAATAAAGCCAAAGGCCTTGTTTTCTGCTTTTTTACTGGCTTGCATGTATGGACACATGCATGCAAGCCTCTTACCAATTTGAATGATTTCAAATAAGGGGAAAGTTGGGGCAGTTCTAACTTTTAAAAGTTCAGAAACTAAATTCATGGAGGATAAACAGCCTCTTTAATATAGTGGTGAAAGATGTTGCTGAAAATCATGTAGGTGAGAACTTTTCAATAGTAAGGTCAGTAAGATGGAATGGTAACAAAAAGCAATACATGCAGTTTCTTCTCATAAAGTTATTTTAAAGTTTGTTATTTCTTAATTTAGATTCTTAAACTTCTGCAGAGAAATTTGTATTAGATTTCTGTGATGTTAATTTTAATTTCAGTACTGTTTAAGTTTGTTTTACGTAGACAGTACAGTAACTCAGACATTCTTTTTGGGATTACCAGTTGAAGCAGTTTAGATGGTTGGGCGTGTTTGGTGTCAATTTACGTGAATTCATTAAGCTGGTTTAGCTGTAGTGAGTATTATACCTAAACTTCTCACCTCCTGCCAGCAAGGGTAGGGACACTGAAATTTGTTTTCTGTAGGGAATAATAGCACGTTAGAGTTTTTAGTTAAGAAGTTCTTTGTTCGGTGTAGAGTAAAATGCAGTATATTTTGGACGTACAGAGTAGAGTTTACTAAATTAATTGTAGTACTGTGAAAACAACAATACAAAAATAAAGCTAAACTTCTGTTTTGTCTTATGAAGTTGCAGATGTGTTTTTTCTCTTTTTTTTTTTTTAACTTTGTCTCTTTTGAATTTATGCAGTGTCAGGAGCTTCTGTCTTCTTTACTTGAGTTGTTGATTTGCCATAAGTGTTTGCTATAATTAATGTGCTTAAGCATTCAAAACAACATCTGAGATAATTTAATTGTCTGGGAATAAATGTATTGGCAGTATCACTAATAATAGGATGGGCAACACTTTTCCCTTGTAAACTCACCCCTTTAAATAGATTTGGACAATAACGTCAGAAGTTTGAGTTGAAAACTATGTATCATAATGGTCTTGTTTTCATTCCTGTCTACTGGTAGTCACAAGTTACTGATTGTGATCTACAGTGAAGATGTTTAAACTCCTTATGAATTTTGTACATTATGTTCATATGGACACTCACTTTGATCTGCCTGTGATGTAGGTATTCCTGGAGCCATAAAACACCATGTTTGTGAAGCTTTATTTTTACTGGTAAAAACTGGAAGAAAAGATGCTGGTTATTTTTTCCTTGAACTTTTTATTTTGGGCAATTGTTCTTTATTTTGCAAACTTAGATTAATTTGCAGTGTTCTAGGAAAATATTCATGGACTGTGTTGCTCTGTTGAAGATATCTGGGTAATTGCTGGCGAGTAAAAAAACTGTCTTGTAGAGGAATCAGAACAGTGCTGGTGTGAACAGAAGACAGAGTTCTATAGTTTGCTCTGACATGTATATCAAAATGCAGATTTTGTGTGGACCAAAAGCATGATGAGGACCTATGACCTCTGGCTCTGCTATGTGTGTCCCTGAATGCCAGGGGCATACTGGAGTTCCAGACCAAATTACAAAGTAATTCCAATAAATCCTGTGAGCTCTACACATTGAGTTTGAAGAGGATACCTTAATCTTTACAGATCCTTGGCTTTTCCAGACTACTTCAGTCATTTGGTGTGGTTTTGTTTTTGTTTTTGTTTTCTTAATTAGTGCACATATCTAAAACTCTTGGTAAGAAAATAGAAAATAAGTAATTCTTCAAATAATTTAATAAAGAAAAATGTTAAAATACTATTTTCCTTGCTGATAGAATGCATAATTCTCTCTCTGTAGAAAATAGGCCAAAAGTTGTGAGAAATTAAAGTGGAATTGATTAATTATATTAATAGCTGTCTGGGTAGCTGGTAGGAAAATCTTAGGAAATCAAAGTCTCTGGCTTGCATATTTGGGAATATGCCATGGCAGGATAGTACTGGGGGTCACATAACCACGGTCAAGAGGGTTCAGCTGAGGAATCTAGCCAAAGCAAACTGGGGAGGATTTGTGTAGAAATTTGGATGAGAAATACTGTGGATGGTTTAACTGAATTTAAGAAACTTTTTTAATTCTGAAAGACAGCATGAAATCACAATGCTTTCTTGCTCACTGAAGTGTACTAGATTGCTAATTAGAATTTTTACCTCATCCATTTCCTCCAAAGAGGATAATCACCAACTTATCTCTATCGTGCCATAAGGAGAATAATTTAGAGCAGAGTCTAAAATCAGGAGTATTTTCTCCACTGCTTCGTGAATTTTGATTAAATTCTTAATCTGAGTATTGTATGGGTTACCTGTCAGTCTGTGTGATCTTTTTCTTATTTACAGTATTACACAGACAGTAAATTGGTTAACATCTTAGTGAATTTTGCAGTTCATTGACCATTGCAGTGGAGTTAGGGGGACTCTATAGCTCACTGAACTTAGGACTCTGAAAAATTATGATTTATAATCAGGGTATAAGTTATTTGAACACTATTTTCATAAGTTAGTGCAAGATTAGTCATGTTCCAAAGTCAACATTGGAAACTGATGTGAAGGCAAAGAATATATAGTTCCTTGTTCAGCTGGATTTTCTTGAAAGTACTTAAGACCTGAAAACTTCTAGGAACAACTGAAAAATTTGTATTAAAGTCTGGAAATAAATTTTGAAGAGCTCTGATTAACTTCCACCAGCTGCTTTTGTAGTGCAGTCTTATGTATAGAAACTGGAGTTCATTTATTAGTTACGAGATTTTTGTTGTAAGATTGCTAAAAATCAGTGTGTGACTTACTGAAAATATACGAAGGACTCACGGACCCTCAAAAGGCACTTTGTACTACTGCTTAATTAGTTTTAAGCAAACCATGAGGCCTAAAAGAGGCTTTTAGACTGACAGAATTGGACAGTGAAAGCTGCTAAAGCACGATGAATGAAAGCTACTGAGTTGTTTGCTTTGGCTGTTGAGGAAAGGCTATATTTCTTGTTTGTTATACCTCTTAATGACTGGGAGAGAGTTTTTGCATGTTTGGTTGTGGTTTTTGGAAGATACTGTTTCTCGGTGGCCAAGTTTCAATAAGCCGTACTGAAAGTTGTTATATGTTGGTGCAAAACAGTAAGGACCAAAGAGCAGCTGGAAATGACATGAGTCTACCACATGCAAATAATTTGACAATCTGTATACAGAGAATGCAGAAACAATTTAAAAAATGTAGACTGCTCCTGCTGGCAATAAATTCCCCTGTCTACATCTAGAAGCAGCTTGAGGCAACTCAGTGATATGCTTTTTATCAGTTGCTTTATGTTCATATGCCAAAAGAAAAGAAATGAAATATGTATTAAGAGACTTCAAGTAATTACTTCTCTGCTTAAGGAGATTTTTTTCATGCCATCACTTAAATACATATAATATTACATGTGTAATTATAAAATACATAGACTATTATAGTTTAAAGAGTTAGTATGTTAGTGATATTTTTGCTTTTGAGAGGGGTTTTTTATCCATGCTTATTTATAAGTGTAGCATATGCAGAGATTGAAATTTTTTCCTCCCCTATTTTCTTGTTTCAGTCAATGACAAACTGTTCTTGTAACAGTCATGCAATGTCTGAATTGAAATTTACTTCCTTTTAAAGAAATCCAGAGCCATTTGGGTACGTTTAGACTATGGTTATGTCTACTGAGGAACTAATATGATAATTACAATGTTTAAAAAAAAACCTCTCTACCTTAGACCAACCTTTTTTATATCTCCTTAAAATAATGCAGTCTTATTTGTAGAAGAATTTTATTTCTTCTAAAGCATATATCTGTAAACAGGATGCATTTTACACTGTGGCCCTGGACTATCCTATTACTAATTAATTCTCGTGGAAGGAAAATTCTGGTTTCAGGTTTGACATTGTCTTTCCGCATTCAAGAGCTGATAAGTGGACGGCAGTGACTAATTTTTTGTTTTGCTCTTCCTTATCAGTAGCATGAAATAATAAAGGAGGATAAACTTAACCTACTGTAGCAGAAGCAAGCAGTCTGTAGGCATTGCTCATCTGAAGTAGAACTGCAGTTAGAGGAGAAAATGCTCCTTCTCTCTCTTACAACTTTTACATTTGAAAAAACTGGAAAAAATCATCTATGCTTTTATGTGCTTGGAAAAACAAAGGCAGGTGACTTTTGAGTACAGTCTGCATTGGCCATTCACCTGCTGAAAGAAAGGCAGCAGAACTCTGGCTCTGCCTTCCCTTCCTTACTGTCAAGGACAATGGTCTCATGGATCTGTTAATAACTCTGATTGAGTCATTCTTTAATCCACGGCCCTGACCTGTTTTGAAGTGTTGTGTCCTACATGGTGATCACTTGTTCACTGGAGCTGTGCAAATAGAGGTTTTCCATCTTGGCTGCTGTTACTACTTCTTCCTGCTTTGTCTTCAGTGTATGCAAACAGGATTACAGCAGGGCTAGGCTGTATTTTTTGTTACAGTGTTGCCTGGTGAAGGGGATGCTGGTCCAGTTCTGTGCCAGCCTCTCCCTGCTCTTGCCAATGTCCTCTTCCACAGTCGCTGTGTTTGTTCAGGGAGCTGCAGTGTGCACACATTGCTCAGTTCCTGTGCCACAGTTGCTGATGACACTTTGCTCATCGAGCCTGAAGGAAAGGCTAAGTTCTCCTCTTCCTGTGTGCATGCTAGTATTTGTTTTCCTCTTTGAAAAACATTTGCATATAAATCCAGTGTGTATATAGTTAATAAATAATGTTCTTGGAATTTGGCTACAATGTTCAGACCTGTAACTTACCTTGCCTCTTTGCACCAATTTTTGGTGTTTCTCAATAAAAAACGGATTGTGGGCTAACAAATGAGTCTTCCCTGATGGGAGTTGGTGAGGTTGTTTGCATGGATTCTGTCCCATTGGAAAAGATGCAACATGTAATGGAACTGCTAGTGAATACCTCTGAGTTGCTGATGTTGATGCGGCGTTGTTGACAAATGACTGATGTCACTTCACATCGGAGAAGTGACCCATGAGAGTAGTATACTTATTTAATTTATGAAATGTATTTATAAATTATATGTACTTTAGATTAGAAAAGTAATTCTTAATAACATATGCATAGTTTAATAAAGTAAGTTTAATACTTGTTCATACTTGGTTCAACTGTTTTTTATGTTGTGAAAGAGATTTGTTTTAATAAACATTGCTTTAGACCTTTATTAAACTCTAAAACAAACCTTAAAGTAAACCTAAATAAATTTTTCTTTTTAGAGGTTTGTTTAATCTGTGAAATGGGCTTTGCTAGTGGAAAATGTCAAGAACTGTTTTTTGTTGCATGATTAAGATATGGCTGATGTATTGGTGGGAAGGAAGCATGTGGGTAGGATTCTCTTCAGATGTTTGAGAAAAGCAGACCTAGGGACACAAATGGCAATACTCAAGTTTTCAAATAATCTACTGATAAACCACTGGTTTGGCTGTTGGCATAGTTTGCTAAAGGATCATAGCTTTTATCTTTGGAGTTACAACTGAGATATGTAATGCCAGATATACTTGCAGATACCTGCCTAACACTTCGTTGTTATGAACTTGTAGTAGAAAATGCTGTTGTTTACAGTCTACTTGTGAGCAAAAAAATTGGTGGTATTTTTTCCCTTCTTTACTTTTATGGTGTTGGTTGCTTCTCTGTTTTCTTTAATTTCGGCTGAAGTAGGTAACGTAGTTCTGAGACCTGAAATTTTGCTAAAGAAACAAAGTATTTTCTAGTGTCAGAGTTTGTTTGGGTTTTTTTTTCCACCTAGTGTTGTGTTTCTTAAGCACTTTTACTTTATGGTACATAAGTCAGAACACTGATTTATAATGACATTCAGGATACATTTAGCACTGGAAACATTTATTTTTCTGTGAAGTACAGTCCAGAAGAGAATTTAAATAGTCAGAAAGTGAAGTGGCTGCTCTAAATTGTGATTTCATCAGTAATAATTAGTAAAGGAGGAAAGCCTGGATATGATACTTGTAAAGATGGTCACAAGCCACCAGTATGACAAATCATAACCATCTGATTTTGTCTCGAGGCTTTATGAGAAGGTGTATTTCGATGCAGATTAGAAATTCTTAATGATTTTATGCATGGCAATGGTGTAACATAAAACTTCTGAGTTGGGTTCTGTGCCATTCATGTTCAAGGAAGATGCAGAACAGGTGCAGAAAAGGACTTGGATGGTCAGGAAAACTGCAGCAAGAGGAAACTAGAAGAAGCCAGCTTCCTTATTAGTCTTTTAGATGAATGACTGGGAGAAAATAATGTTCTCATGAATATCACTGGGAAAAAGTGGGCGAAGGAATTGTTAAGAGGACAATCTTTGTCCTTAGTGTTACATATCCACGTGGGTGGTTGTATAACAAGTGAGCTGTAGAATCAAGAGAAAAGCCTCCTGCATGTAAGGCATTGGAAAAAACTGTAGGAGAATTTGTTATTCACAAGGCTTCCGGCAAAAGATTTCAGATGATATAGCAGACCCTGACAGAATATATCTTAAGCTCCCTGGCATTTTAAAATCTCGAGATGCTTGATTTAAAAGTGTAAACTAACCTTTTAACCTTTTCCACTTGTTACAAGAGCATGGTATAAAGCAGATATTTCTGTTCTCAATCAAGGGTTAAAAATAGCTTTCTGTGAAATCAAATCCTGTTGTGTACAGAAAACAGAGCGACTGACAGTTTATAGCACAACAGTTGTCTCGTATCTTGCACAGAGTGAGTATATAACTGGAATAATAGTCTTGACTAAGACCTTCAGTATATCTGCAGGTGTGCTGGCAGAGAGCTCAGCACAAGCCACATGAGAAGCTTTTTGTGTTAGAGTTGATTTTCCGCTATCTGCTGATCTGGAATAAACAAACTTCAGAGATGAGACTTTCATTAAGGAAGCATAGGAAACACATGGGGGTATATGGTATTGTCATCTCTGCAGAGAAAAAACTTCTTCTTGAAATGATTCATAATTTCTGCATAATTAGAGCCTGTTTTTTGTGAAGGAAAATGCATTTATAATTGTACATTTGCTGGTGAATCTCTTTAGATTCAAAAGAATGAATTTCCCATCTAAATGTTTTGATGAGGGAGAGGGGATGTGAGCTGAGGAGAGTATGTGTCAGTCACAAAGATTTCCCAGTTTTGGAATAAGCCCAAATGAAAATTTTAGAGCCTCTTGTGAACTGTTGCCTTTTTTTTTTTTTCTTTTCTTTTTACCTTTTTTTAAAACATTTTTTCTGGATAAAAAGAGGCTGAATAGGGAGTGAGATAAAAATGCGAGACCGCTGTTTTTCGAATGCGGAAAAGAAATCATAACCTGAGAATGCCAGGCAATTTTTTGATTAAAACCACAGTTTTCTCATTAGGTGTAGCCTCTTCTTTCTAGGCATGACTGAAGTACTTGACATTGAGATATTGAGTCACAAGAATGGATTTGGTAAGAGTCAAAGACCTGAGAGGATGACTTCTAATGTTGTCTGAAAAGTCACAAAATGGTCTAAATCACCAGTGGATCATTTAACCTGTATACTAATGAACTTTTTTGGGGTACATTTTAAATATCAGTTATTGAATTAGAATGTTTAAAGGGTACAGTTAAAAGAATGTTATTAAATCATTGGGTTTTGCAGTGCATAAATGACTCAAAAATTGAATTAACTCAAAATTGCACATTTGTAATTCCTGATATCAATAGAAGTTTAGCCACAGAATAGTAGTAGGTTAGCACGTTCAGCACTCTGAACAACCAGGTTCAGCACCTCCTCTGGTGGAAAACTTAACAGTTCATCTCACAGTGAAGATTTTAAAATGTATGTGCTTGATAAACAAATCAAGCCAAAAAGTTCTTAACACCCCTCCCCACCCTCCCCCCAAAATTTTTTTTTTTCTCTTTCTGCTGCCAGTTTAAGGTGTATTCTCCAAATCTTTCAAGTTCTAGTCCTGAAGTATTTAGCTGGATTATGTTTTTCACAAAACTTGACCTGGATTTCCAGCAGCATGTGTATCAAAATGTTATTTGCCACTGATTTTGAGCAGGTTCACAGCTGGTACAACGAAGACTTTTGTCTTCAGACAAGGGTAATTTAACCCCAACTGTTTCATTAAAGTATTATTATATTTTATCACCATGAAGAAATCAGATTGAGTAAAAGGTTAGGGTTTTTTTTTTGTTTTGGATTTCCTTGTTTGTTTCTTTGGGTTTTTTTAAATATAACAACAGTGTTATATTTATCCCATGCAGTTACTGGACTTCTTAAATATAAGATCTATTAAATCTTGCCTAGACTTGGCTTCTACTCATCATGTCATGATAACTGAAGGGAAATAATGCTGTCCATCAGCTCGTCACAGGGCTCCTCATTATCAACCTGCAGGGGTCTCATTTGGGCATAAATAAATGAGCTGTTGTAGCCTCTTCAGGATAAAACCTCAGAGTCTGTAGTTCATTACATTTTGTTTTAATTATTGATGGGGATGGCATAGTGAATTAACACTTTCCTGTCACTTTCCTGCTTTCTATGTAACCTGTGTCTGTGGTAACCCATTGTTGCCACACTGAGAGCACAAGAGCAATCAAACAAAGAAGAATGTGCAAAGTAAGATACAAAAAAAAGGAAAAGGACAACAGGATTCCTTAAGAAAGAGTGCTCAGCCCAAAATCATTCTTACAGAAAAATATCATTATAATACTTAGCCTGTAAGATGGAACTTTGACCTCATGGAAAGGAAGCTGAATAAGGAAGTAGAAATGAATCTACACCTGAAGCAGAAATTGTAGGCCAGGGTTAATAGGCTATACTGACAAGTTAAATTATTTTGTGTATTTCAGAAGACTGTCTGTAAAGTGCCCCCCCCCAAAAAAAAACAAAAAACAACAACCCAAAACTATCCAAATGGAAGAAATTAGACCAGATGGAGACTTTCTTCTGTCCCTTCAAAATACACAGAGTTTTTTACATAGCAGCAGCCCAGATACTTACCTGTGATTTCAGGCTGCCCTGCAAGTGCCATTGGTGCCTGCTGACTTATTCCCACTTGTATCCCCAGCAAGAATTATGGCAAACATTAGGTGGTTTCTGCATGCCCAGTCACAGACACTGAGTTGTTTATAAGCAGAGGTTGTGTGTGTGAATTTTATATTCCCCCTCCCAAGTCTTTTTGGAGTCTGTGTATCTGATGTGTCTCATCTTGTAAAGATGTTAGATTAAAATCCTGTTGTAAACTATGACTTGTTAAAACAAGTTAAAAAAAGAAGTTGCATATGTTATCCATCCAACCCCTCCCTGACCCACAAGCAGCATACTGGATATCTGTTTTGGTTTTGTTTTCCCCAAAGAAGGCAAGGTTCTTTGATTATGAAGGAAAGAAAAATGAGAGGTTGAGAAACATTGTCTTAAACTTAAGAAAGAGCCATGGGAACAGTTGCATCGGATAGAGATTTTAGTACAGAAATTACAGGTCTGTAGTTCTAGTGGTTCAAGCTACATGGTTTTTAGTTTGTTTGGGGATTTTTAAGGATGGATAAAATATGTACTGTGCTCATTTTGCTCTCAATTCAAGGAAATATTTTTATTATTTTTTCCTTTTTTTTTCTATATCTAGGAATAGCCATCTGATTTTTGGTTATTTATCACAACTTAATTTGTTTATTTCAGGGTTTCTCTTTCTCGGTACCTTACTTTTTGGTAATGTTTTCATGGATTTCTGTTCTGTTGACAAGTCTGAAGTACTTCTTAGCCATTCTTTCAGGTGTACCTCCCGTGTAACAGCCATATAATTACTTCATTGTTTAAGGTTGTGCTCAGTACTGTAAGTCAGCTTTCATAGTACAAAACAGATTTATGTTGACAAACTGTTACAATTATGTTGTGCTGACTTCAAGAACCGTTGGAGGAGAAGGACATGAATAATGTAAATAAGGGAGATTAACCCTGACATCTGTGGGAGATGGGCAGACAGAAAGGGAAGTGATTAGATGAGTAATACTCTGCTTTCCATGCCACTGTAAATTAGCATCAGGTAGCTTTCTCATGTCTTTGCCCTCATGTCTTTGATATACCCAAAGATCAAGTAATTTTTGTTTGTTTCTATGTTCATAGCAAATTTTCTTACAGAGCAGTGAGAATGTTCATGTGTAAAATGAATTGAAAATAAGCAAATGTAACATTTAAGTTTGTCAGGTGTGAGAAATAATCATTCTCAAAGTGCAGGCAAGTGAGCTACTTCACAGAAATTGGTTTATGTGCTACTTATACCAGATGGTAAATGTGAGGTAACTCCTCTTTGAGCAGGTCACTGAGGCAGATAATGCTTAGCATAAACAGTGAACTCTCTTCACAGCTTGAGGGGAAAAAACCCAATAATAGCCATTAAAAGAGATAGTGGAGTGAAAAACAAACCTGGACATTCATTCAGCTTGTTTCTTCTTAGTAGTGCTGTCTGTGGGCTGGAAAAGGTTCTAGACCATTAGATTACATCCTGCTGTTTTTGAGAGCATCATGTGGAATTCCCCCATGGAGGCAGAAGGTGTTGACTTCCAAAGTAGACAGCTTTAAGAAGTAAGATCTCTTCTGTGGCTGAAACAAGAGATTTGTACTAGGAGATACTGGAAGAGTATGTCTATGCAGGGATCCACCACCTTCTTTGGGATAGAATGTAATTTCTGGGTTTATTTCACATCTTTTCCAGTTTTCCAATAGGTAGAAGTTGCTTGAATGAAATAAGGTTGTGTGTCTCCATGTTAATATACATGCATATGAAATTCACATATTTTTCAACTTTTCTTTTGAATTTTTGAATTCTTCTTTCAGAAAAGAATTTCACAATCCAAGTCTCAGTTCTGTTAGACAGCTCTAATATACCTGGAAGTCCCCTTATAGCCTGCAGTTTTACCTGATCTCCCATCATTCCGTGCTAATAGTTAAAGTGTCTCTGTGGTGGCTGAAGCTAATCTGGAGCACTTTTCAGTACCAAGATAAACTTTTTGCTTTCAGAGAAGGCGGGGAAAGCCCTTGCCCTCATTTGTGGGTGTTCACTGTGAATTTTTTTTTTCATGTGCTGATAGGAACAGTTCAAGCAGATGACAAAAATGTAGTTCCATACAGTAAAGGTATTCAGCTGGATAGTGTATAATGTTAACACTTCAGTTATTTTCTCTAGTGCTCTGAGTCAACCTATAAAGGCTAAAAATGGGAGATAGATGGCGATTTTTAAAGATTTTTAGAGTTGGATGAAGATTTATTCTTAGTGCTGCCATGTCTGAGAAAACACATTAAGTATTTATCCTGTTCAGGCTGATGCATAACAATACTGACATGAGACAATCCATTGGTCCTTCTTGGGGCTGGCTGTTTACTGAGGAGTGACAATTAGTGACTTGAATCCTCCCTCTTCTGCGGAAGGTGTGGGAGAAGGAGGAATTCTTCATGGGCCATGGACTGAGTTTCATACCGCATGTTATTAAAGGTCCTTGTGTTGATGGAACCTGTTTGCTGCCAGATACTTTTTATCCATCTCAGGATACAAGTGTTTGGGTGCCTGTATGGGTTTCACATGGCAAGAGGACCCACCCAGGAGTCGTTCTTGAAGTACTACAGCCTGTGGGAAGGACTAGATTGGAGAAATTAATAAGATGTTGGAGAAGTTAATGAAGGACTATAACCCATGGGATGAACCTGTCCTGGAGTGGGGGAGGAGTGAGAGGAGGAAGGAGTGACAGAAACAAAGTGTTTATGGACTGACCACAACTCCCATTTCCCGTTCCCCTGTGCCATTGAGGGACATGGAGGCTGGGAGAGAAATAGGAGAAGCATGAGAGAAGTTGAGCCTGGGAAAGGGGTATAAGGGGAAGGTGATTTTAGTTATGTTATTGTTTCTTATTACCCTACTCTCTTATTAACTGGCAATAAATCAAATACCTCAGGCTGAGTCTGTTTTTTGCCCATGACAGTGATTGGTAAGTGATCTCTCCTGTCCTTATCTCAATCTAGGAGCTTTTGAATTGAGTTTTTTCCCTCTGTCCTGCTGAGGATGGGAATGATAGAGCCACTGGGTGGGCACCCGGTGGCCAGCCAGGGTCAGCCCACCATAGTCCACATCCATTTGTACCTGCATGGAGGTCTGCAGGAATAATTCTGTTGTCTTAACCCTATGTCTTTAGGGAATCTTAAGCACTTTTCACACCAGATTCATCTCCCAACAGTTTTTTCTGTCAATCTTAACCCCAAACCATTGTTGTCCTAAAGAGGAGGAAATAGAAGATAAAGGAGAAATTGAAATGTTAGATGTTGACACCTAAAAGCAGGTGCAATAGTGAAGCAGACTGCTATATTAGCCTTCTTTTTTTTATTCCTTCAGACTTGTGATATGCTTTTGAACATGTTTTTTGCAGAGAAATTTGCTTTCGTCTCCATGGAACTGAGGTGTGCCATGGAGATAATGAGAATATGCTAGTCTTTGGCTCCCTCCTTCCCCTCTTATTCACACAGAGGAAACAAAAAACCCTGAAGTGATGTTTGCACAAAATTTTGGAATCACTGGGAGAGCCAATTTATGCTGGTGGGTTGCTCTGGGCTAGTCAGTGCACTACCTGAGAAAAAAGTAGGATGCATGTTTCTTACATTTGACCATGCTTTATTGCAGGTCACTGTGGAAAAGTAAATTATGTATTCCATTGTGGAGTGATGGATGGAATAGAGTAAATAAGGATTGTTGGCGTGGAATGCAAGCAGGGTTTTTGTCAAATCCATCTTCATTTTGGCCAAACGTTGCTATTGCTGTACTACAAAGGGTTCAAGAATGCCTCATATTCTTGCATCATCTCAATGAAGGCTGGGAAAAAGTACTTCAATGGGACTATTTTAGAATAGACTTTTTTTTAAGGGCTTAGGCCTACTGGAAATCAGTGTATATATTTGTTTCCTGCAGTAATGATTGCAACTGAGTGGCCACATTTTGAAAACCGTGGTGGGCGACAGGTTCGTAGGAGTGTCCGGGGTGGTTTTAAAGCGAGCCTTCCTGTTTCTGCCCCCTTCATCCGCTGGGGTTGGGCTCTGAAAGAAGCAGAAAGAGAAACACCCTCCCAGGGTATTGGCCAGGTCTGTGAGATCGGGGCCCCCTCTAGTGGTGACACCTCTGCCAGGCTCTACGAGTTGTTGCTCTCAGCCTATTTCTATTCAGCCCTGATTTTTTCTCCTTTCCTCTAAATCCCACGTTTAGTTCCTCTCTGTATCAGCCCTTTAACTTGCCCATGAATTATACTCAATGGTAAAGGAGAAACTTATGATGTGTTAAATCTAGTGATTAAAAGAAAGATGGATACTGAAGTGTACATATAATCACTTTGAAATTTCCTACTTCTCTAGTGTAATCTTAATTTAACTGCGGCTTTGAGGTGGAGATTTTTAATCCTAGTTCTTAAATTAATCAATGGAAGACAAATGGAAATGGAAAACATGCTGACAATGCTCAAAAGTAGTGCTTACCAAGTGTAGGAGATGGCAGAGTTGCTTCATAATCTTTTCAAAATAATCATCTTGCCAAGTCTATGTTTTTATGTCCAGCTACCTAAGACAGATGCACTTTGTACATGTTTTGAGTCAGCAGCTGTACAGCTGGGTTCAGTAGTGTTATCAATGTCCAGATGCTACTGTTACATGCTATGGGATCAGTAATGATGACTTTGCTAGGAATCAACATTACACCTCCCTTTTTTTCAATCTGATACAAGTCGTACTTTTAAAAGGAAAAACTTTGAGCCTGTGCATTACAATGTCATGTTTTTTTCTAATAGGGAAGCAGAATTGTTTTACTTTACTGGATGTTGTTTGTCTTCTGTTACTTGTTCCTCTGTTTGCTAAATAACTGAGATAGAAATGTCTCTTAGTGAAGAAATGCCATGCATTTTTTTGGCATAACTGCTATGAGTAAAGCAGAATGCATTTGATGCCAGAGGCGGTGGAGGTCTCTTTTTCACTCGTGTAGCATCACTGTCCTAGAAGTTGCTGACTGCAGTAAAAGCTGGCTGTACACCCAGGACATTACTCATAAATTCTGACAGAGAGAGAGGACGAGTAGGTGTCCTGCCATGAGTATGGAGATAATGACAACTTGTAGAACATGCCTTAAAAGTATGTAGCACTTCATAGTTACACTACTGTTTCCATGACTAATGGATAGCATTTGTCTCTAGAATAGTGTATTTCCCTACCATTTAGGGGCAAGGCTAGAACAAAGTAATTGCTTCATTAGAGAGCATTGACTCTTGGTTGATTCTCATAGGTGCAATTATATTGATTGTAGAGGACTTGCTCCTTTGCCAAAGTGGAGTACAGTGTTGCCAAAGATCTGATGTGCACTTTAAGTAGAAATTCCAGAAAGTGCCCAAGATATGGTGTCATCATTTGTGGCTTCAGTTCCCAATGAAGATGTACCTTGCTAATGGAGAAATATAGGCTTCCTGAAAGCCTGATAAAACTATGGGTAGCTTACAGTATAAAAGGAAGAGCTCCATGTAGTTATGCCTTTATAGACTTCTTTATATATTTTCTAATGTTCTTATTTCCATTATGAAATTAGGGTTGAACTTACTAATTTTGTAGGCTTTTACAGTGAATTGTTTGAATTCCTTGTCAAATGCATTTCAGACTTCTCATTTGAATACCTTGAATGGTATCTTAGTACAAATGCAAATAGCTTCCTCAAATGATTACTGTCTTTTATTCTGTAAGTGCTGAATCCTACAGAAAAAAGAAACTTAGTGGGCTGGAATTAAGGTTGTTTGAGCGACTTTTTTCCCTTGCAATTTCTTGATTTCTGAACTTCATAGCAACTACAGATGTTTCATATATATGTATGTATACATATATACACATACCTGCACAATGGTGGATATGTGCTTATAGCATAATTTCAGCTTCTGTCTGTTGCAGGTTTGTATGCTAGAAACATAAACTTCGAGTAAATTTGTCTAACATCTGAAATGAGTAAATCACTTCTTTTTAACAAAGTGCTTTCTTTAATAGAGTGCTTTCTTTAAAGTTCTTGGCTGAGATTTATGATGTAATATTTGCATATCCATATTTGTTTAAGAAATTGCTGTTGTAATTTCAAGTCTTAAGTTGTTTAGCTCTCCCATGAACAGTGTGCAATTTTAATTTAATAATGTACTCTTAACTGGTATTTAATAATAATGTTAATCACTGGAAAGTAGTAAAATTTGAGTACTTTGATAGCTTTAGTGAAAGAAATGTAACTATCTGACTTCCAATAATATTTTGGTTGTTTGAGAAAACCATTTTGGTTTCTGCAGAAGCAGTATGTTATACCATGTATATATAGTATCTGTATGTGTAGTGGTACATGGTAATCTGGCTATAAAGTGTGAAGTCAGAAGATCCTACTCAGTGGTGGCACTTTCTTGTGGTGGAGGTTGTCAGAGCTATAGGAATGAAAAGGCTTGCCCCAGGGATGGGGGCCAGTAATTACTGGTGTAATGGCAGCGTGTTTCCTGGCCATGCAGTGTGCCAGTCACCAAACAAGGCTTGGAGCCTTCTGTTAAATGCTTACTTACCAGTGTGAACTCTTTTGCTTTTTATTGTTTGCTCCCAGCTAAGGAAGTGCTTATTTTGTGTAGTTCCTGTCTGGCTTCCAACATAGTAACATTTCTCATACAAAAGCCATGTCATTGTGCCAGAATTCTGCTGACTCTTTTAAAGATCAAGATTCCAACTAATATTTTTCTAAACTAGCTTGCTTATTTTTTTGTGTTCTGTTACATTACTTTGGACTTTTAACAAACTTGTTCTTGGCAGGGAAAGATGAAGTAAAGCCAGATGTAGTTTGAAAATGTCTTGGTGTCACAAATAATGAATGAATGGTGTATTTAATTTAAAACAGGAAGCTCACTCCATTGCATGGACTCCCCCTGCCCCATTGTTTTGTGTTTGTGTCACTTATTTCATAATGGAAGTTACAGGAAATAGTGACCTCAGGTGAAACATACCTGTACTGTCTTGGCAACCATTAAATGTTCTTCTGTTATCATAGATTTATTAATTTGTTAGATCTCTCTTGTGTTACATAGTCAAAGCAAATTGTTCAAAATTCTTCTAAACACCAGCAAATTCCACCCTTCTGTTAATTTTCATTTCTGTAGCAAAAGTCAAGTCTGTACAGTAACTTCATTATTAGTAATTACCATGAAGCGTTATTCTTCAGATTAGTGACATAAGGGAGATGTGTAGTTTAGCAATTTGGGAAGTGTAGAGTTAAATATTTGCAGGAAGAAACTAAAGGTTTGCCAGCTAGTTGTTTTTGTACTGTAAAAGTATTTTCACAAGTTGTTTAAAAGTGTAGTTTCTGCATTCTTCCTTTTCCCTAAATAATCCAAGAATGTCTTTGCAAAATATTTTTCAGAAAGTTTATGAATGGTGACAAACCCAAGATACATGCATACTGTTTTTCTCAGTATGCTCAAAATGTTCTGCAGTTTCATAAGGTTTTAACCCCCTTGTATTTTATTCTAGAACTTGTGTTTCAGGTTAACTCCGAGTTTTACACAGACTTACCGTAACATGCAGAAATTTGAAGCAAAACTACCTTTGTATAAAGTAGTATCAAAATAATTATATAAACTTCAGAGGTTTCTCTACATGTTTGTATGGGCTTATAAGGTACAGTATAAAACTGTTGTGCAGGTGGTTTTCCTCTTAGTTTCTGAAGATGTGCTTTCCTGTGTGGAATTTTCGGAAAGCTGCTCAGCTTTCTTCACAGCAGCACCATGTTCAGAAGCTCACATTCATTCTAGGATTGGAAAAAAGCAATCTGTTTTCTTCTTTTACTTCCATATGATCAGGGAGATCTATTTTTTTGGCAAAAATTATACCACTAGTTAAGAATGTGATGGGCATTCTGTATGTCAGATTCCATTCGAGTACTGTGTTCCATAAAGACTTTCACATTTGCTATTAATGATACCTTTTATCAGTAAATTACAGTGCCAAACTTCTGTTTTTTCTGTAGTTTTTACTCCACTGCCTTATACTGTGAATACATGAGATTTAAAAAAAAATATTATTGTCATCATAATAATTGTTTAGGAAGCAACAGTAGATACAAGTTGAAATTATCTTACTGTGATAACTAGACAGCAACAAATAATTGACTTCCTTTGTTGTGTATGTAGTGTGTCCTATAACCCATAGTCCTGTGGATGACAGGAAGGGATTTATCTGTTATGAGCTGTGTGGTTTTTGTTTTTCTGTCTTTAGTTTAACAGAGTTAAAACCTTGAGAACAAAAGATAGTAATAAATAATGGAAAAAAAAGATTCAAGGCATTTAACTGTGTTAGTAATGTCTATTTTAGGAGCAGGGTCAATCTAGTTGCTATTTTGGTTTTACTAGATATTCTTGAAATTTCACGAGATACTTTTGAAAAATACTAGAATTTTTCAAGAGTGAGTCAAATATTGTGGCAACAGTCTTTGATGTGAAGATAAATGAGAACATGAAGAGGAAGTTAAGGTGGCAGGCTGCAGTTTTAGGAGCTTGAGAAGTAGTAACATTTTACTGTTCACAGGTTTTGATCTGTGTATCACTGGAGAGGGATCAGATGAAGGACGGGTTGTTACTCTCCACCTGGACCCATACAGGTTGTTTTCACTCTGGATGGAGAGCTCACTTCACTCATCTGGACTTTCCTGCTCCTTCCACTTTAAAGGAGAAAGTGAGCAGGATGTCCCTGGCAATGTCACCACAGAAAATCATGATGTAAAAAAAGCAAGGTTTTCTTTGCAATCAAGTTGTAAAATGTGAATAGCCCCTGCATGACTCAAAAAGTTATAGCATGGCAGTCTTCTATTAATATCTGATAATAAACATAACTAGAAAGGCAGCAGAATTCTTCTGGGATGCCCTGCTGGTAAACAAGTGGTCTCAGGATAAATAGAAAACAGTAGAGAATTAATGCACCAAACCAGAGGAACAATGAAAAGCTTTCTCTGCTTTGAAACAGTAGTAAGAGCCACTCAACAGGGAATGCTTTAGTTTGATATCAGAAATAAAGGGAAGAAGAAGCTGAGAGTAATGCTGCATCTAACCACTGTCAAAGCCTGGTTAGAGAAAGCAGAGCAATTAGAGCTGCTGTTGTGTAGTAACTTAGAAGTGAATAATTTTGGTTGAGGTGCTCAGTTCAGTCATGCTGCTGTTAGGGTCAGCAGAGCTGCTCTCAGTTACTGTGCCTGTAGGCCATCACATCTGCCCTGGTAGGGGATGGAATAATGAAACCAACTTCTCATTGCAAGCAATGAGATGAAGCAAAGTGGAGGCTGACAAGAACAGAATGTACTGAATTTCAGCTCACATTGCAGGAGACAAGAACAAAGCTAATAAGTTCTGATTGGTGATATGTTTGAAACAGCAAACTTCAAAGGAAGTTAAAAAATTCTTCTGACTTCTACCTGTTTGTTTACAAAAAGCAAAAATATGATTTATGGCCCTAAAGACAGATCATCAGGCTTGTGGGAATAATCCATACTTTGGCTGCTTTTTCCTTTTTAGTTTAAGTAAGCTTTGAAATAAGCTTTGAAGGATCAAGCACTAGGCTTAAAATAGCAGCAGTGAAGTGAAGAGATCATTAAGTTCTTTTTTTTTTCCTTACCATCAGACATTTCACTTTTTGTGTAGGTACATTCCTGTTCCTTCCACTTCATAGGTGACCATTCCTCAGGTCAGGTTGTCTGGCTCATGACATGAGTAGGCAGCACTTGTGTAGTTTCTGAGGATAAGATATTTATTCTGCAACACTATTTAAAGTGATTTGAACCCAGCTGATTCAGTTGAACACTGGCATGCACTATCATTGTATGACTTGAGCTCACTTCAGTATTAGGATACCTCACTCTTCATACAGTGGTAGTTAAGTAACAAGTCTCTAACATTTTTTCCACATTTTCCTTTGTGTCTGTGTGCTTAAAATGGAAAAGGAAGAATAAATAACTGATCAAGAGTCAAAAGCTTTTGTTCCATGGGTACAAACAGTGTCTTGGGGGATTGGAATCCATCATTGTTGTCTTGTATGTACTTATATAAAATCCATTCTTGAAGACCTCCACTATTTCTTTACGTAGCATTCATTTATAAATGGTTTAGACCCAGGAAATACAGGTCAATTGGAAGAATTACCTAAATTATTTGTTTATTTTTTTAAAGAAATTAAGGATGTAATCCTGGTTGCTTGTTTTCTCTCAGTGCTATCGTTATTTGCAGATGTCTGTGTATTGGCTAGATCTTTGGGTATATTATATGAACTTTGGAATCTGTTTGCAATTATTTCCTCAGCATATTGAGTTCTGCAAATAATTACTTTTATTAGGCCAAATAAATCCTAATTGAATATTTGCTCTTTTATATGCAGCCTGTTCCATTTCAAAGTTGTAAAAGTTTGCACTAGTTTTACTTTGCATAATAAAAATACTGGTCTAATTTGCTGTCTCCCTGTGAATTATATTTATTCACTTAGTTTAATAAAGTGCAGCTTTTCATAGTACATCTTTCTGATGGCTCAAAAAATGTACTTTCTCTCTTCTTCCTCTTTTCAGATTTATCCAAGAATAGGTTAACTGAAGTTCCCACGGAGTTGTGCCATTTTGTGTCACTGGAAACACTAAATCTATACCACAATTGTATCAAAGTTATACCAGATGCCATAGTAAACTTGCAAATGCTAACTTACTTAAATTTGAGGTAAGTTTAACTTTGCCACATTTTTATGTTTGTTTGCAAATATGTAAAGCTTTTTTTGTCGGTACTTTATAAGCTTCTGGAACAACTGACTGCATTTTTTCATGTTACTGAAAAGGGTGATGTAAAAGCTCATTGGCTGCAGAGACAACTGTGTATGAAGACATCATAAATCCCAACATGTAAAAATAATTATTAAAAAAACCCCCAGGAAATATTAATCCAGTTCTGTCCCTTAATCTTCTAACAAATCCAGAACGCTAATTACATCCACACGGTTGCATTTTTTAATTCACTTCTGATGACAAATTTTGTAAAACTTGACATATATTTTGCAGTTAAAAAGATGGAGGGACAGAGAGGATTTATATCTTTCTCCATGGGAATGGAATGGAAGAGCATGATACTAAAACATAGTCATATTATGAAAGTAATATAGCTGCTGCCTTTTATAGAAGGAAGTGGCAAAGAATTACACAGCTTTGCCTCCTTTCCAGGAAAAGTCCATGTGAATACGAGCCAGTACAGAGAATTGCTTTTAGTTCAAGTGCAGGTGAATGCACACGTGCTCTTGGTGGAGGGCAGCTGAGCCCTTCTCCACCTGGGGCAAGGTGTGACATTTTCTTTGCAGTTAACTGTGTAAAAACTGTACCAGTGAAGATCTAAGTCTGGTCTTTGCGAGAATGAGGTGTGAGTAGAGGCTGAAGTGACTCTTGGACTTTTAAATTCAGGGCAGGAAGGTTTGATCATCAGTTTTATCAACACTGAGGATCTTTCTCAAGTCTGTATTATTACTGTACTGCATTTTTGGCCATTGTGGAACACTATTTTGGCCTAAAAATGGAAGTGGAATAGTGTGTCCCAGGTATCTGCACACATACAAGATATAGGACTTGATAGTTTGAATTAGTATTTGTTAGATATACCTGAAGAACTTAAAACCTGGATTAAGTTATTAAATATGCATAAAACATCTTGGTAAATGTAGGAATTGGAATTAACTTGGTTAGAATTCAATGTCATGAAACAGTGAATTAGAACTCAGTGCAGTGATTGAATTTGTCTTAGTCATTACAAACTGTAATAGATTTTATATAACATATGACAGTAAATAAGACAAAATAACAGGAATTCTTCATTTGATTAAGTAAGGTGGTTTGTCAGTTTAAAATCCCCTCTTCACTTGATGAAAGTGCCCTTCCACATGTTAGCTAAACGTAGTGAACAGTCTGAAGAAGGAAATACATCCTTGACTTTCGAACCACGTCGCTTCTTGGCAAGAAATACATTATAGATTTAAAATGCATATTTTTCTGCTTGTTACCAGCAGAGCCCATATGTTAAATAGCATTAGAAAGTGATGCCAAGAGATCTATATATAGTCTTTGGGCCTTGGTGGATACTGTTCATGTTTTATTTAAAGAAATTCCTTTTAAACTAATGATGATTTATTACTCACTTGCCCTGGTTATGTTCTGTTCCTTATCTCTTAGTGGATTGCTTCTGAGTTCTGTGGAGCTTAAAATTTGCTTTCACTTTTTTTTTATCTGTGTCTGATCTGCGGCATAGGGTTACTGCTTTGGAGTCTAGGCTTCCTCAATTTGAGTTCTTTAGAACTTGAAAAAATACTTCCAAGGAATTTTTTGAAAAAGCTATGTCTTGGTTTTCTGTGAGGACAGTAGAATTAAGAAACCTGGCTTCACAGTAAGCATTGATACTTTTTTCAGCTGCTGCTGGTTAGCAGTTGGATTTCTCATTTTTATTTTCTTTGGGTTTGTTACTTGATATCTGTCTGTATCCTGGCATGCACAACAGAGATATGATGGTAGTTGGCTTTGTACAACATTTTGGGACTGTTGTGTGGAGCATGAATATGCATCCCTATATGCAGCTTTGTAGCACGCTGCTGCACTGGCTTTGCAACTAGTGGATTTTTGATTTTGCTTTGTTTTTGTTTCACCTCAATATTACAGCTTCTACTGAAATTACACAGGACAATTTTTGCCACGTGTTTTTACATATCTTTGCTTTCTGAAGCCCTAACATGTAGGCAAGAGCTAATAAAAATGGTTTATACTGGGGTGCTACTTTAAGTTACTGTTCATTGTTTAATAATCATAAGAAAGAAAATGTTATATTCTAAAAATATTTTGAATATTCTAAGAGAGAGTAATTATATTATTCTGATGAGCATAAAGTTTTTTCTGGGACTTGAGCCACAAATTGCTATTTTTAATCTTGAGGACATCACAAAGGGTCACGACATTTGTCATCTTTAAGCTCCAGCTTATGAATCTTGGAAAGAAATGAACCTTTTATAGTCCTAGAAATTTTTGCTGTATTTACCTGGGTTAATAGAACCATAGAACAAGATGTCCCAAGTAATTTTCAACTATAAATGTACTTTAAGTTAATTGAGAAAACAACCATTTTGTTTGTAATTTATATATTTGTCTTTCAGTTGGAACGAAAGTCATCCATTTTAAGGACACATAAAACCACAGGAATGTTTAAATACTTGCAAAATACTGTCTCAGTTAACTTTCCTGTATTCATTAGGAAGGGAAACAGCTGTTCTTTGTGACAGATTTGTTACAGTGTTGTCAAACTGATACAATGCATTTTTTCCAGAGTGGTAAATTTTGCAATATTGTTAGTCAATAATTGGGTATTTCTGATGTGAAAGTGTCTTCTTAATGATTGCCATTTGAAAATTTCAATTTTATCTGCAAAAAATATAACCAACAAAACTGAAAAAATTTTAAAATTCTCAGAGTTTATGTGAGTATACAGTAGAACATCACTGATGGTTTTAATATTTTTGTTTTGTTTTGTTGCAGTCGAAATCAACTTTCTTCTTTGCCAGCTTGCCTGTGTGGTCTTCCTCTAAAAGTCTTAATTGCAAGTAACAATAAGCTAGGTTCCCTTCCAGAAGAGATAGGTCAGCTAAAACAGTTAATGGAATTGGTATGTGGTATCTTTTTTTTCACTTTTTGTTATGACTTCTTTTGAGTTTAAATAGAAACAGTAAAATTCACTCTTCACATTTATCTGAACCAGTGCTTAATAGTATAATGTAGTCTGCAAAACTTAAGTTTTTAACTTCTCAAGTGTGCTGATAACACAATAAAGGTTTCCTTTTTATTCTTCAGGACTCTTTTAAACAACATCACTGTCCTCAATTCATTGAAAACTCAGTTTCAGAGTTCCTCATCTTCCCTATTTCTGCTCACTGCCTGCCCTGGCTCCCTGTTTCACTGTATCAAGTTCATAAATTCTGGCATCAGGCTCTGCAAGGTTGTACCCCCTCCTGTGGCACCCTTCCCTCTTGCTTCCTTTCTGTGTTGTTACTATCTGCTTACCACACTGCATTCCACTCATGATAATGGTCTTATCAGTCTATTTTCATTTTATTTCACTACATTTGTCATGCAAGCTTCCTTTCCTGGAACACCCATCTAAACAGATCTACAAAATGAATATACTCCTTTGTTTTCAAAGCTGTCCACACGAATACTGTTTCTGCAAGCAGTAGGTAATTTGGAATATATTGTCCAGTCAATAACAGTCTGAAAAAGCAAAACTTATTGGTACTATAGCTTAAAATTAATTTAATTACATATTTGTGGAAAATATATATGAGAATCCTTCCCTTTCCCTCCCTTTCTCTTCCTCTGCTGTATATTGTAGGCTGAGACTTTCAGTTCTTTACAACATAAGTTTTCTGATTATTTCTATTCATTTTGACCTTTTGAGATAAAATTCACCAACTGCATTTTGACACTGTTAATTTATGGATAGTAACACAACCAGATTTGAACTTCCTTCCAGCTGCCAGTATCTCAACTGACAGCATTTACCTAGCACATCTTTTCTGTACTTGAAAGTGCCCTATTGTCATATTCTTGTTTTTTTAATAGTAGTTCCTCCAATAAGTTGTTACAGAAATTAATAACCTTGCTTGAGGCCCCATCCCTGCTGTTGATTCTTCATAGGTGATGCAAAGTGGCAACTGTGGGGCTTTTTCCTTCTGCTGTTCTTGAACAGCATCCTATGGTATCAGGCTTCTGTTATATATTACAATTGATGTGGTTGTTGATGAGGATGGTGGGGGTAGTTACCTTTTCCTTTCTGGGTTAGGACTGAGCTCAAGAATAGCAAGTTTGTTTTGTTTGGTAAACATTATTAAATTATCAAATATTTTAAATATTTGTGTGCATGTGATGGGTTTAGTGAGATTACACAGATGGTTCTGATTTAATTAATCTTAAAAATGTGTTAGGTTATAGCACTGTTTTTGTTGTGCTTAAAATAGATAAAATAAAATGTGATGATTCTAGTTTTATAAATAATTTAAGTTAAATTTAGTAGAAAGTTTAGTAAAAACAAAAAGCTTGAAATTATGTTGCTTATACCCCAAACAGATTGTGTTTGTTTAGTTCAAGTACATCGTGTGTTTAAATTCTAGAACAGTGGATTTTCATGTTGCTTTCCATTTACAATATATTTTCATTGTTACTCTTTGTTATGAAGAACAAAACAATTTCTCCTCTAAAAGTAGTTTGTGTGAGAGCTTTAGCTACCTGTCACTTTGGTAGCCTTGAAGGTACATGAAAATTGAAAAAGGTCTGATGCTTATTCTTTGTGATTTAGAAGGCACTGGGGGCAGGGCTGAATGAAGAACAAGTTTTTGTTAAATTGAGCATGAGTCTGTTCAGATGACCTGATTACACAGTTTGATGCCCCCATGTGTGTTTGGTACATTTCTAGTGAAATGAGTTGCACTATTTAACTGGAAATGACATAACTGTGATGTATTGGGAGAAGCAAATAGTGGTAGGATTGAGAGTGGGGATCTGTGTTGGCATGTATAATATAAAGCAGTTTAGATAATAAGGTGATCATTGTTCTAAAATGAGTAAAAGAAACAAACAAAAAACATTAAGTCATATTGCAGTTGTTGCACAAAAAATTCAGCTGTGTGAGAGCAATGCCAGCCTGAATAGCATGGGATTGAAGCAGAAGCATCACCCAGCCCTCTGGCAGGGAATGCTGTTGTTTTGTTGTGTACACAGTGCTGGTGCTGGCCTGGGCCAGGGGATCAATCTTGAGATGCCACCTGGCTCTGAGCAGTTCTTGTATCGATAGGACATTTCCAAGCTACCTCAGGTTCCCCAAGTGTTTCACAAGCTGCATGCAGTGAGATCTGGCTGTATATAGCAAATGGTTCTCTTTATCTACCTTTTTAATACAAAATTTATCCTTATAGTCACTGTAGAATGAAATAAGCATCATTTGCTGCAAATTAGATCAGATCTTTCCAATCAACTCTGTATTTTTCCCTCTATACTCCAAAATGGGTAGGTAATGATTTTCCTACTACATGTATGTATTTTTATGAATTTCATACCTGTAGCATAGAATAACTTTGATACTACATGCAGAAAACTTTCAGGTATTCTTTTAAATTTACTTACTTTTAAATTAACTTACTTTGGTGCTTGTAACATAAATTTTTCTCCCTGCAGAACACATTGCCATTATTTGCAAAATTTGATTGGGAAATTTACTTTTATTTGCAGCTGTTTAAGTCAGTCATGCCTCTACTGTCAACCAGGAGAGCACAAAATTAGTGTGAAGATAATCTGAAACTTACTTTCTGCCAAGGAAAAGTAATTAGGCAGAGATGGCTCAGTAATTGTATCCAGAACTATCAGATGTACAGTAAAATTCTGCTCCCCATCCTATCAGGCAATATTGCACTTCTACCTTCTTCAGCTAACAGCCCTCTCCATCTCTGGGATGCTCCTATCTCATGTTGGAAGCCTTCAAATTTCTCACCTGGGATTTATGTCCTTTATCTCATTCATTTAATCAGAGACAGCAGTCTGACCATGTGGGACTTGCTGCCTGCTGTTTCCTAAAAGGGTCCATGTACTCTCATACTGTGTAACTTCTTTTTACTGTTCACTATGGCTTCTAGGTCACAAGCTCTGACTGAATAATGGCTCAGTCAGGAGTCCTGAGCTTAGTTATCTAAGGAGGAAGTTTGCCTCAGTTTGCCTGGTTTGAATAACCTTCTGTGTGTGTATGAAGAAATATGTTAATGTGGAGTCAGAGTACCATATTGTTTTTTCTGTTTATATTACTGAACGTATATTCTGAAGTTGATTGCTTTAAGGCCATTTAAACTTTACCATAAACAAAAAGAAACAGTTGATGATTTTGCTTTCATGCCACTGAGCTTCATGCCACAGAAATTAATGTTAAATTTCCTTAATTTAATAAATCTTAAATAAAAAACTTTCATTTCTCTGATTCTGACAAATTGCCTTGTCATGATCAGGACATGGCCTCTCTGGTGAGAACAAAATAGAATTAATACCAGAAATCTGACCTCAGCAAATACTAGTTCCCCATGGAACTTGAATAGGTGTTTGCACTTCAGTTACCTGCAAATGTCCCTGCAGCAGAGTTCCAAACTGCTGGTTGCATAATTCCTTAAACAATTGCTAGCTTGGAAACCATAGGTGTTTGCTAGTATTGCTTCCATTACTGCCAAGGTAGTGGGAAAGTTTAACACGAGTCACACACACACTCATGAAGTCTAATAATAGTCAAGAGCATAGCTACAAATAAATCTTACAGGTCTTTGTTTTCCATGGCTGTTCAAACAAGGTAGTAAAAAAGAGCAAGTTGGACTACAGTGTTTAGTAGGATAAAGGATACTGCTGTCTCTAGAGATCTTGTGAATGCTGACATGCTGTCACAACACATCAGTCTTACTGAGGATGTTTTGAAAGGCTGTAAGTGGAAGTGGACTTTGTTTTTGAAGTTACACACTGCCAGGTTTCTTTTTCTTTTTTAGGTGCTTCCTCTAGAATTCTATCTTTCTTTCCCTGACTTATTCTGGTGTGTGTGTGCCTAAATACACTTGGTCTAGAGTTTCTTTGCCACAAGGTGACTTTAAATTCTGTGCTCTAGAAATCAAATATCTAATTATGAAGTCATTTAAAGACTGTAAATTAAAAATAGGACAGTAAAGCTTTAAAAATAAATGATCTGGGAACAGTGCAATTAACCAACCTTTGTGGCAACTTGGGCAAAAATGTGCTCATTAGCTGGGATTTTTAATTTCCTTGTCTAAAAGCTACAGTAATTTCCTGACTGTGTTTTGAGAAGGGAAGGAAGTCTTGGCAGCAGTAAGATTCTATTACAAGAAGAAACTTGTTGGATGCAGGGAATATAGGATACAGCATTGCCAGATCACATTTCGCTTTTACTATAATTTTTTTGTTAACTAGATTTTAGTCAAAGATAGAGAGTTAATGTAATGCTTTTGACTGATATTAAAGCAAACATCTTCAAAGACATGACTTGGAAATCTGACTGACTTCTCAAACATTTGTAGTCTTAGAGCTCCCAGATACTTTATAAATCCATTTGAAACTGTTGAGAGAGCAGGAGCATTCTGTTGGCTTTTCAGGAATATTGGGCATTACCCCATTCAGCTTTCATACTGTGAAATACTGTTTCCTTCTTTTAGTAGAGAAATGAAAGCATAATTGGGAATTACTCAAATTTGCAGTTTGCCTGGGATATAAGCAGAGGTTTCAATGTCCATTTGGCAGCAAAAATGATAGCTAGTGTTTGACAGTTCTCATTGCAGACTGACTTAATCCAAGAAGTTGCTTTCATACACATTCATAGCAGTTTCTTGTTAGAAATAGTTAAATAATTCTAAACAAGCTCTGTCCTATTTCATTATGGCCTACTTCATGCTGTGATGATGAAATATATGCCTTTACTGAGCACCATTATAGAATGCTATTGCAGCACTATTATTATTATTATTATTATTATTATTATTAGTATAATATTATTGTTGTTATTTATGATGATGATGATGATGATGATGATGTTTTGCTTAAATATCCCATCTAGAAGAACAAGGACCTTTTTCAATACTCTTATCCACACACTAGGAATTCTACATTTCATCCTAAAGTATTTGGTTATATAATCACTATACTGAATTCTTCATATGAAGAAAAGAACCAAGAAGTAGAGCTTTTTAAATAAATAATTTTGAATAATTCTATAGACAATAAATTAACTTTTGAAATGAACTTGTTCTTCAAATAAGAATTTGGTCTACTTTTAAATAATGTGCAAACATTTTTCCTTTTTTTTTTTTTTTTTTGTTGTGACTACAGGACATAGATTGTTGCGTTTTTTTCAGGTCAATAAAATCTTACAATGGTAGTAGCAAATTAGCTATGTTTGTATTGTGGAACATGTGGGAGCTGAAAGTTCATTATTATTTGTTATTACTGTTTTACTGTAGGATGTCAGCTGTAATGAAATCACAGCTTTGCCACAGCAGATAGGCCAGCTGAAATCTTTAAAAGAGCTGAATGTCAGAAGAAATTACCTCGAAGTTTTACCCCAAGGTAAAAGCAAATGAACAAAAACCATCTTTACAGTAGCTCTTCTTACTATCATTTTGGAAGTATTTTTTAATATTATAAATAGATATGATTAAAAAGTAGCAATTACCTTGTGTTCAAGTTTATTCCATTTGAATCTGCAGAATATAACATTCAATGGTATCCACACTGAAGAAGTGTGTGAGGTTTCTTCAATGTGTCTTTATGATTCTAGGCAACTTTTAAGTTGAACAAGTGTCTGAATGCAGTATGGGAATTGTCACCTGAGTTTCAGAGAAAAAAAATATTTCAAAGTGTTTGTTTTAAAGTTTATTATTGCTTGTATAACAATAACACTTTTATTTCCCAGTGTAGAATGAAGTAAATGTTGATCTCATTCCTCCCCGAGTTTGTTTTTCCTGAACATAAAAGAAGGGTTATTCAGAAATATTTTAATTTTTTATGCCAAAATAATACCAGATGTAACACCTTCTCTCCTTTTTATTACTTTTAGAACTAGTACAGCTTCCCTTGGTAAAGTTTGACTTTTCCTGCAATAAAGTGCTTGTGATTCCAATTTGTTTTAGAAAGATGGTGCAGTTACAAGTATTACTGCTTGAGAATAATCCTTTGCAATCTCCACCAGCACAAGTAAGTAACAGTATAATTTAAATTTTGCTTTAATATTGGATGGCTGCTAACACATTTTAGACTATAAAACGTCACCTTCTTCAACTGCAGGCTGAATTTCAGTCATCACAGACATTAGTTGTTGATATCCAAATAAGACATGGGATGTATCTACCTAAGACATAAAAAATATCCTATGTTCTCAATATGAATTTGTACACCACTTAAACCAACACACATCTAGAAGAAGTCCATTCTGTTAGCTGTTTGTTTATTTTTGTCATTTCTATCTGTATATGAAAGTTACTGTTGGAATATGTGTATAATTTTGAAAAAGAGTAGTGATAAACTTCGTGGGTAATTTTTCTTTGTTAAAAAGAATCCAGTTCCAGAAGGTTCTACAGTGATTTGCTAACTTTAACTTAAAAAATATGCAGACGGTCTAAAACGTAATCCATGTGAAATTTATTTCACTTCATAGAGTGAGTTTATAGATTGTGATACACAAAGAAATAAAACTCCTCTTTGGAACTGTAGGCCACTCTGAGTAATAAAGAGAAATGAATGCAACCTGTGCCTGCTGCTTAAGGACAATTTTATTGTTGTTGACTTATTAGACAGTAGATTCGAACTCCATCTCTGAAAGCTACAATTGTTCTCAATCAATTGCTGTTGAAATACTTGAGAATTTTTATTCTATTGGAGAAATGCTTTTTGTAATCAGTAGTGATGATGCCTTTAATCTAAAAAAATACAAAGCAAATCGAAATGTGCATTTAGAGAAAAAGAAAACTCTGAAATGAAAATGAATTGCATTGTAAGTATGCTTGGACACTACTAAAAACAATGTGGCCAAGAATATAAAGAGCACGCTGGTTAATTAAATGTCATTATACACTAATATTGAAAAATAATTAATTACTCAATTTATAGTTAGTGTTAGACCATACCGTATATTTTAATGTAATTTTTTTGAGTTAGAAGCTCGTTTAGAATTTTTTTTTAAGCAGAATACATTATTTTCTTGTTTTCTGTCTTGGTCTCTGAGGGTATTTATACTGGTACGTACAAATAATTGAGTAGATAGTTGAAGTACTTAGTAATTGTTAAAAAAAGAATAAAACCTCTTTTCCTTTAAGTGAAATTTATGATATTTGTTGAATTTCAGGGATGTTCACACCAAGTGACACTTGGAATAAATTACTTTTTTCATTCTACTTATAAACCTAATTTTCTCCTTGTCCAACAGATTTGTACAAAGGGTAAGGTGCATATATTTAAATATCTGACTGTACAAGCCTGTCAGATTAAAACAGCAGACTCGCTCTATCTTAATGCCATAGAACCACAGCATTTGCCACAGCCTGTGGAAGAGAGGTGTGTATGAAAGTCTCACTTTTTTTTCATGTAACACTTAAAAACAATGAATTAGTATTTATCTTTAGATTCCACAGCTTTGTTTCTTTAGATGCTAATTAGAGTGTACTTTTTTGCAAAGAGATTTCCGTCGCTTTGATTTAATTTAAAAAAAATTGCTTTTATTCTAATGAAATCGTTATAAGAGTTTAGAAAATTAAAAATCAGTTCTGATTGAAGTTAGCAGCACATTAGTAAAGAGTTTAAAAGTGAACCTTAATTTAAATCTAACCTTTTTCCAGTGGAGTCCTGGAATACATTGAAAATAATCAAATTGTGGTCACATTAGGTGTTGGATCAATCTATCTATCTATTAATTCTTAAATAAATTTTAATTTCATGTATTATTTTGTGATTTATATGTTTATTATATTTTTTTTGTTTTCTTCTTTCACTATAGAAGGTAGTTAACAGACAGGACATGACATTCCTGTTATTTTGATTATATTGAATAATACAGATTAGGGTAAGGGGATAGTACAGAATAGATTTCCAAAGGCAGTTTGTACAAAACAATGCTCAGTGTTTACTGACAAGAGGTAATTTAAGATTAGGATTAATTATTCAGATACCTTATTCATGTGAAGACTATTAAAGCTCCTTTCTTAAATTGCTGTGTCAACCTTGTTTCAGTATCATAGCTTTCAGAATAGCAAGTAAAGGGATAATAAAGGTATATTTTTAACAAAGTTAGATGAGAGTATCACATCTAACAGTGCACTTTAAAGTGCATAGAGGTCATATTGGGTAATGAAACCAGAATAGAGAGCAATTGCCATTATTACATTAATTTTCTCAGAAACCTAAATTCCAAAGTCTATTTTAAGGCACCAAAAGGAGGTTTCTGTGTTAATAATTACTTCAAGCCTCAGGGAGATATTAGTTCATTTTTAATGGATCAGTCGTTACAATTAAATCAGTTTACTTCAGTTCAAGTCTTGCTGTTTTGGTTGCTTCTTTCATGGCTAAATGCTTCAGTTGGATTCCTGTGCTGCTTAACTAGTAACTAAGCAGTTTTGCCTAGTATATAGACATAAGCAAGCTGATAGCAGATGATTTGTTGTTTCATTAATCCTTAGGCTAATCAGTCATTCAATCTGATCTATTTTACCATCACCAGATTGTAAATCTTTAATATTTTTCTGTACTAGGCTCTTTCACCTTCTACCATTAAGAATGGTTCGAAATTTACTCAGAGTTAAGTGAAACCAGGACAGAATTTGAACATAAATGCTGTGATAGCTTTTTACTGGTTTTTGTTTTTATTCATATCTAGCATCGATGACATCTACCCAAGTAAAAAGGACTCAGATTCAGGTGTTGGTAGTGATAATGGTGATAAACGTTTGTCAGCAACAGAGGTGAGTTACCTGCATTTTGTGTCCAGCTCCTCTCCCAGCACTCATGTTTTGACTGTGATTCAAGTTGGATAATAATGTGAAAAGATTTTTAGAATTAAGAACTCTGTAACCATATCCTTGACATGAATTTGCACTAAGAAATGGCTGAAACAAAGATAAAAGGAAACTGGGATTTAAAAAAAAGTTTTTTTGTCTGTACACTGTGTGGAGATGGCAGTGAGATACTTGCATCCAATAGTGAAAATTCTCTACAGTTTTCTGGCAGTTTACATAATCTAGAGAATGAGAAACAAACCTGAATTCATGTCTGCTTTTTTCAACAAAGTAACTATGCTAACAGGCTACAAGCTGATGACTTCTCACATATTTTTCTCTTCGCCTGATTACTCCTTCCTGTTGGGAATTAACAGTGCCCAGTCTTGATATGTTCTGTGATGTGGTTTTGGCAGATTGCTATAGAGTAGAAACTTCAGAAATTTTGCAGATCTCAATGTGTTTAAATGTTCTGGCAGCTAAACAATGCTGAAAAGAAACCTTCAGAACTTTTCCTGAGCTTTGCTGTCTAACTAAGCAAAGAGAAAGGATGGCTCTGTCAGACTAGTGTTGTCCTAAGCAGTTAGAACTGATTTTCATAGAGTTTTTTTTCCTGAGGCACTGCTTAGCTGAACAGGCACTAAATTTCTGTGGAGTTGAACTGAATACATAATGATAAATAAGTAAATAATTAGCAATGTAAATCAGTGATGATGATATTTCTGAAATGTTCAATAATGGGGTTTGTGGTCTGACCTAATGAGAAATCTCACAGTAAAAGGATGAACTTCTTGCTACTTAAAATAATTTTACAGTAATTCTTTAGTGTTTTTCTCCTCCTTTGAGGAAAAGGGATTCTGTTTCTTTTGAAACAAATGTATGAAGAATCAAGCTTAGGTACTGAATTTATAGTTACTAAAAAGCAAATTGAACATGAATCTGCTTACACACTGTTTGGTCTTTTAAATACAATAGTATTTTAAAAAACCCCATGTGAATTTCCAAGTGTTTGGGCAAGTTTCTTGGTAGATGGAAGTGAAGCAGGATTGTTATGATTTCTAGCCAAATCTCTAATGGTTTTCCTCTAGCTGTAAGAGCATTCAGTCAATTCAGAGACACTTACAAACTGTTTTTGCTTGTCTTACGCTTCCTGAGGCTCAGTTGGCTTTGTAATGAAACTGAGAATTTCCCCTTTAGCTATAAATATCACCTTTAGAAAACAGATCATGTTACCTGTAATCAAAATATAGCAGTTGAAATGCTGTAAAAAATATTTTAAAGACTACCAAAAGTGAGCCAATACATTTTTAATAGCACAAAGCCTTTTCTATATGAGAATGATTTACTCATTCTATCCCCACCTGACTATTGCTCTACTGTTAAGGAGAAATAGATACTGAGATCAGTAATCCCAAAATGTATTTGGTAGTAAATTTACCACTTGCTTTCCTTCTGATGTGACCTTTAATACCTGTGTAACACCTGGGGATCATGCAAGAAATACTAGCAGGATGCAAATCCAGGTTTACGTATGTTGTTAATTACAGTCAAAAACTTGCATGCAAAGATTGGATAAACATTAAATGATCAGTTACACATTTCTGGGCTTTTTTTTATGAATACAAACTACTGTTTAGTCTGAAGGGTAGTGGCTATTGAGTTTCTACTCATTTACAAAGAATACTACCACATTGTTTTCTATGTGTAACTTAATAATGTAAATGAATCACTTGCTTAAACACTAATGTAGATTTTAGGAAGCTTGCTAATTGACTTTAGATGAATACACATAGGAGGGTAGTACTTGATGATGTGAACTGTTTATGTATCTCTCTCTGACTTGGTAGGGTCATTACAGCATGAATTTTCTCAGCTATAGCTATCTTGGGCATTTCAAGTGAAAGATATCTTGTAGTGTGGCTGTAAAATTGATCATTGCAACTTGAAGGAAATTCTGCCCTAAGTGTACCGTGTAACTCACCTTTTAGGAAAAATACAGCATTCTGATTAATTTTCCCCCTTCCTTTGGCCTTACTTTTCCCTTTGTTAAAATTCATTAGAATGAGATTAGAATGGTGTCTCTGCTTTATGAATGATGCATTAGTACCAACAGGAATGTATATGAAGAATCTTTCAAAGGGCACCATATGAATTCTTAGAATAATGTTAGGTATTTTTGATTCTTATATGTTTGTTGTCTTCTGTTGCTGTCTGAATACAATAAATAAAACTGTGGAAGAAGGAAGTTGGATACAGTTTCACCTGTGAACGAGCAATACTTTTGTATTATCCAAGCCTGCTTTGGATAGTTTTTGTTTCATAGCATACTTGCAGGAAACACCTGGAAAATCAATTGCAGAATTCTCTAGGTCCTGAAAGTGAGACATAGCCTGTTAAAGGAGTGTTTTTTTGTTTCCACATTGAATGGTCTGTTCCTTTTTTTTTATACCAACACTCCAAAATATTTTCCTCAAAGTGTGTATTACTCTGCTGAGGAAAAAAAAATTGTACCTGTTTCAAATCCAGTACTTGTAATAATGTGTGTAGGAACATTTTACTATATTATTTTCAAAGGATAGTTGAAAAATTAACACAACATGAACTTTGATTTAGAATAATTAAATTTAGTGCTTAACTGTCACATGAGATACAGCCTGAAAGAGAAGGAACTTCACTGTAACCTTAGTTGTATGAATGAATTTATATTGTACCTGTCTTTTTTTTTATTTTTATTTTTTTTAAAGCTGTTGGATTGTCATTGCTTCAGATTTTAAAGGAACAGTGACTTTTGTGCTTAGGGTACTTGGAGTGTCATTCATTTTTTGTTGGAGATACTAACTGGTTTCATTTTAAATATCATTAATTTAAAAATTTAAAATTTATGTTGAAAAGGCTTTATGAAGCCCCTGAACACACTTTTTGATTTTTTTTTTTTACCCTAAGCAGAGGAGTATAGCCAGTGAATTCATAGAGTTAATAATATGCAGTTTATTCATCAGAAGCAACATTCATTGTGGTCCACATTTTCAATAGTCTTTGAGTCCATGGTATTCTTGGAAAATAGGAATAGCCACATGTATCTTTGACAGAGTTTTTAAGAGCAAGGTACCTTTGCTCCATCCTTTATCACAAACTTTAGCTTCAGGAGTTAGAAAAAAATACTTTCTACATGGAATAAGAACATATAAAAGTAGCAAGAATGGCAGACTTCTACTAGAAGCTAGCTAGAATTAAATAACTGATTATATGTAACAGTCCCATTTCATTGCAGATCTTTTTTGTTACTGTAGTCTGAACTGATAAAATGAGGAATATAATTTCCTTAAAAATATATATTCTTCAAAGATATGGAACAAACTACTATATATGCATTATAGCAGTTATGATTACAGAATACATGTATGGGAAATGTATGGACAGAGGAGCAAATTACGGAAACACAGAGCATTTAAAGAATGAGCAACACCCATGAGTTTGCTGGAGAACACATTTGAAAAATTCAGAGACTGTTGTAGTGGTAAGTTCTCTGACTCAGGAGAGCAAGGATAAAAACTTGACCTCTTCTGCAAATTGCTCTAGTTCACCTCAGGAGAGAATGTGAGCATGTCCCACTTGAGCAGGTCGCTGCTGGCCCTGCAGAGAAACAGAGCCTCAGTGGCCTGGGACAGAAGCTTGTCAGTGCTTCCTTGTGCAGCTGCTATCTGTAAAGTCATAGACAGGAGAGGCTTGTACATACAAGTCATGTGTTTTAGTGGTCTAGCTAAGACAGCTGAAAAAAGGGGTGAGCTCTTAAGTCAGAAAAAGCTAGTGTACTTGAAAGTTCATACTTTTTTTTTTTTTTT